>JARBWK010000010.1:24217794-24472794 GCA_030556195.1 Anolis apletophallus | reverse complement strand
CGCGCATGGCGGCAGGAGAAGGTAGATCTTTTTGACTTGGTTATTTAAAAAGCAGCTCGCATGCTGAAAAAGTGTGGGCACCCCTGGTCTAGAAGGACACTCAAGCTGCGGACCTGTGATTTTAGGGGGAGTGCAACCCCATCGAGCACATGTTGCCACCCTATACCCCAATTCGGCTTATGATCGACCTGGAGAAACTCTGTCTTGTTGGGATTGATCCTCATTTTATTCATCCTAATCCAGACAGTCACAGTGGCCAGGCACTCGTTCAGCACCCGAGGGGCTTCCTTGGAATTAGGTGGAAAGGAGTAGTAGAGTTGGGCGTCATCTGCGTAGATATGGCACCTGACTCCAAAACTACGGATGACCTCTCCTAACAGTTTCAAGTAGATGTTAAAAAGCATGGGGGACAGAATGGAACCTTGCGGGACCCCACAGGTCAAAGGCCAGGGTTCCGAGAAGGTGTTCCCCAGCTTCACCATCTGGGAGCAACCCTCCAGGAAGGACCAGAGCCATGACAGAGCCTTGCCCCCAAGACCCATCCTGGAGAGCCGTCCCAGAAGGATACCATGGTCGATGGTATTGAAAGCCGCTGAGATGTCCAAGGGAACTAACAGAGTCACACTCCCCCTGTCCAGTTCCCTGCTGAGGTCATCCACCAAGATGACCAAAGCCATCTCGGTACCGTGACCAGGCCTAAACCAAGACTGTGACTGATCTAGGTAATTGATGTCCTCTAGGAATTCCTGGAGCTGAGAGGTGACCACCCGCTTAAGCACCTTGCCCAGAAAAGGGAGGTTAGAGATTGGCCTGTAATTGCTCAAAACCGTAGAGTCAAGGGAGGCCTTTTTCAGGATTGGTCTAACTATGGCCTTTTTCAGACCAGATGGAAATGTTCCCTCCTCCAATGATGCATTGATGATTAAAACAAACCAATCAATCCACCCGCCTCTGGCCGATTTAATTAGCCAAGAAGGGCAAGGGTCCAGAGCCAATGTGATCACCCTCACATCCCCAAGGACTCCCTCCACATCATCATGATGGGTGAGTCCAGTTATTACTTGTGATAGCCCCATGGTCATCATGGCAACCATGAAGTCTTGAGCCGCTCCTGTTAAGGTGGTCTCTAAATGAATGTTAAAGTCCCCCAACACAATCAAATGTTGGGAGACCAGGGCCAAATTAGAGAACGCATCTTTTAGCTCTGGCAGGGGGACTACTGTGTCACGGGGTGGACGGTACACCAGCAGAATCCCCAAGCTATCACGGATTCCCACCCTCAGGTGGACACACTCAAACCCAGAGGACTGCAGAACAGCGCATCTGATCATGGAGATAGTCTGCCGAAAGACTACTGTGACCCCTCCTCCCCAACCCCCAGCCCAGAAAGCACATATACTGTAAGTCTTCATGGCTACGAACAACCAATACTGCTTTGCAAAGAAATCTTTCTTTTAAAATCAGTTTCCCAGTAAGGTGCAATATCATTAAAACAATTTTAAATTGCAAGAAATAGTATCTATATGTGGATTGTACAATAACTTCTGCATTTCAAAAACATTCACGAAAAAGCTCCAAAAGCTTATTTACTCCTTATAAGAAGGTAAATGATATAACCTTCCATCCAGATCTTTCCTGGAATGCAGTGTTGTTTATACAAGTCTGCCCGCCTACATAGGCATTGGGCTTGGAGTTTTTGTTGATAGTTCTACAAGCAAAATAGAGATGTGTCTCGTGCCAAAGAAGGTACTGCAGATAACAGGAAAGATAACAAAGTGGAATGAGACACAAGGATATGAAGCAATAATACGAGCAAATGCAGTAAAAGATAAAGAAACTTGTACAGCTTCAGAGACAGCTAAATTTCAATTATTCAGATGCTCTGCCTCACTCACAGCATTTTAGGGAGGGAGGCTTTAGTCTACATTGTTTCTTTTCTAATCCTGCCAAGGTCTTTCAGATTTCCCACCATTTTCTAATCCTGCCAAGCTCTTTCAGATTTCCCACTTTCTTTTTTTCTTAAATACATTGTTGAAGTATTCAAGTTTTTGTTGAAGAGCAAGACCTAAAATACGTGCATAATGTTTTTAAATCAGAATTTCAAAAAACCCTTTCCCTTTGTTTAAAGGTAAAGGTAAAAAGGATTCCCTTGACATTAAGTCTAGTTGTGTATGACTCTGGGGGTGTGTTCATCTCAATTTCTAAGCCGAAGAGCTGGCGTTGTCCATAGACACCTCCAAGGTCATGTGGACAGCATAACTGCATGGAGCATCCGTTACCTTCCTGCAGAAGCAGTACCTATTGATCTACTCACATTTGCATGTTTTCGAAAGGCTAGGTTGGCAGATGCAGGGGCTAATAGCAGGAGCTCACCCCACTCCCCAGATTTGAACCACCAACCTTTCGGTCAACAAGTTCAGCAGCTCAGTGGTTTAATCCACTGTGCCACCGAGTATGCCTTTCAAAATCCCCCAATCAGTATGGTCAGTGACTGTGTTGGCTGGGAGACTTCTAAGAACAAAAGATCATCACATGTGAGCAAAATATATGGGGGCCGGGACAGGACCGGGGGAATTAAAAAAGAACTTGGGGTGATATGCAGCCTGTGGGATTTATGATTCATTTGCTATGATGAGGTACCATCAAGGGTCACTTCTAAGAGGAAACCCTCATGGAGAACCTTCTTGTGGACCATGTTTGGAGAGAAGACCATTTAGAAATGGGAAGGAAAAGGAAATGCGTAAAAAAAACAATGGCATGCAAGGCCTTCCCATTTTGATCACTGCCTCCCTTTTTTGTCCATCATCCCAGTGAAACCATTCAACTGGTGTTATTTTTTAAAAAATTAAAACTTTCAGTAATACATCAACACTTTTATACAGGAAACATCTTTTCCAGAGAAAGGTGCAGCAAACGGATAACTCTCCTTGAACAATGCAACCTTTCCATCTCTATGCTGTGGATATCAATAGAAGTGGTTCGTTTTATGTTATGATATTATGAGGAAGTTGTACTGAAGGATGGAAAGTCAGAGATTGCTGGAGGTGAAAGGGAGAGATCTTTAGAGCAAATATTCCATGGACCGAAAAGAGCAAGGCAAAATGGATGGCTTGGTTAGAAAGCAAGAGACATCTGAACATCTAATGTTATAACAGTTGGAGGTGAAAAAAATAATAAGCAAGGACATAAATGGGAAATAAAACCCTAAAGAAACTGGGACAAGGCCAGGGAGGGCTTTAAAAGATAAGGAAAAGGAATTTGACTGGTTAACAAAAGAAGCATTATGACATCCATAACAAAACAGATGCAGTGCGTCCATCAATTGTATCTCCATGATGGGAAAAGCTGCACATGACCTATTTTCAACTATATTTGAATCTGGTTTGCCATCAATTGCACTTCCCACCTTTGCCTTTAAAAAAATAAAATAATATGGAATAGTTATTTTCACACTGCCTGTGTATCAATTGTTTGTGAGAAGGTTGTCCTCTGGTCACAAATCCTTTAAGACCTGATTTACTGCTTCCCATTCCTTCCACCTAGTCTGAATGGACACAAGGCACGACTAGTAGAGGCAACCTTTGGTTTGAGATAAAATATTGTTTGTTGCTGTTTACCAGAATGGGGAACACAAAAAGGGTGCTCTGTAAAGATGCATAATGAGAAGAAACTAACCTACTGAAGAACGAAGGGTTGATGTTGGCTTTAAATCCTGGCTTGTTCAGAATAGGGTAACCACACTGGTTCCCTGCCTTATCACAGGATTCCAAGTTTCTAAGAGATGGGAAGAAGGACCATGAAGATGGAGCTAGCAAACCATTTATCTTGGCTTAGAATTGAACAGTATTTCAGAAAAGATCATAAAGCACTCCTGCCTGAAGACATACTCTCTCATTATCACATCTAAGGTAAATAATAATGAAGAAGAAATGCCTACATTTGAAGGTCATATCAACAAAGCCATACCTAGCGTAGCGAAAATCATTCTGACACATTGCTCCTTTGCAGCAAAGAGACTTGAAGCATTTTTCACCTTCAGATAGTTTGGTTCAAAAATGTTCAAGGCATAACCAGCATGCCTAGGTAATAACCAGCATCCCAAATGATACCTAAAATGAATGTGAAACTGGGCTGCTTCAAAGAACCTTAGGGCAGTAATGCATTTCAGAAAGATAATCCCGGACAGAGTATTTTTGGAACTTTGCATAAGGAATGCACAATGTTTGGATAATATTCTACACCTTCCAAATGCCGTGACCCCTTAATACAGTTCTTCATGCTGCGGTGACTCACAACCATAACATTATTTTTGTTGCTACTTCATCACTGTAATTTTGCTACAGTTATGAATCGTAATGTAAGTATCTGATATGCAGGATGTATTTTCATTCACTGAAGCAAATTTGGCACAAATACCCAATATGCCCAACTTTGGAATACTGGTAGGCTTGGGGGAGGGGAGCTGATTTTGTCATTTGGGAGTTGTAGTTGATGGGATTTATAGTTAACCTACAATCAAAGAGCATTCTGAACTCCCCCAACGATGGGATTGACCCAAACTTGGCACACAGAAGTCCCATGACCAACAGAAAATATTGGAAGGGTTTGGTGGGCATTGACCTTGAGTTTTGGAGTTGTAATTTACTTACATCAAGAGGGCACTGTGGACTCAAACAATGATGGATCTGATATGTGACAAAACTTGGCATGAATACTCAATATGCCCAAATGCGAACAGTGGTGGAATTTGGAGAAAATAGTTACCCTACAATCAAAGAGCAAACTGAACCCTATCAATGATAGAATTGGGTGAAACTTCTCACCCACAACCTCCATAACCAACAGAAAATACTGTGTTTTGTGATGGTCTTTAGTGACCCATCATGACACCCCCCCCCCCCAAGGGTCCCAACCCCCAGGCTGAGAAATGCTGTTCTACATTATTGTGAAAGGAAACCCTTTGGGATGTATGATTACGCATACTTCTAAATTCATTTCAGAAAAATAATTTTATCTCCCAATCAACTAATTGCACCATTTACAATGAAACAATTCTGAGGTTAGATTTATTAATTTCTAGAGACTTACCAAATCAACTTTAAACAAATAACTGATGCATTAATTCCAGTTGCAGCTTCTTTTCAACTGGGAATAGAAAGAGAAAAGACGTGGAGAGTGGAGCTCTCTCTTTTCTTAAGAAAACCAGATCTGACCTGAGGATTTATATTACTGACAAGGGATTCAGGAGGGGGAAGAGGAGGAGAACCCAGTATCAGCTACATGTTGAGGATAAGAAATGGTTTCATATTTCACAGTTGGCTGCCATCACATCTGACCTTCTGAAGAGGCCATGGAGGTGGGACAGGTGGTATAAATCACAGCTTCTTTAAAATGGACAAGCTGTTTCTGCAACTGGGATACTCTCCTACTAAACTAGCATATCACTTAAAATTAATCACCACCATCTCCCAGGAGATGACAACATGGTACATTGGGGAAGGTGGGTGAGTGAAAACCAGGAGTTTCACTGTTGTTTCACAAACATGTTTTCAAGGAGGTTATAAAGATGCTGAAACATTTTTCACCTTTCCTCATGGTTTTCTCACAGACAACTCTTCTTCCTTCAGGCTGATTCGCACATTATTATTTTTTCCCCTGACAAGTATCACTTCCAAGTCTGCATATAAATGCAGGAGAATTTCCAATGGATATAAATATCTGCCCATTTGTATTTATGTATGCAAAACATCTTTTTCGGGCCACCGCACAGGACCACATCAAACAACGCCCTGCCACTTATGCAATGATCTCCTATCTAGTTAACCTGGTAAGTTAAAATACATTTTCAGTATGACAAATAAAACACAAATTACAATAACCTGCACCCAAAAGACACAAACAAACTCTTTGAAATAATAAAAATAAACAAAAGCATTTTAGAACAGTTCCAAGTCTCAGTTTTGTGTTTTCTTTGGCAAAATCTGGATTACTTGTCTAAGAGCCTAAACTTCCACATCTGAATTAGGAGATAAAGGAATAAAGATATCTGGTTGAATTCAGAGCATCTTCTCATTATTTTTGTATTTCTAAGGTATGTATATCCCCAAAGAGCCATTGTCTATAAACATAAACAATGAGCTAGAACAGTGTTTCTCAACCTTCCTAATGCTGCAACCCCTTAATACAGTTTCCCATGTTGTGGTGACCCCCAACAATAAAATTATTTCTGTTGCTACTTCATAACTGTAATTTTACTACTGTTATGAATTGTAATATAAATATCTGATATGCAGGATGTATTTTCATTCACTGGACCAAATTTGGCACAAATACCCAATACACCCAAATTTGATTACTGGTGGGATTAGGGGGGGGGGGGGTGAGATTAATTTTGTGATTTGGAAATTGTCGTTGCTGGGATTTATAGTTAACCTACAATCAACAATGGAATTGTACCAAACTTGGCACACAGAACTCCCATGACCAACAGAAAATACTGGAAGGGTTTGGCAAGCATTGACCTTGAGTTTTGGAGATGTCGTTCACCTACATTCAGAGAGCACTGTGGACTCAAACAATGATGGATCTAGACCAAACTTGGCACAAATACTCAATATGCCCAAATATGAACACTGGTGGAATTTGGGGGAAATAGACCTTGACATTTGGGAGTTTTAGTTGCTGGGATTTATAGTTCACCTACAAGCAAAGAGCATTCTGAATTCCACCAATGATAGAACTCGGAGAAACTTCCCACACAGAAGGGACTTGCTGGTGTGAGCCTCCCTCCAGCCTCGCAGGCTCTCCCTCGCACACAAATGCACACCATGCTACCATGCACCAAGCATGCCTGCTCTCCCTTCCGCACATGGTGTCTCAGAAACAGCCCTCCCCTTGGCCATCTAAGAGGCCAGCCAATCACAGTGAGAGGAGTGCTGTGATTTGCCTTCTGTTTCCAAATAAGGAAGAGAAGGACAGGCAGAGAGGTCTTCAACTTTCTCTGCCAAAGGAGTTCCTACGACCATTAGAAATATGTGTTTTTGGATGGTCTTCGGCGACTCCTCTGACACCTGCCTTGCAACCCCCTTAGGGGTCCCAACGCCCAGGTTGAGAAATGCTGCACTAGAAGATCTGGTATTAGGTACCTTCCCAATTTTTCATGATTGTAAGAAATGGTAGAAAGTTACCCATTGGGATGATTCCAGTTTGCTTTCCCTTACAAACAGTAATCTGCAAGTTTACAGTGTTTTCATCTTATAATTTATTATAATTTATTTTTATTCATGCTTGTTCTTAATGTTGTAAGCCACCTTCAGGTCCAGTCCTGGAATACATTATTATTATCATTGCCATCATCCTGCCTTTCCCTCCAGTCATCACTATTATCAACCTAATTATTATCATCATGGTCATTATCCTGCCTTTCCACCCAATCTAGGGCTCGAGGCTGTTTATTAAAATTTAAAATAGACACAGCTAAAAATATATATTGTGCAAAAGTTAAAATATAAACTGTCGATAAAATTAAAAGCAATTAAAACAGACCATTAGTAAGAGTGTGGACAACTCAGGATGTGAAAGGCTCTTTTCCCCAAAGCAGTCAACTCAACCATGCTAAAACATGGTTTCGGTTTCAGAAAGGAAGGATCTTCATCAAAACAAACTTTAGACTAGGTTATTTCCCTTATCCTGCAAGAAGTGTCACTTCATGGACTCCCTGTAATTAAATGCTCCCAGGTTGCTATGGAAGTAGATTTAGTGCAGCGCTAGCTATCATTTTAAAGGAAGATGTAGACTTACCCAAACTGTGTGCTAAACTGACTTGACATTTGTTGTAATCCAGTGGTGAGAAGTCTATTAATATGTTGAGGACCTTTGTGTGCCTTTGTAGTCCATCCCCATAGTTCTTAAAGGTTTTTTTTCCTCAAGAAAAACTGAGAATCACAGCTCCTAAAGTCTTTGCAGGCGTGATTCTCACAGGGTGGTTCAAGACAGACCTTTATCCCAGAACCATCCCCATTTTAAAAATGTGTACGGAGGTTCCTGGGGGCCTGACTACACACTCCCCAGAAAGCAAACACTTTCTGAGTTGGGTGTCCAGATGCTGTCACAGGACTGCCCCACGAGAACATCTGGAGGCCCTACCACCCTTCCCCACATCCCCCAAACCCCTTTGAAAGGTAAGGAAAACTTACCCAGCTTCCAGTAGACTGTAGCTGGAGGTCTCCTGGTGCGTAGAAATAATGTGCCAGGAGAGCGAGGGGGGTGATTTTTCTCTCCTCCCCCCTGCTCTCCTGGCACATCATTTCTATACACCGGGAGAGAACCAGCTACAGTCTACTGGAAGCTGGTAAGTTTTCCTTACTTTTCAAAGAGATTTGGGGGCTGGGGGTGGGGTGGGTATTCCCACCATTTTTCTGGACTAATTTTGTCTAGAAAACTGTGGGAATGGTGTTTGGACTGCAGTCCAGACAGCGGAAGCAGTGAGTTTATCCCATGCCTTCCAAGAAAGCATGGAATAAATCCACTATTTAATTAATTCGCTACAAACCAGATTTTCCTGGTTTGTGGCGAACTAATTTGGGATTGTCCAGGATGTCATCTGGACAGACCCTTTTTTATTGCGGGAGTTACCGCAATGAAGAGGCTGTCTGGATATGCCCACAGAAACCAAAGCACAGGGTTCCAGGTTTTACCATCTTCACCAATTTATATAAAACACAATTTTCCAATCACTTTAAGTATTATTTGAAAATGCATAAGCTGCTTGGCGACAGGTGAGAAATGAAGCCCTTATGATCTAAGACTGACTACCCTCTTGTAATGATTAGCCATGCCAACAGCCAAAGGATTTGGCTGGAGGAAAGCAAATTAAGCCCACATGATACCAGTTCATATTATTGACTGGTGCACCATACCATTCTTGACAGGAGGGAGTGGCCTGGGCAGGAGGTTACACAGCTGACTCCTCCCTCCTGCTTCATGCCTGCTACTTCCTATGGCAGTAACTGGAGGGAGATATTAAAGTGAAGTGAAATGAAATGATACCTGGCCTCTTTCATGACCTATTTCTTTGTTGCTCCCTCCAGGTTAGTTTTTTTACTGCTCTTGATTGCAGTTTAAAATAGCTCAATAAATGGCCCTTTGTTCCATATTTTGTTGTCTAGTCTCTTATTTCACAGTGTTACTTCAGTTGTGATCATGCATATTTATTATGTAAAACCTAAATATTCACAATTAACCCACAACCAATTATTGATCCACAATATAGGAATATGGCTCAGTTTTCCTAATTCCATTACTGCTAAACTACTAATTACCATATTTCATCTATTCTCACTCCCCTCTGCCTCAAACAATTGAGGCTCCAAAAAAGGCATCTTGGAATGGGCAATGTCCTAGAATCATGGGGTTTTTTTAAAAAAAATTCACATACTTTGCAATCATGACAGTTTTGTTTTGGGCACAAACCAGCTCTCCCTATCAAAAGGCATGAAAATGATGAAAGAAGTGATTAAAGATTCTACTTGTTGCATTAAAAGAATTGAATGAAAGACCATAATGGTTCCATTTCTCTACATTTACTATGGTTCCCTTTTGCTGTTGTTACTATACTGAATTGTATTGTTATTATGGTAAAATATTTGTTGAACTTATTTCAGTATTTTGAGTCTTAAAATTCATCCTAAAAATTCAGCATAATATTTTATTATTAAATAATAATATGCTTTACTTATTATTAAAACCTTTGTCCCGAAATCAGAGCTCCAAAAAGAGCTCTTGGAACAAAAAATCCTTTTTTCTAAAGTTGAAGCTCCAAAAGAAGGAGTGGAATCGATGGCAACCTAGATTCAGTGAAATATGGTAATGTGTCTAACTAACTAGGAATCTTGTGAAAAAGATCTTGGAGCCCTTGTGGACAACAAGTTAAACGTGAGCCAACAATGTCATGTGGTGGCTGAAAAAAGCCAATGGGATTTTGGCCTGCATAAATAGGAGCATAGTGTCTAAATCCAGGGAAGTTATGCTACTCCTCTATTCTGCCTTGGTCAGACCACACCTGGAATACTGTATCCAATTCTGGGCACCAGAATTGAAAGGAGATGTTGATAAGCTGGAATGTGTCCTGAGGAAGGCAACTAAAATGATCACGGGTCTGGAGAACAAGCCTTATGAGGAGTGGCTTAAAGATCTGGGCATGTTTAGTCTGCAGAAGAGAAGACTGAGAGGTGAAATGATGACCATGTATAAATATGTGAGGGGAAGTCATAGGGAGGAGAAAGAAAGCTTTTCTGCTGCCCTGGAGACTAGGAGGTGGAACAATGACTTCAAATTGCAGGAAAGGAGATTCCACCCAAATATTGGGAAGAACTTCCTGACTGTGAGAGCTGTTCAGCAGTGGAACTCTCTACCCTGGAGTGTGGTGGAGGCTCCTTCTTCAGAGGCTTTCAGGCAGAGGCTGGATGGTCATCTGGTTATGTACCGTGTTTTTATTATATGTTTTTATTGTATGTTTTATATATGCTTGAAATTGTGATCCGCCCCGAGCCTGCAGGGAGGAGCGGAATATAAGACCGAAGAAATAAAATAAATAAATAAATAAATAAATCTGTCAGGTGCTTTTAATGTGATTTTCCTGCTTCTTGGCAGGGGGTTGGACTGGATGGCCCATGAGGTCTCTTCCAACTCTATGGTTCTATGATTTTATGATTCTTTCTTTCACAAATTATCCTAAGTAAACCAAGTCCTGGTTTGATTATGCACAGAAGGAAGCATGAAAATTGTTTTGCAGAGATAATATCTACTGGTTAGAAAAAAATGTGAAGCCCTTCTGAACCTCCAGTTGCTCTTCTGAATTTGGAAATAATTCATTCCCAGGCAAAGAAAAAGAAGAAGTGGTTTTTAATGTCTGGATCCTTCCAGACATTAGCATGCCATGTAGAGAACTAAACTAAGACCCATCAATTACATTTCCATATATTGTTTTCTATGTTATGCTGCAGTAGTGGGTCAATCTGTCTCATGCTCAGAAAAATGTCAGTACTAATTTGGCCAAGTCAGCTCTGATAAAAAGCAAGGCAGCCAATTTCCCCACCCTGGGCTGAACAAGAGAGAAGTAAACCATTACAGTAGCAGATAATGTTTCTTGTAAAGCAGATAACATCTATACAAAACAATTTTCAGTGACAGCAGACACAGTTCCTGACAATAGCTAGTAACCAAGAAAGCAAAATATGGAAGATGGCAAGTGCTTTATCGAGATTTCTATGGGGTCAATGATCTCACTGTTTCCATGTGCAAAACAACTTTGTGAAGCTCACGTCGTAAGTCATCTGCATAACCTTTGACACTGATGCACTGAGAGTGCTCACCTTCATTGCAGACAGATGCAATTGCAATGGCAATTTCTTTGCGATTGAAGTGACTAAAGTCATGGCAATGCATCGACTTTGATGTGGTACAGACTAGGTGAAACACTAGCACAGATTGAAATTTGGGATAGGATGTCACCCATACTGCCAGATGTCCTGAGTTAAGGTGAGCATATTGTTTCTTAAAAAGCAGTAACTTATTTATTGATTAGTAAAAAGTGGAAAGTAGCCTGTCCCTTGGTTATTATCCTACAAATTGGTTTTATCCATTTCCTTTGATGTCCAAGTAGACTAACTTAACACTACTATCACACTACAAGGCTTTTATCAAATGATATATAATTTTCCTTAGGAACATTTGCATGATTTATGCACAATATAATCCTCTATATGGGGGTTAAGGTCCATAATCTCCCCAGCCCCAAAGTTATCAAAAGCTTATGGACTTGGGGAGCAGGAATGAATGACAAAGGCACACATCCATTTAATGCCTTATTGTTTCTTATTTTATTATTTTAGCTGAACCTCATTGTAAGTTACACTGAGTATTTTTAAGGCTGAAAACAACCCATGTCTCACAACAGTTCCAGGACTAATAACTTCTATTTGGCACATGCTTTCACAGCCTACAGTTCGCTTTATCAGAGGCAACCTGGCTACAATCCTAGACATTTTTAAAGGATGATAAATATTCATTTTTTAAATTAAAACACCCTTTAATGAAAACAAAAACCCATTATTGAGGGGTGTGAGGACTCACACATTTTATGCTAGGCCGAGACTAGCATAGCAGTTTGGCATCCATGGTAAAACAGGATGGCCAGGAAAGGGGGAGTGGCTTGGATCCTTCTCAGGGAGTGAGAGAGAGCTGCCTGGGAGTGGCTCAGAGCTAAGTGGAGGACCCGAGCTAGTTGAGAGGGAAAAAGTGTAGCTTATTCAGCAGTCTCTTGACAGAGCTGAGAGAGAGCAGTCAGAGAAGACAGTTGTCTTGTAAACTGACAGGAAAAGTTCTGTGTGCAGCTGACAGGCAGTCAGTCACAGACTTTTGGAATCTCTAGGGCTTAGAGATTAGCTCACGTCTCTGGAGAAGCCAGCTATAGAAAAACTCTGAGAGTTAGTAGCTAGGGTGCTTCTGGAAGACTGAGGGTTAGCTCAGGGAACTAACTAGGTTAGTTAGTTGAAGACTACTCACGTCTAGTTTTAATATTAGAGTGAGGGAGTTTAGAGAGACAAGTTTTGAACTGTCTAGTAACTAAGTTAAGAAACCAATCTTCAGTAACCAACACGCTCTAGTACCATTTTGTATAACTGTTACGCATTTGTGCTTTAAGATCTGCCTGTGGAGTTAATAAACGTTCCTTTACAAGAAAGCTTTCAGTGTGCCTCATTACCTCAGTGTGTGCCAGTTCCAGCCTTCCCACCGTCCCAGTCAAAGGGGAAAGATTTTACCTCAGCACACCTCTTAGTTTACCTTGAGTTTAGGAGCCTAGCTTAATTATTATTTGATCAGAAATCCTAAAAACAATTTTTAGGTTGGTGGCAGCATTCAAAGTGGATAAAGCCTCTCAGTTTATAGCCCAAGTCGTCACAAGGGGCATGTAGACAATATTTTTATTCTGAGATTGTAGCAAAATATTCTTAAATGTAGGCACAATAGGAGTTTTAAAATATATATATTGCTCTTGGAAACATAATATTTTAGAAAGCTCAAAAGCAAATCTTTGTAACATTGTTTACATTGTAGGTCTAAATCCTATTTTTGTCCTGAGTAGAGCAGATCTATTGGAGCCATTGGATTTATCTTTGTGTTGACTCACTATTCAACAATTGATTGCATGTGTCTACTTCAGTTGAGATTAACAAACAAGATGCCCAGCAAAAATGTCTCATGGTTTATTTTACCGACAGGTATGGGATTAAATTTCAGGGGAATTTCAGCATAAGGTTTCAGTAAGCTTCATGAAGGTAGACAGGAGGCCTAATAAAATATTTAGACCCAATAGTTCTTATAGGTTGCTTCAGCTACTTGGTACATGGTGGTTCACGCCTTGGTTACATCTGAATAGATTACTGCAACGCACTATACATGGGGTTGCCTTTGAAGACTGTTTGGAAACTCCAACAAGTCCAACAGGTGGCAGCCAGATTACTAACTGGAGTGACATACAGGGAACATACCACCCCGCTGTTATGTCAGCTCTACTGGCTACCAGTCCGACCACAATTCAAAGTGCTGGTCTTGGCCTATAAAGTCCTGTACAGTTCTGGCACAGCTTACCTGTCAGAACGTATCTCCCTCTACATCCTGCCTCAGAATTTAAGATTGTCCAGGGAGGCCCTGCTCTCGGTCCTGCCCCCTTCCCAAGTGCGTTTGGCGGGGATGAGGGACCGGGCCTTCTTGGTGATGGCCCCCTGCCTGTGGAATGCTCTCCCTAGTGAGATTAGAAAGAAACTCAAAATATGGCTTTGTGACCAGGCCTTCGGACAGTAGGTTTAGCAGTAATTAAGATGATATATCTGAAATCCTGATGAAAATATAGAGTCCAAAACAGAATACAAAAAAGGTCCTTTTTTAGGTTACATGTCCCAGAACAACCAGACCACATAACTAACTACTATAGCCTCTATTGTAAAAACAAAACAAACAAAAAGCCAAAAGCAAGAAGAAGGTTGCTGGATTTCAGTTACAATAGCATACTGAATGATGAAACTGGAAGAATGAATGAGATACTCTTTTTCCATTAAACCAGTTAAGTGAATTGTGCCACTGAGTTTTATGGGAATGCCAAGCCCAGTTGCTTCTTTTGCCAGGAATCCAAACCTACAGCAGTATATCTTACTGGGAATCCACAACTTATACAGAATTTTCTCTTCCTCAAGCTTTCTCTTCTTGCCCTTGGCAAGGATACAAATCATGCATTTGTTTAATGGATTTTGCTCATCAACACTTAGGAGGATCAAAGCACTTGGTGCCACATCTAAAGGGCTGGACAAACAGGAAAGGTGTATCAAAGTATAGTTTGGCACCATTCTTCCTGCTGACTGCTGATTCTTTGTCCTTTCTATATATGTGACTTTGCTGATCCAACTCAGTCAAGGATTGTACGATCAGCTGGATGAATCCGAGAACAAAAAAGCAGTTTCAAAGAGAAGCCAAATGAATGCCATTAACTTAGAAAAAACTTCATCCAAATACATAAATATACAGAAAAGGTAACAATCAGAAAATAAAGGAGGATAGAACAGGAAAAGGGTACGACGTACAAAAACAGTGTATAGGATGTGCCCTGATGATCATCATGATGCAATTTGAATATGCATATTTATTACTTAGCCGATGGTCTGTTGACCGAAATAAAGGCTACTGACTGACTGATATTTATTACTGCAAACCAAATAAAATTGTTAATACCCATAGCTATAGTAATGATGTGGTTGTATTCTGAAAAGCCCCCCAATGTCAGGAGCAAATTGAGAAACTGCAAGTTGCTTCTGGTGTGAGAGAATTGGCCATCTGCAAGGACGTTGCCCAGGGGACACCCAGATGTTTTACCATCCTGTGGGAGGCTTCAATCATGTCCCCAAATGAGAAGCTGGAGCTCACAGAAGGGAGCTCACCCTGCTCCCCAGATTCTACCGACATAAGGGTTTAACAACCCATTGTGCCACAGGGCTTCTTCTGAAAAGTGTGGGATGCTGTTTAAATATGTATCAAGAATCAACTCATGAATCAAGTTTGAAAGCAAAACAAGTGAAACTAGATGGAGGACCAAAATAACACTACATCCCATCAAAATATATTATGAAAATGTTGTATCATAAGGATTTTATATATGTACTGTATGTACAATGTAAAATACAATTTTATATTTCTGTGTTATCTTAAAGAGTATTTTCTGTGACTCAATGTACCTGCCCATTTGTCTTTCCATTTCCACATTACACGCTCACCTCTTCCATTTTTTGTCAGGATGATATTACAATGCTATGGATATATGGCTTACATCAGGGTGGGCAAAGCGCAACTCTCTTTGTGATTCCCCAGTTAGACAAAATTGGTAGTGGTTACAGCAAGGTATGTGGACTGCAAACGGGCTATTTAGCCATTAGGACCCTAGCATATGACAAGTCTATCTCAGTGGCTGCTAAATGAGCCAAATATCACTGAGTAGACAACACAGTACAGAATATTATGTGAACTGCATTTTCACCATTTTTGGAATGCTTTGGTTCTGATGAAATTATAAACACAGCCTGGGTGAAGTTTTTCAATTTTGGATTTTAATTATAGAATCTTGGGAGTTTACTTACTGCATATAATTATCTACAACAGTAGAGATTTTAGACAAAAATTGACCCTAAAAAAACTGGAACAACTTACTCACAGGTCAATGTAAGTACCATACCTTAACTCCTATGGAAAACATTCAGGCCCGGATCAGGCCCTTTTGGCGCCCTAGGCCAAAGGCTCTGCCCCCACCCCTGGCTCCGCCCCGCCCCACCCCTGGCTCCTCCCCACTCCTCCCGCAGCTCCGCTCCCGGCTCCTTTCCGCCCCCGCCCCGCCCCACCCTGGCTCCTCCCCGCTCTGCCCCAGCCCTGCCCCCGGCTCCATCCCACCTCCTCGCCGGCTCCTCCCTCCCTCCTAAAGCCACTATGCCGGCCTGAGAAGCGGCTGAAATCGCGGCTTTAGGAGGGAGGGAGGAGCTGTGGGGAGGCAATGCATCGGCTCCGGGGGTGGGGCTTTCCTTCCTCCTCCTCACACTGGCGAGGAGGCGGGGGCTGAGCCGGGGGCAGGGCAGAGCCGAGGGTGGGGGCAGAGCCGAGGGGAGCAGAGCAAAGGAGGGGGGTGGCCGTGGATGGCGCTTACGCCACCACGCGCATGTGCTCTTTTTTTGATTTTTTTTAAAAAATTGAAATTTTTTTTGATTTTTTTTCTTTTGGGGGGGGTCCAGACCTGCTGCTCCCCCCAAAGGTGCCGCCCTAGGCCATGGCCTACAGTGGCCTTATGGGTAATCCGTGCCTGAAAACATTATTACCTCTGAATGGCAAAAGGCAAGAACTTAGTCAATCCTAGGAAAATCTAAAAGAAGCACCCACCTTCTCTCTGTTCTCCATGGAACCGCTTCTAGCTTTTCTGAATTTCTGAGGAGAAAAATGTTGATGGTAGCAACCAGGGACATCTGGCCCTTGAGGGAATTCTGGTGCTTTCTCTTCTCTGTAAAGTCACCCCCAATTTATCCACAGGTAATATCAAAATCCATAATTTTGGCTTATGTATACACACATACAGTAAAAATGGTTATCTTGAGGAACTAGATCTGGAAGTTGTGGCAAGATTTAGAAACATTCCTCTTCTCTACTCTGGATGATAATACTTCCTTGTGATAACATCTGAAATGCTTTTGGGAAGCTGGAGGAGACAAAAACTGCAGAGTGGGGAAAAAACACAACACTAAAATGCAGGTTCCACTGCTGACTAAACTGAGTAGCAGTCCTTAGGAAAGCATCAACTGCTTCCGTTTGCAACTGTGGAAATGCAAGTACTTCAAATTGCATGTGAACAAACAAAGAGCTTAACTTGCTACAGAAGGTAACAAGTGCCTTCAGAAAAGACACCTCAGTATTTTGCAACCACAACATTTCCTACAAAATGCCAACTTGCATAAACCTGTGCAAAACAAGCTCTGTGATTTCCAGGAAGGATAACACAACTGAGGCTTTCCTGGCAACCACAAATTGCACAGCAGGTTGTCATCAAAGAGTTCTAGCAGCCACTAGCACTCCTATAACTTTTAGTGACAGAACCAGCAAAAATGTGCCCTTTCCAGGCAGCTTACAAAAGCAGGTGCTGTTCATCAGTTAAAAGAGCAAAGGCTATCATCTTGCAGTTTACTACAGTGCCATATAGTCTGACTGTATTGTAGTAACAATGTAAAGAATGAATAAAGGACCACTAGGACCTGTCTTATCTGATCTGTACCTGAGTTCATTGTTGATTTGTTGTTGTGTGCCTTCAAGTCATTTCTGACCCAATCCCTATCACAGGGTTATCTTGGCAAAATTTGTTCAAGATTTGTTTTTGGTTTTTTTCCCCGTGTCAGGAGCAAATTGAGAAACTGCAAGTCGCTTGTGGTGTGGTGTGGGAGAATTGGCCGTTTGCAAGGATCTTGCCCAGGGGACACCCGGATGTTCTGATGTTTTACCATCCTTGTGGGAGGCTTCTCTCATGTCCCCACATCCGAGCTCCCGCCAGATTCGAACCTCTGACCTGTCGGTCGTCAGTCCTTCCGGCACCACTGCGCCACCGGGGCTCCTTCAAGATTTGTTACCTACTTCAAAGGCTGAGCGAGTTGACTTCCCCAAGGTAACCTGAATATGGATTCATACCCAGGTCTCCAGAATCACAGCCCAATACTCAAACCACTACACTCCATTGGCTTATTCAACAGGAGCACTATCTTCCCTGGCTCCCTATGCCCCCGGTTTCATCTGGTCAAGCAGTTACATATAATTGATTTTATATCATTAAAGCAAGAACATGAACTTTCATTCTGTAAAGAGACTTAATACTACATTTTTCTTTCAATTTTTTTCCTGATAATTTCACTCACGGGGGGGGGGATGGGTACCGAACTACAAAACAAAAACAATCTTAGGATATTTTGAATCTTTATTCCCTTTCTCACATTTTTTTCTAGCCACTTAAACAAGATAGCACTGTTCTTCAGCCATGGTTTGAATTTTTTAAAATTCCAAAATGCAAACTTCAACTATTTTATTTTTCTATATATTGTATACAATGGGACTTGAGCATCCATGTGCCAAGCACAGTCGCTGACATCTTAAATTCCAGATAACTTCTGTTGCTCTCTCCTAGAACAACCCCCCAATTGCTGTCCTGTTGTTAAAGAAAATCATTTGCCATGCCATTTCAGAGACAAGGTTATAAGACTTTGCTTTAGGAACACTTTTACACCAAATACTTCCAATTTTATGGTGAGGGCAAAAATCTTTGAGTGGGCGTGCTGCACACAACAGTTCCTAAAGGTCAAAAATGGAACATGCCCATTTCTGCTGTTATGTAATCTTGTCCTTATCATCACCAAAAATGTGGTGCAGCTATTTCATCATTTCCTTTCTTAATCGGTTTCCTGTGATGGGAGACGCAAAAGCTCTAGGGAAAAGACTAGTCTATTTTAAACAAAGGAGAACCATATTTAGATCCCCCATTAAAATATATGGAAGAATTAAGGCAATTGCATAGGAAATATCTCTTCTGGAAAGTTTGAGTGCCTCTCATCAAAAGTCCCACCTGCAACAAAATCCTTCCTGGAAGAAGTGCCTACAGCTGTAATGGATGTATATAAGAGGAATTTTCAGCAGGTGCTACTTGTTACCCAGTTACTTCTACACAACCTTTAAAGGTACATGAAACATCTCTCTTCACTCCTTTACATGAAACAAATATGTCTGTTGCTGGCAGAATAGACTGTTTCCTATAAATTAATTCACTTTTTCATGAAATCTTTGAGTTGTCACATTAGAGTAACACCAAGTGCCAGAGCTTAACAAGTGAGGAGAAGCCTGGAAACAGAAAAAAGTCAGAATATAACTAGGGCAAGAGGGCTTCAGAAATAAGAAAAGGAATGGAGCAACAAAGATTAAGTCAAGTGTTAGGTCATGTGAAAAAAAATGGGGAAAAGTCAAGGGAAATGTCCTTGTTTTATTTACTGGAATGGTGCAACATTTACTAAAGGCTTGTGCTGGAGAGATAAATGGAGAAGTTATTTCAACCAAACCTTCTTCTCTCTTCAGCCAAACAGCAGAAGTGGTCATCCTAGAGATAAACTCTTGGGAGATCACAAAGCTTCCCTCTTCCTCTCTTTTCTTACAATGCAATGAGTCACTCCAGCTCATTTTACCCTTAAAGCAACCTTGTTATGGGGGTTTGGTGGAAAGATAACACGCTAACTCAAGCCCCTTCCACACAGCTGAATAAAATCCCATATTATCTGCTTTAAACTGGAATATATGTCACTGTGGACTCAGCCCAGGTCAAAGCAGCTACTGTGAGATTTTCTGCCATATATTATGGCTTCTATGGCTGTGTGGAAGGGCCCTCTGTGAGTTTTATGACTGAATGGAGATTTGGATCTGGGTCTCCCAAGTTCTTGTCCATCACTGCATTTGCTCATCAGTATGAATGACAGCAATTCTACCTCTTCTCCAAGTGGTAGATCTACTACTTCCCCAAAGAGTGGATGCTCCAAAGCTGCTAAGAAAACATAGAGCAGACTTAACATCAAACCACACACAGACAACAGGGGTATCTTTCACATCAGAGATGTGGTAAACAGGAAATGCATGTTTTTCACAACTCTTGTTATCATTGTCTCTCATAGTGGGCTTTCACACAGTGAATTTCATCTTCCTCACAAAGGATAACATCAAGAATGAAACTGGTTCCTTCTGCACTGAGTATTTACAGTACACATCGAATCACCGGAAAAGGAATAAATCCTACATTAATGAGGATATATTCTTGTTTCCTGTAGAGTTTGCTCATGAGATGAGGGCCCAGTATCCTTTAGGCATGGAAGGAAGTTCTGAGATACTTTAATTTACAATGAACAGAATTAAATTTCAGCAAGTCCACGAAAAGTAAGGATTCGCACAGAGCACGGAAATCTGTTCTTTTTTAGTGCAAGGAATTTTTATGCAATCTGATTTTATTGTCTTCCTATCAATAAATCAGTCATGATCAGAGTTTCAGTCTAAGGGCCCTTCCACACAGCCCTACATCCCAGAATATCAAGGCAAAAAATTCCACATTATCTGAGTGTGGACTCAATATCTGCTTTGAACTGGGTTATCTGAGTGTGAACTCAGATAACCCAGTTCAAAGCAGATATTGTGGGATTTTCTGCACAAAAATATAGGATATAGGGCTGTGTGGAAGTGCCCTAAAACAGTGGAGTGGGAAAGGAGAAATCCAGAATAAAAGTATTAATCTGTGCAGATGACAGTCATTTCCATCATCTTTACCATAACAATTCAAAGGGGTTTAGAAATTGAGTTTTGAGGGCATATTAAGTAAATCATAATCCAGACAAGGAAAAGGTGTTCCTGGTCAGACAAAAAGCAGATTAGGAAGTAGGGATTCATTTTATGTTGGATGAGTTTAGTAAAAACCTACGGGCACATGGATTAGCTGTATGTTTTGATCCAGCCCTGAGCCTGGAAGCTCAACTTACTGCAATGGCCAGGAGTTGATGCTTGTGCAGTAGCTGAGCATATTCCTCAAAATGCTCAATCTGGTCTCAGAGTTACATGTCTTAGTTACATTTCATCTGGGATCACTGCAAATATGCTGGATGTGTGAGCTGCTTTTGAAGTGTTGAGAAACTTCAGTTAGTCCAAAGAGCTGCAGTCAGATTGTTATCTCGATATGGCTACAAACAGCATATCATTCCTTGGCAAATCTGTCTCCAGGCACAATTCAAAGTACTGATGAACATTACAATGGTTGAGGTCCAGACAATCTGCCAGACCATATTGCAACATGCAAGCCTACTCAATTTGAGATCTTCTATGGCAGCAGTTCCCAAACTGTGTTTTGTGGAATCCCTAGGGTTCTGCAAAAACATCATGAAAAGGGTTCAGTGAAAAATCTTTAAAATCTTTTTTAAAAAATCTTTAAAACCAGAGTATGAATACTTTATTGAAATTCAATGTATCTGTAATTTAAAAACAAAAATTAAATCTCTTTATTTCCAAACATATTAAATTATATAAAATACCCAGGAAATAAGCGCCGATGATAGAAGGGAGAACTTTCTGGGTTCAGAAGGACAGAGTTATGGTTCCATGGGAAAATCATGGATAGAGTTAGAATCTTCTGAAGGGTCCGGGGACCAAAAAAGTTTGGAACCCGCTGTTCTAGGGAGGCATTTCACTATGTTTCATCACCCTGACAGGTACAACTAATGGGAAATGGGAGAGGACCTTCTTGGTAGCTGGAACTCCTTTTGTACAGAGGATAGACTGTTGCCCTGCCTTTCCACAGGCAGGTGAAGATGATTTTTTTTGTTTGCTTCAGCAGACCTTTGAGGACTGATGAGCCACAGGGGGGAAAAAACTTGTCACAATGTGCTGCACTCTCTGTTGAGCATTCCTTATTTGAAATGTTTGGGAACAGAAATCTTTTGAATCTTGGATTTTTTCTAGATTTTGGAATTTCTGTATTTGCATATATGTACAAAACAAGTTGCCTTGGAGATGGGGCCTAAGTGTAAGCAAGAAATTCATAGTGTTTCATAAATACTGCCTACATATAGCTTGAGTGTAATATGTTAATAATTTTGAACATAAAACAAAGTTTGCATATATTGAGCCATCACAAACCAAAGGCATCATTATCTCAGCCACCCATGTTGATGATTTTAAGATATTTCAGATTTCAAAAATCTGGATTAAGCATATCAAATACCTGTATTATTTGTAGCTGTTTTATTTTCATTTCTCAGTGGTCATACTTTTAATTCCATTGATAGTTTAATTATTTTAACTTTTTCATGGTGTGTAGTTTTAACTCCATCTGTTTTAACTTCTGGAAGTCATCTTCATCTCCAGGGATGAGGAAAAGATAGAATATAAATACATGAAATGCTCCTCTTTCTCATCCTCCATCATTAAGTTTATTGTGGATGACCTTGAGGCCTTACCTGCCTCACTGGGTCACTGCAATGATGAAAGGGTAGCACAAGAAAAACCATAAACAGAATTCTTGAACTTCTTAGAATAAAAGTGGGGAGGAAACAAAGGCTATGCATGCAATAGAGCCAGTCCAACAGAAAGTCATTATTGCAACAATCCATCAAAAGAAGAACCAGTGACCTTTTAACTGCTATTGGTGTACAATTCCCCTCATCCCTGAGAACCAGGTAATCTGGAATGGGCTGATGGGAGTTGGAAGTCAGCCAGGTTCAGGGGACATAGATTGCCTAACAGTAATTTACAAACTACACATCCTTGAAAGATAACATATCAACATGCTTGGTGAAAGGACCAAGGCAGTGACATCCCCAGCACATCCCCTGTTCAGATATCAGCCAGCACGCCTACGCCTTAAATCAAGAAATAGTTTTCTAAGATCTACAGAGATGCTCACAGGAACACCTCAGCAAGCGAGAGTCCAAAAGTGGCAGGCTAAAACCCAGAACCTCCAGCCATGGCTGATACCGAATGGGAGACTTGCCTCTGGGCAAACAGAAGACTGGGCGACTTGGAAGGCGCTGAACAGACTGTGCTCTGGTACCATGAGATGAAGAGCCAACCTTAAGAAATGGGGCCACAAAGTGGAGTCCACGACATGCGAGTGTAGAGGAGAGCAAAACACAGACCACCTATCACAATGCAGTCAGAGCCCTGCCACAAGCACAATGGAGGACCTTCTTATAGCATCACCAGAGGCACTCCAAGTGGCCAGCTACTGGTCAAAGCACATTTAGTATACTGCCAAGTTTTTTAAACGTTGTGTTTTTAAAATACATTACAACTGTACCCTTGGTTTGCTTATGATGCGATAAATAAATCATGCTTGAAATAATTATTTTTCTGTACTACAACTCATGGACAATGGTCTGAAGGTTTTGAGACTTATATTGGAAAACAGTAACTAGTTTACACTCGGACCTTCTCCGATTCTGAAAGCATGAGTTTAAGATCTTAGGTCAAAGCGTTCCGAACATTTCATGCTGGTGACACGCTTTTTAGAAATGCATCATTTTACAACACAGTAATTCAGCTTTACCAACAAACTGAAGGTTGAGCATCCCTTATGTTGCAATAGTGAAATGTTTGGGGACACATATCACATGAATATTTTTCATTTATATTTTTTAAAATACTGTATATCATTTATTTCTTATTTCACATGCTCAGAGGTTTCTGTTACTACTAAACTTTAGTAGTGTGACTACTAAACACTGCAGCCAACATGCCAGCCTGTCATGACACTCAGTTTGGAAAGCTCTGCCTTAGCTCTCTTCTTCTTTCATGTACATTGGTAATTTTTTTTCACATGCTGCTGCCATCTTATGTGTTTTCATAATTAGTTATTCAAATCACAAGAAGTCATTTTTTCCAAGATTAAAAAAAATCGTTTAAGATAGAGGGAGGGAGGCTAACCTTCCAGAAGCAGGATAATGCATGTTCATTTTTTATTACATTTTATTTTAGGGAGTATGCTCAATTTGAAGGGATTTATAAGAAGAATGTAGTCAAAGAAAGATACGAACAACACTAACAGACTGAATAGATTCGCCACTGACCTCCCAAAGTTTCGGGCACATCTGTTTCACGTACTTTTGTTATTCTAATTTTTTTATACTTGTATCTTTAAACCTTTTTTCTCTCTTTTCTTTTTTTTTTACTTTTAACTTTGTATCAAGAAACTTTATAAAATTGATTTTTTTAAAAGAAGTCATTTTTTCCCTGAAAAAAGAAAAGTCCAAACTCTCAAGAGATCTGAGTTTACTCCACATACTAGTTTACTCCTCATTTATTAATATGGATCTTCATAAACAGGAGAAGATTATTTAAGGTGGTAAAGCCCAAATGAGCTATTAAGAAAGGAAGATAGGACAAAATGTGCTATTTGTAACTGAAACTACTAAATTAAACTAGCTGTTTACTAAAGTATTTGGGTATGGTTGATGTTGCCCCAATTAGGGAGAAGTTTTAAACTGGTTTAACATTTAAAACAGGAGTGTTAAAAAGCAGTTAACTAGCTTATTTGTTAAATAGCTTTTAGCATTTACATTTTCTTACTGCAAAAAACTACATAGTTTAGAGTTACTTTTCCACTAGAGAATCCGCCATGAAGGATACTTCTCTAGGAATTGTTGTGGTCCTCCAGGAAGACTCTGTGATAACTTCCAGTGGAAGGCATTCATTTAAATAATGTTTGTTATTGTCCACAATTTCATGTTCCCACAGTAAGTTCAAGAATAGTGAAACTGAGGACATGAGTTTCTTCCATTGATATGGGAGTCACACTGTACACTGACAAAGTCACTTACAAGGATCTCACTGCATGAGAAAAGGAAGTGTGTGTTAGGAATTAGGAAATGAACGTTATTGGGTTTTTAGGGGAACCAGAGGTCCAGTTTCCACTTTTTCCATCTTTGCCACCTGCACTAACTTCATAATATTGCTAACATACATAATAGCTCACAAAATAATACTCCCCAATTTATAACTGAATTCTCACATTATTGCTCCAGATACATGTACTGAATTAAGCATATTCAGGGATTTTCTTTGGCGTGTTATCTGCTTCTTAGTCAGCCATGCAAACTGTTGTGCTGAGCTGAGAAATAAGGGAACCCCACAACAAGAAGGGATGCTTAAATTTAGGACACTGTTTCTTAAATTGTGGGTCCTGACCCCAAATGAGGTCCCCTTAGCTCAATTTTGGGTTCCTGAAAAATTGGCAACAGTAAAAGGTTTCTGAATCTTACCTAGTGTCTGTTTTAGGACTTCATCCAATGGGTAGAAGGAAAGTGGGGGAAAGAGAGGGAACTGTCTTACCCTATTTCCTACCATCTTTCCCCATTTTTTGGGATGGCCAACCATCCTACGTCCTTTCTGCGCCTTTCCCCATCTCCTCCTCGCTTTCTTTAGTTTGGAGTCAGGTAACACCCAACTCCTGAAGATGGTCTTCTGGATCCATTCCCATGCACTTAGGAAATGGAGTACCATGGAGTCCTCCCAGAAGTGCCCTTACATCATGTGATGGCCTCTGTGGGCCTCCATTTCCTAAGCGCATGGAAACAGATTACTTTTTCTGTCCTTACTTCAGATGGTTGTGAGGGAATCTGAAGCAAATCCTCAACAGATTATTTTAACTGGCAAGAAATTTCATGGGCAAAAAGGTACTCTTATAGGTGACCTTGGTCACAGCACACTTTATACCTTGAACCACATATTGGAAAGCTTTAAGTAGCCAATGTTTGAAAGAGTACCAAGCTGAAAAGTCAAGCAAGACCAGGAAGCCACTGCGACTGCACAGCCTGATGTCATTGATCACATAATTTGCAGCCTTCTGGCAGAGTTTTATCAATATGGGCAACTTCCACAGTCTTTTTTTCCAATTTGCTAGCCTCTCCAATTAGCTTTAACTTTACAAAGCATGAGTGGATACTTATGATCTCATACAAATTCAGGCATAAATCTTGACTATTCAGAGTTCCCAAATGTGCTGCCTTGCTTTTAAAAAATGACAGCAATTTGTCAAATGAGAACAAGCCTCACAATTCTTTGTAAGAATCTTTCTCAAAGAGAGAAGGCACCAGAGAGACCACTAAATTTGCCTCCAGGGTCCCAAATCTTCTGTTCCCACTGTCCGTGCAGTCACCCACATGTTGCTGGGCTGCAACTCCCACTATTTCTGGCTATGCTGAAATATTTCTGGAGCAGCAACAGCAAAACCTGTTATTCAGGCTAAAATTTGGAGGAAGGGGACAGTGGACACTGAGGGATCTATTCTAGAGGGACTACATATAGTTCACAGCTACTCTTTCCCACTCATAGTCTAAAAGGTGAAAAATCCTAGCCCAAAGCCTGTAAAGATGTTCTTTAATGTATTGAAATTCACTTATGTTACTTATATAGTATTATAAATACATATTACTTATTTAATATTTACTTTATTTAACTTTAAATACAATATTCTAAAACTAACTAAAATGTTAATTGCCACATTAAATCAGTATGTCCTTGTATGTTGCATCTTGTGTAATTTATATTGCAGTGGATAGGTGTTTTGGACAGTTTGTGAGTTACCAGTTTGTGCATCTATGTATCTTCAATATGGGAACACTATATAATCATTACAATGTAAAATACCTTTCTTCAATTCTATGACACCACTGATTGTAAAATTCACACAGTACCACCAGAAGAGAGAAAAATGTCTTTTCATATAGAAAAACACCTATGATTTTAAGACACATCTCATTTTTAGATATATAATGAAAACTGTCTTAGAATTGAAAAAACACAGAAAACCTATCTTCCCGTTTTTTAAAAATTCACTAGTATAGATTGAGCATTTCTCATGGGCTGCGGTGATGCAACAGGTTAAAACCGCTGAGCTGCAGAACTTGAATCTGCGGGATGGGGTGAGCTCCCACTGTTAGCCCCAGCTTCTGCCAACCTAGCAGAAAACATGCAAATGTGAGTAGATCAATAGATACAGTCTCAGCGGGGAGGTAAGCAGCGCTCCGTGCAGTCATGCTGGCCACATGACCTAGGAGGTGTCTATGAACAATGCAGGCTGTTTTTTCTAGGCACTGAATGCTTGCCTTTGTGTTTGTGTATGCTGAAATCCACCCTGAGTCCCCTCGGGGAGATAGGGCTGAATACAAATAAATTATCATCATCATCATCATCCAGAATTCCAAAATCCAAAATACACGAAAATCCAAAATATTCCATGCAAGTAGCTGCGATAGTGACACCTTTGCTTTCTGATAATTCAGAGTGCACAAAGTTTGTTTCATGCACAAAAATGTTATTCAAAGTATTGTCTATAACATTGCCTTACACCTATGTGTATAAGGTGTTTATATGCTAAATTCTCTGCAAGTTCGTAATCACATTTCTACAATGTTTCACATCAGTGAGGCTATGGTAATCCAAAGGCCACCATCCGCTACTATGCATGACAGCATTGACATGCAGCATGCAGCCAATGTGGAAAAGCAATCGCTCTGCTCTATGATGCCAATAAAAACTGTTCTGTCACGTAGCAAAAGAAAAGTCTTTAAAATATTGACATTTGACTCATTTCTCCACCGCTTGAGTTATAAGTAGTAGAACAAATGGAATATTTGCAGAGCTATTATGGCATATAAAAATATTTTGGCTGCTATGGCAATGGCCACCACATGTATTAATTTATTTTTACTTACGCAGCTCCCTACCAAGCTGTTAGTAACCAAGGCCAAAGGGCTTGGCAAAACAAGAATGCATGGCAAAGTCTGAGTACTACAGGAAATTAACAATCAGGTGCTGGATTGGAAAAAGGGAGACCGAGGATGAAGAGAAATGTTTTAAATGGCAATTGCTCTCAGAACATTTGTAATTAAACAGAACCAAGGAACAGAAGATCAACAGAATTATGATTTAGTCTCTTTGTAAATTGCCTCTTTCCCTCGCAAGCCCAACCACTTTCCTGTCCCTTTTAATAATTGGTCAAATTATTCAAATATAATTAATGAAAAACTGCATTTGCAAATTGGTGAGGCCTCTGACTCAAATCTCTGCTTCCTTTCTCCACTGTGTCCACTGGAAAATCAGCCACCCACCCATCCCCAGCATGGCTCATTTCAGCCCAGTAGGGTTTGGCCTCTGGTCATTTTCTGCTAATCTCCAAGCAAAGGAAACGAAGGATGTTCCTTTGAAGTTTAGACCACATACAGCAGAGGCTATCTGCCTTTCTGTTTGAATGTCCTCATTTAGAAGCTAAAAAGCAGCTTGCCTTGTCTGCTATATAAACAGCGGCAGCAGAAGCTTCAAAGAAAGCCCCCAACTATGCACACGTTTCTCCCTGAGACCACATCACTTGAAGAGGCAATGAAAGGAGCAGGTGATCTCATGGTAAATGAAAAGGCCACCAAAAACAAATGCGGTTGCTCACTGAGAAGCCTTCAGGTCACATTTGGCAGCAGCAAAGTAATGTGATATGGCAGGTTGGAAAAAAGGTTTATACCTGGAGAGTGATCTGTAGTTAGCAATGGTAACTGCTAACTAGAGTTAGGAATTACCCATAGTTAAGAATATCCGTTCCTAATTACTGTCAGCCCTACACATTTATTTGAGTTATAGAATCATAGAATCATAAAGTTGTAAAAGACCATATTGACAATCCTGTCCAACCCCTTACCATGCAGGAAAAGCACAAAATACCCTGGCAGATGGCCATCTAACTTCTGTTTAAAAGCTTCCAAGGAAGGAACTTCCACCACATTCCAAGGCAGTGAGTTCCACTATTGAATGGCTCTCAACATCAGGAAGTTCTTCCTAATGTTCAGGTGGAATTTCCTCTCCTGTAATTTGAACCCATTGCTCTGAGCCCTGGCCTTTAGGGCAGCAGAAAACACGCCTACTCCCTTTTCCTAATTACACCCTTTCACATATTTATACATGGCTATCATGTCTCTTCTAAACCTTCTCTTCTGCAGGCTAAACATACCCAACTCTTTAAGACACTCCTCACAGAGCATGGCTTCCAGAACTTTGATCATTTTAGTTGCCCCCCCCCTCATTCAAAGAATGAAAGTGAGAAATGTGAATTAAAAATTCTGATTTATTTGACCAGAGAAAACACCTCTTGGAACTTCTATACTTCTACAATGACTCTATGGTTAACTTTCTCTGGAATCTGAACACAGAATTACCTTGTAGGGTCAAGAGAATCCTACAGAAGAGTTTTCTCTAGAAATCTCTACGTCCTCTTGCATGACTAGTGGAAGATGACCATAAAGCAGGCATGGGCAAACGTCAACCCTCCAGGTGTTTTGGAATTCAACCATCACAATTCCTGAAGTCCAAAACACCTGGAGGGCTGACATTCGCCTATGTCTTCCATAGAGTCATACTACTAGAGATAACTTTGTTAATCAAATCCATGAATAATCAAATCTGCAAAAGTCAAAACCATAAATATGGAGGTATACCTGTTTAGCCAAACATTGAGGCTATTATTTCAGACCATTCTTCAGACATAAATCTTAATGCTGCTCCACATCTCAACTGTAATTACTGCTGAAAATGGCACCTCCTTTTAAAAAACAAACAAACAAAAAACAGCTCATATGATCATGCAATCAGATCATCAGCCTTCCTAGCCAAACCCTGTTATGTTCATGCTAACAGATCTTGGCATCTCCAGGATCTTAGGCAAAGTATTGCCCAAGATCATTCAACTGAAGATGCTAGAGGCCACACAAGGTTCTTCTGAATCCAAAGCATCATTCATCATTTGCACAATATTGTGTTATTAAGTTACAGGTATTCCCCTCAAGAGACAGCCAAAGGATGTGAAAAATGGAAACCAAAGTCAAATTAGATGGGGAGGGTGGAACTGAATGGGGCAAATCTTGTTCCAGAACTTGCTTCAGACTTCTCCAAGGGTTCTTTTGGCCTCTCACACAACTGTTATAACATGAACTTTATTGGTGGTAAATGATGCAACAGACCATAGACAAGAGAAGTATTCCAATCCTTTTGTTAATAGGGGAGCTAGCATCCCTCACAGACAATCATAGAATTGGACCCTGAAGCAATTTCTACCAACTCTATCCTTCAGGCAATAATGAAAACCCTTTCTTCTTGATACATATATGAAAAATCACTGGATTTTCTAAGGCAAGGCCAATTTCCATGGGTAATAGAGTCAGCCCTCCATATCCACAGATTTTACATCAAAGAATTCAACCATCCACATCCTGAATATTTTTTTAGAAATCCAAAAAGCAAATGTTGATTTTGCTATTTTATATAAGAAAGATCATTTTACTATTCCATTGTATATAACAGGACTTGAGCAGTCATAGATGTTGGGATCCACAAAGAGTATCGGAACCAAAATCCAGTGGATGCCAAAGGCATACTGCATCATGCAGAAGCAAACAAAGGAAATCAAAGTGTGCATTTCTTTTCCCTGCTTCAAACTACAAACTGAATGCAAAAAATATCCCACAATGTCACTAATACCACTGAACCCTTTCAAGCCATTGGAGGGCTCCTAACATCTGGCATGATACTTAAAAGGACTCTACAACTCCACTGCCTGGTGACAGAGCCCAGCTCAAGACAGGACTTGCACCACCTGCCTAAATATATAAATAAATACTTTCAAAGTGGGACACATTTAATTCCAGTTTCAGAAATGTTGCAGTAAAGATGTAAAGGACATTACAGTACAAAAATAATTTCACTCACAATGGCATCTTACACATAGAAACACAAAGGAAATATCTTTACAAATATGTGCAGACACACGCCACACCATGTTATATATATTCAGTCTTCAGCAAAAGGAAAAACTTATCTATATTTCTCCATCAGGTTGAAACAACCTATTCCAAGGGGAGTGTTAATTATTCCAAGACCAGACATTTTTGAAAATTTCTGGAAGGGATAATAAATTATTAATCGATCTTCTAGGAATGATGCTAGTACCAAAGTAATAATTACTAGCCTCTAGTTGTTTTCATCATTCAGTAGTAAAATGTTGCTGAAAATGCATTGCTAATATGTCACAATCCATTGCTCTTCTTATCCATTTCCAAGGGATGCACATAATCGAAGGCAGAGTCGGAAATCTGGTCCTCACTAGAGTATATCCTAACTCAAATTGTTAGTGCTAACTAGAACTGACCTATTGAAGCAATGGAATTTAATATCCATGCTGATTTATCAAGTTTTATGTTATTTAATGAACTACTCTATATTCGCTATAGCTCTGTATTTTCCATAATCCCTGACAACTGCGATGCTGTCTAAGGTATATAGGAGCTGTAATGTAAAACAGTAATTTCCAAACTTATTGGACATCAGTTTCTAGAATTCCTGACAATAAGCTGTCCAAAACAACTAGAAGACCAAAGTTCGGGAATCACTGGTCTAAAACATCTAGAGGGCATTAAAATTTATGTAAGTATTTAAAGTCACCTGATAAAAATGATGAATGAAGACTTCACTGCATTCTTGCAAGATATCTGGAGTATACAATGAGTTCAGTTGTGGTCGACAGTTTGTAAAGTGGGTCTCAAAGATACAAACATTATTTTTCCCCACAAGACAGATATGGCTGAAGGTGATAAATTTTGTGAAGGGCAGGTTTTGGGGCAGTAGCCCTCACTAAACTGCAGCCTGCAAACCCCCCTACTCAGGCCTCCAAAGGTTTTGATAGCTGTTTCAAGATGTAATGGTGATGTTTTGCTTCTAAATTAGCACCTCTAAACAGCCTGGAGAGAAAGCTCACTGCACTCCCATGTGCCTTTAACCCTCTTTGGAATAATGCAAGGGTAAAAGCATCTATTCCCGGGTAAATGCTACAAAACTGTGGCGTGCCCACTAGTTCAGTGTATATCTTTCAAGCCCTACATGGTTTGGGTCCAAGTCACCTACAGGACTGCCTTCTCTGCCCTTTTACAATACTGAGGTCCTCTGGGAGGAATCTACTCCAACCAGCCCAAACTCAACTGGCAGAGGACCTTTTCATCGGCCACTCCACAACTGTTAAATTATCTGCCAGAAGAGATCCAATAGCTAATTGTAACTTTTGTTTTGAATTTGTTATACCTTGGCTCAAGCCATAAGGAGAGGCAGGTAATAAATAAAACGTATTTATTATTATTTACGATTACATCTTACACCTTCACCATTTCAAACACACTTGCCATTCAAATGGAACTGATGGCACAGTTGATGGAGCACTGGCAACAGCACAGTTCCTACATTATGTTTAGCACTCAAGCATCTCATCTTAATTGAAAGGGTGGAGCTATAATATAAACAAATAGCTTTTGAAAATTTAAATGTTATCTAGATGCAAGGCTATGAGAATACGGCACTATACTATTGAATGCCGCCCAGTTTCCAGTACATAACAAAGCCATAGCAAGACCGAGTAAGGCTCGAACTGTCTGGAATTAATGCAAAAAGGCCAAACCTTTCACAAGCCACTGAAGACTGTTAGTGCTGGGAAGCAATGACCCATTTCAGAGGGACCTTTTTACCTACAAAATGAAATACTGATGTTTTTGAATGCTGACCTTGACACAACTAGTTTTCTTAGATATGCCAGAGTTTACACCTTTGGAGGGGTCAGAAACCAAGAGATTGTACTTGCCTGAAAATCAGCCACTGTGATTTGTTCAACATTCCTTTTTGCGTTTATGGGAAGGAATCTGGGGTTCCTGGCTGAGGCCTCCATGGTGGCTTTTATCTTGTATGTGGGCACTCTACCCATTCCAAGCATGGCATGTACAAGGTTTCAGGCGATTTCAGGAAATCTGAAAAGTATTTAGCTGGTTGGAAAAGTCTCTGGAGCTGCACAAGAACCAGTTTCTACCATTTTTGTTCTGTACCAACAGTGAACTCATACTCCATGAGGTAATAGCTTTATAGCTAATAGGAACCAGTCTACATAAAAAAGATATCAGTGCCTGAAGTATGAGGACAACGGTAACCCCAAGTTGGCAGATGTTCTACAAATGTCAGGCAGAAATGACAAGTGACCCACTGATCTTCATCAATGGTCACAGAACACTGAATGGAGGGCAAAAATATGCTAAACCAGACAAAGAATGAACACATATTCCCAAAGAAGGTGTGGTTATCTAGGTCACAAACAATTACAAGAAATGAAAATGATGCAACCTTACTTCTGACCACAAGCAGCCATGCACTCTGTGGGGAGGTCATGGGGGACAATGGTTCTCATCCTCTCTGCTCAACCCTGTTCTAAATGCTGATAGAGATGCCCAGGTACAATTTGAATGTACCTGGAACACAGAACACTATACAATACCATGGAGAGCCACTAGCAATTAGCATAGGAAGGAAACAGATAGATAGATAGATAGATAGATAGATAGATAGATAGATAGATAGATAGATGATAGATAGATAGATGTGAGCCTAGACTTATCATTAAGCAGATTCCTATAATCTTCTACATGCAAGATATGCAGTCCACCATTGTCTTATAACCAGAGTGCCCAAGCATTACTTTTCTGGACTAAAACTCGCAGAATTCTCCAGTCTACTGCCATCCAAAAATATTTTTCTGAGCTCTGAACTTGAAGATTTATATTTTAATGAAACGGTATTATCTGTTTTATCTACATTTCTTCTTAAGAGACTGTTCATTAATTTTTTTTAAGGAAGCCATGCTACGCTGATTTATTAGGAGATAAGACCCCAGGGCTGATTCTGAGGAAACCTGCATAGGGTAATGCAGGATATCTCTCACATGACTCTGGATCTGTTCCACCAATGTGTAAGAAATCAAACCTGATGGAAACATCTTACCCTTAAATTGCTCTTGAGTTGTTTCTGTTCAGCGTTTTGATATTTTCTCAACATAGCTTGGATTAGATTTATATTTTTGACACAATATGTTTGGAGACATATTTCTTGTTACCATTCCCCACACCTGACATCCAATTCTATGGTCTGATTTCCTCATAACCTAAGATTTGTTTAACTTACAAAATACCTCCTGGCTGTGCATTTTGTGCTCAGTAGAAAAAAATATTATTGATCTCTGATTGCAAGGCTGTGCAAAATGATTGGACTGCCCCGCCATCCACATAAAGCAACTTTAACAATCACTGTTAAGTACTCAGTGAATTTAGCAGAGCTGAACTATGCACTCCGATACATTTTAGACTTATTCTCTTTTTTTTCTTTCAAAGGAAAGATTTTGCAACATATGAGTAGAGAAGAATAAACTATAAGGAAACTGCAGTGTTCTGTGTTAGGTTAGCCCTTTCCTTTGGAATGAATGGGTCACTGAGGCTGCAGCTTCTGACCTTCTGGTATGCTGTATTGTGGAAGACAGGCTATGCTTGCTTATTATTGATCACATTTATATGGTGTTTTACTACAAAATAATCTGCCCTGGAAGTTTGCTTACAATAAGCAGACACCCTTGACCATTCAAAATGAAATAATCTAGTGGGCCTGGTCACAAAACACATACTGGCTTCTTTCCTAAACAGCAACAATATCCTTGGTAGGTCCTCTCCTATAAATCTTAGCAGCAGGTCAGATGAATAACATGACAGATAGTGCTACCTCAATCCATTCACATATCAATTGTACAAAAGCACAGGTATGGCCCAAAACATTTTGCTGCCTAAGGCAAGAACAAGATGGTCCTCTCCAAAAATGTTTCATTCCATTCCAACCGTTTCATTTCAACACCTGCATTTGGAACAGCATCCACCATCACATCTGAAATGTACAACTGGCTATCATGGATGACCCAGGGCAGACTCCAGGGGGGCACAACTACATCCTCTTGATGCCTCCTCCTGGTATTTGCTAACTATCTCACTCAGTCTAATGATAGAGATGGCTCTGGTTTCTGAAGGCCTCTGGATATTTCACTTAGAGATCAGGTCGTACTGGTTCTTATTACCCTTTTTGTTAGTCTCCTTTCAGCCTCTTGGTTTTAAAGCAAATAAAATATTTATCAAATGATTTAGGGAGCTAATCTTACACCATACTGGAAACAGCCTTCAGCACTGGGAAATGTTTTGTATTAATAGAAAAAGGCCCCATGTTTAACTTGAATCTAAAAAGCATTGTAAATAGCAGAACTACAAAAGACCTGGAGTCCCATTGCTTGTCAGAGTGCATACGATGCTATCCCATAAATCAGGCATTTTGTCCCATAACACTTTATGTCACTTGGAATTTAGTATTCTCCATTTTAATTGCTATTGCTGCATTTTTATTGTCACTTGGAATTTAGTATTGCCCATTTTAATTTGCTATTGCTGTGTTTTTATTGAATATCTTATCTAAATTGAGTTGAGTTTTACTTTTTGTAAGTGTTGTTTATGTTTTGATAATGTGGGGTTAACAATGCTGATATATTTTACTTGTATTTTATGTGCTTATGGCACTAATATGTGTTGTTTTGTAAGCTGCCCCAAGTCCCTTTGGGAGATGGTGGCGGGATATAAAGTAAGTGTTGTTGTTGTTGTTGTTGTAACCAAATTGGTTTTGGGAACATCTAGGAGTGAGCACATCACACCCATATTAAAGTCACTCAATTGGCTGCCAGTTAGTTTCCAGGCAAAGTTAGGGTCCAAGTTACTTACAGGATTGCCTTCTCCAGTATAATTCACCCCATACACTAACATTCTCGAGTCTAGGGGACAGTTATTCCAACCAGTCAGAACACGACTGGTTGCCATAACCCAGAGGAACTTTACATCAGTTGTCCAAAGAGTGTGAAATGGCCTGCCAGAAAAGCTTCAACAGCTAAATCTGTTGTCAGAATTAAAGACACAACGGAAGACCTATTTCATCAGGCAGTGCTACCCAATCAATTTTAAGCTGTGATTTTTAACCTGCATTTTATTGGTGTTGGGAGCTGATTTTTGTTGTGTGTATTTTTCTATATGCATTTTAGTAGTGTTGTGTCTGTTTTAACCATGTTGTATCCCACCTCGAACAACAAGGAGAGGTGGGTAACACATATTTTATTATTATTACTATTACTATTACTATTATTTGAAACATAACAAGATTAGTGCACAGCAAACAAGGTCACTATGCTGGCTATTGTATTGGATCACACATCGGACACTTCCCAAGTGTCTAGGACTATGTGATGTATTGGCGAATAATGTGTGTAGATCCCAGTAGGGTGGCCTTTTTGCAGCTGACAGATGGTAATATTGTCAGTGCCAATTGTGTTTAAGTGCAGGCCAAGGTCTTTAGGCATTGCACCCAGTGCGCCGATCACCACTGGGACCCCCTTTACTGGCTTGTGTCAGAGTCTTTGCAGTTCGATCTTTAAATCCTCATATTGTGTCAGCTTTTCCAGTTGTTTCTCTTCAATCCTGCTGTCGCCTAGGATTGCAACATCGATGACACATACTTTGTTTGTTTGTTGTTGTTGTTATTTAATCTAGCATTGTCAATTCTGTTCCAGTAGTTATTCAGGATCTCAGGTGGGTCTCCTTCCTATCTGCTAGCAGATCCATTGTAATTGAAAACATCAGAGGTTAAACCCAGACCTTCTGTATACACAGAAGCTTCTGCTGTGTGAGCACTGTGTTATGGTACTTTCTTCCAGGACTCAGAGCTAGAAAAGCCAATGTGTGCACTCACTTTCCAAAAGCAGTTTTACAGATACATGCATTTTGCATATTTCAGCAGCTTTGAGAGTATCCAGGAATCCAGCAAAAACAAACACCAAGCTAGTCAATTTTCTTCAAAGGAGAAGTGGGATGATTCAGTATCTGGTATGCTTAATAAATAGGCTGATGGAAGCAAGTTTGAATATCTGTTAAAATGTTTTGCATTAAGTCTCAGGAGATCCAAGACCTAGTCATCACCCAGACTTCAAGCTTCCAAGGTGATCTTGGACCAAGTACTTTACTTCACAGGACAGTTATACAGATAAACTATTGTGTGGATAATGAAAGTCAATGTAGAAGAAAACTGGTTATAAACATAAATAATAAAAAATAAAAATAAAATAAAGGCCAATCAGCTACATTATCTGTCTATATGCATTCACAGACTCCTATCTGAGTGTGGGAGCCAAATTTGTTTCTAGGTCAGAGCCATAACTGAGTAGGGAAGGTTCAAATTTCCATGCTCACCTTATTCATGCCTTTGCCCTAGAGAAACAAGCTGTTTTGGTCTCTCTCTCTCTCTCTCTCTCTCTCTCTCTCTCTCTCTCTCTCTCTCTGAAGTTTTTAAACAGAGACTGGATGGCCACCTGATGGGAGTGCTTTGATTGTATATTCCTGCATGGCAGAATGCGGTTGGACTACATAGCCCATGAGGTCTCTTCCAATTCTATGATTCCATGCTGTCTATAGTTCCCTGTATTCGTGGATGTAAGTCATGAATATGTATTACACTGTAGTAAGGAAATATCATTCATGACTTTGATTCTTAAAGATATGGAGGATTATAAATAAAGAATGCATAGTCAATCCTTCATATTCATAGATTCTGCATCAACAGATACTACCATCCATGGCTTCAAAATGTTCAACACACATACATACACACACAGTCCAAAAAGCAAATCCTGCTTTTGCCATTATATACAGTAGGCCAGAGTTTGGTTACAGGACTCCCTGTGGATACCATAATATCTGGATGCTCGAATTCCATTATAGACAATGATATAGTAAAATGGTGCACCTTATATAAAATGGCAAAATTATTTTGCTTTTTCAATTCTTTTTTAAAAACCATTCATTTCATGGTTGATTGAAATTGAATGCTGACTATATAAGGGGTACCATTTTACTACTCAACTTTACATAATGGAACATAAACATCAATGGATTAGGGTATTGACTGAGGATCTGGGAATCAAACCCAAACAGATACCAGGGATTCATAGCACTTATTAAAACAGAACTAAGATATAGCTCCATCTATTTCACTTAAACAAAAATGTGGGTCTTCTTAATTTTGCTATCTAGCAAAATATTTTTCTGAAGGAAAACAGAATAAAACACAGAAATTCGACAAATACAACTGCAAACCTTTGCTTCTCTAACTTTTTTCCAGAAATGCCTGAGCAAATGGAAAAAGGAAAATTCTATTGTTGTTGTTGTTATGAATCAACTGGGGTAAATTGTAGGGATTATGTAAATATTTGATCTGGATATGGATGTAGATCCCTTGTTAACAGCTAGTTTATTTAAACTTTTGCTGTAATGTAGGTTGTAGGTTGTATGTGTCAAGTGTGTTTGTCAAGTGTTTTGATATGGCCAATGGGCTAATCAACATGGCCATACAGCCCGGAAAACTCATAGCAACCCAAATGTACATATTATTATGATGTTTAATTATACCCTGCTTTTTCTCCCCACAAGGAGACTCAAATTCTGGCCCTATTAAAATTTGTTTATGTCTCCTATTTCCTGGAGTAGTCCTCTATGTTTGTACCAGCAGCACAAGGAAAAAGAGTGAATAAAACACTCTTTACCTCCTCCACCCTAGGCTAGAACCATTTTCTCATCCCAATGTTTACCTTGAATCAACAGTCAATATCAGAATAAGCATCAGTAATGCAATAAACAGTAGCTAGATTGCAAGAAACAATCCCAATAGCCCCAAATTCCACTAGACCAGACTCATCACCACTAAGTAAGACAAATAAGATAATGGCATGGCTATTTAAAACCAGAACCATTCATTTCCTTGATTAAGAAACAAATAAGCAAGAACAAAGAGATATATAAGTATGTGTGTCCTGATATATCAAACACCTGATTATGTTAAGTTAGTGTTATGACTATTATTGAAATGCCCTCTTGGCAAAACATTTATTTTGAACCTGTAACTACCACCTCTGATCTCAGATGGAGAGAAGAACTGTGTGTGTTTTTAGGGCCAAAAGCTTCCTTCAGTCTTAGTCAACATACTTTTTAATCAAGTATTATGAGAGTTATAATACAAACACAGCTGAAGTGTTTGGCAAGAGTTGCCAACCATTGTAGTGGAGTAAAGATGCTCGTCAAACATATCAAAAGGTAGATTTCCTTATTACTATTCCACATACAGTAGAGTCTCACTTATCCAACATAAACGGGCCAGCAGAACGTTGGATAAGCGAAAATGTTCGATAATATGGAGGGATTGAAGAAAAACCTATTAAACATCAAATTATGTTATGATTGTGTTATGATTTCACAAATTAAGCACCAAAACATCATATTTTACAACAAATCAGCAGAAAAAACAGTTCAATACACAGTAATGTTATGCAGTAATTATTGTATTTATGAATTTAGCACCAAAACAGGCAAGGGTTCTTTCTTCCTCTCACCCTGGACTGTGTTGGATAATACAGAACACTGGATAAGCGAAGGTTGGATAAGTGAGACTCTACTGTACTTACAAGGCCAAAAACAGCTCAATCCCCCCCAATGTCAATAGGATCTCAACAGTGAAAGTAATAAAAAGGGGATGAATGAATATACCAGATGAAGGAATAAGTCACAAAAGGTCAGCAATCAGAGAATGAAAACCCTGCTCCATTTCATACACACGATTTTGTTTACTAAGCTTTCATTTTCCAGCATGGGATAATAGTTTCCAAGGGGAGGAAAAGGAGAAACAGCATTTTGCTCAGTGGCAGAACACATGCCTTGCACGTAAAAGTTCTCAAGCTAAATCCCTTGTCCATTCACAGGTAAGGCTGAGAAACAATCCTACTCACCCACACAGCCATGATTACTGTAGGAGTGTGCAAATGGTTCATCTGAACCCACCAGTAGATATTTGGGTGATCCATTGGCAAGGATCTCTTTTTCCCAATTAGGTAACAACAACCATAAAATGATACCACCACCAAGGGTGCTCTTATTAACCTATTGCAATAAGGAAAGCTTAAAGCTAGGTGTAACCAAAAACACATTTTATGGGGAGTGCTGAGAGTTGTGTTGAAAACTTGGAGCTCTACCAGCCTGCTTCAGTTGAAGTTCTAGTAAAAAATAAAATGGATCCTACATGTGTAGTATACAGAATATCGGCTTAGAGAGACCAAAACAAGTCTGCATTCTAAGTGAATGCCAGAAAATGATAGGTAGAATAGGCAGAACAATAGAGGACAACATATTTATGGCCCCAATGTATTTACAGGAGGCGCCATGAAGCCATCGAATATTCCTACAATGCCTTGCTCACACACGTAATTTTTATATTGGTATTACACACAAAATATCTACACAGGCTGATCTGCTGATGAACTGATTCAATTCATTCCCCCCAGCCGATAATGTGATGTATGTAGCATGTCACATGGCTAAAACAGCCAGGAGGTCCATCCTCTTCCTTCAAGATGAATGGAAGAGCTCATTAAAAAGGTGCATGCGATCCCATTTCATCAAAATGGACACTACCGCCTGTCTTTAGCTTTTACACACTGGGAGAATAGCAACCTAGCTAGCTTGCATCAGAGCAGATGGTTGCAAAATGCATGCACACGGAGCAACAACAGCGACGCATGACCATTAAGACATATCCCCATGACATGTCTTAATAGCAGCACATCAGGGTGTGCAATGGGCATTTCCGCGCCGCCTTTCTTTCCACATATTCCAGAGAGGGTTGTTTATATTATTATCAAGCAAGCCTGCAACTGGGAAAAGGGTCGAGAGAGTTGTGGGCTTGGTTTATCTATCATGTAATCTTACTTCTTTCATTTTGGTGCTTGGACACATTGTATGTGTTCCTTTCCCAAATACTGTAGCAGCAGCAATGTGGATTTCAAAGGAGAGGAGGAAGGAAAAAGACTAGACTTGGAAGAGACACATTAAGCAACCTTCAAAATGGGCAAGAGTTGACCAAGACCATCTCCCAAACACCTTGCATTTCAATGCATCTTCCATCTCTCTTCTTTCACATTATATATGAGGGAGGAAATGTACCATTAAGGGGTAACAATGAGGAGCTAAGACCTCATCACACTAGAGAATGAATCCACTTTTAATCCGGTTTCTGCCTCCTGCAGAATTCTGGGGTTTGTAGTTTAAGGAGGAGCCTTTAACAGCCTCACTAAACTACAAACCCCAGAATTCTGCAGGAGGCAGAAACCGGATTTAAAGTGGGTTCATTCTCTAGTGTGATGAAAGATAGATGCTGTTTCCAGGCTGTGCTTGGCTGGTCCCTCTTCTTGCCCTTTCCCCATATTATTGATGATCACCAGTGGGTTCTAGACAGCTCTCCATCTCCATTCAGAACAGGAACACCCACACATTTCCCAGGAGGCAAGACTTTCTCTCAATAACAAAAAAAACAAAACAACCCCTGCTGTTATCAAGAGGAGCAGTTTGTGCCCATCTGGGAAGTTCTGGGATGATGAGGAAGGAAAGGGAAAGGTTGGATGGATGGATGGATGGGGGAAAGAGGGACATCTGTTGTGGGGGGAGGGAGAAGCGAGGCTGGGTGGGCTCCTCTGCCACACACACACACACACACACACACACACACCCTCTCAACCCCTCCTTCTCTGCTTACCCTCAAGGCAGAGAGATCGATCTCGTCCAAGCTCCGCGCTGGGGAATCACTCGCCATGTTGAGTGGGGGGCTCCTCCACCGAGGAAAAACGGCCCCAGGGAAGAAACCCACGGCGCTGGCTTCGGGCTCCGGCCTCTCCTGCTGCCCCACAAGCTCAGCAAGCCCTCCGTCTTCGGCTGGGGGGAAAGCGAGGGTCCCTGTATGGAGACCTCCAGCCTCTCCCTCTCATGCGCCCTGCTTGCGCCGCCGCTGCCAATGGAGAGGAGCGGCACCCTTTCCCTCTCCTCCTTCCCCCTCTCCTCCTTCTCCTCCTTCCTTTCTTCCTTCAACGCTCACGTCCTCCGACAAGCGTCCGCCAGGAAAGGGCAGCGAAAGCGAGAGGAGAAACCGGAGACCCGGCGCCTTTGACCAGAGCCAAAGGCGAGTGCGCCCGGCCACTTTGACGCCCCGCTCTCGGGGAAAGAGGAGGCGTGCAAAGGCGGGGAAGGGAAGGTGCCTCTGCCCGGGAGGGTCTGCTTTTCAGGAGGGCATGGCTGGCTTCTCCTGGCCCGGATGAGGAGGAGGCTGCCTCGGTTTCCCCGCTCCTTTCCCTCCGGGTTGGGATAACGAGGCGATTCCCTGTGCGGTCCCGGCGCGCCTCGCTTGGATGGAGAGGCAGAGAAAGCTGTCACCGAGGAGGAGGAGGAGGAGGAAGAGGAAGCTTCCTGGGAGGGAGGGAGGGGGGGCCCAGGGAGGGGCGGCGCCTCCTCCGCTTCTCTGGAGAGGGGGAGGGGGAAAAGGAGAGCCTTGTGTGGCGGTGGGCTTGGCCACTACAACACAAACACACAAACATAGGCATTTACAGCTTGTGTCCAAAGGCGCACTCTAGCCACTCATTAGGATGGGGATTATTATCCCAAGGCCAAGGAAATACATTTAGAACAGTGGCTCTCAACCTTCCTCGCTCCTTAATACAGTTCCTCATGTTCTGATGACCCCCCCCCCCCCCGCCCGCAACCATAACATTATTTTTGTTGCTACTTCATAACTCTAATTTTGCTACTGTTATGAACTGTAATATAAATAGTCGATATGCAAAATGTATTTTCATTCACTGGACCCAATTTGGCACAAATACCCAATACGCCCAATTTTGAATGCGGGGGGGGGGGGGGTTGATTTTGTCATTTGGGAGTTGTAGTTGCTGGGATTTATAGTTCACCTACAATCAAATAGTATTCTGAGCTCCACCAATGATGGAATTGAAACAAACTTGGCACACAGAACTCCCATGACCAAGAGAAAATACTGGAAGGGTTTGGTGGGCATTGGCCTTGAATTTTGGAGTTGTAGTTCACCTACATCCAGAGAGCACTGTGGACTCAAACAAGGATGGAACTGGACCAACTTGGCACCAATACTCAATATGCCCAAATGTAAACACTAGTGGAGTATGGGGAAAATAATCCTTGACCTTAAGGAATTGTAGTTGCTAGGATTTATAGTTCACCTACAATCAACGAGCATTCTGAACCCCACCAATGATAGGATTGGGCCAAACTTCCTACACAGAACCCCAATACCTTGAAGGGGCTCACTGTTGCAAATGTCCCTTTGGCCTCACATGCTCTCCCTCGCCTGCACAAGCGCACCACACTGCTATGCCCCTAGCATGCCTGCTCTCCCCTCCACTGCTTGGAGTCTCAGAAACAGCCCTCCCCTTGGCTGAGAGGCTGGCTGAGAGGCCGTCCAATCACTGCAGAGGAGGGCTTTTGAAGGGAGGATTCACCATCTGTTTCCAAAAAGGAAGAGAAGGACAGGCGGAGAGATCTTCAGCCTTCTCTGCCAAAGGGGTTCCTAAGACCACCAGAAATGGGCATGGCCGACTTACCGGCCAACCCCTTTGCGGGGTAGGGCTGTCCTTGTCGCCATCTTGGGGAGGTCAGGGGTCTTCTCCTTCCCAGAGACCCCTGGGGCGGCACCCAGTTTCCCGCCGCCAGGGCCAGCTAGCCAATGAGGGGGGGCTGGCCACGCCTCTCACCTCCACGTGGCTAGCTGGCCCTTCGCTTCGCCCAGGCAGCATATTTAAGGCTGCCTGGGACTGCCCCCAGCACTTGCAGGGGCCAATTCGGTTTTCCTCCCGCCCTCCCTACATGGTACATGGCTTATTCATGTTCATATTGTGCATTTACTCAAGTTGTTTGTTACTTTGTTAAAGTATGTGTTACCATATCCTTTGTCGCAACTCCGTGTTGGCAGGTGGCAGGGCCCTGGATCAGGATGGCTTATCGCCCCTTGGTTGGTAGGGGGATAACGCCCTGGCCCCCCTGGGGTGCCGAGTTCCGTGGAGAGGCATTGGGCCGCTCGCACCCAGGCTTGCAAGTGCCTTTGGACATTCGCGGGGGGCCTGTACTACCCTGATCCTGGACCCTTGCGTGGCCGCCAACCCTTTGTTCTGTTTAATAAATGAGTTGTGGCCATTTTCGTCCAACCTTTGTGTCAGTGTTATTATTGGGCGCGAGGTGTATCACCCTTGCACACGCAATATATGTTTCCTGGTGGTCTTTATCAACCCCTCTGAAACTCCCTCGCGATCCCCCAGGGGTCCCAACCCCCAAGTTGAGAAACTCTGCATTACAGCTTGTGTCCAAAAGCATACTCAATTCTCTTATCATGATGGTGATTATCCCAAGGCCAAGTAAATACATTTAGAAGGAAGAACAAGTTTCACAACAAGAATTTGTAATAATAACAATGCCTGCTTTGATTGTGTGTTTCTGGATGGTCCTTTGAGTCTCTTTTAGCCTTCCAGGTGTTTTGGACTTCAACTTCTACTGGCTGTTAGGAATTGTGGGAGTTGAAGTCCAAAACAGCTGGAGATCTGAAGTTTGCCCATGCCTGATCTAGGATTAATGCCGTTCACACCACTTTAACTGTTCTCAGTGCTGTGGAATCCTGGCAGTTGTGATTTTACAAAGTATCGAACCTTTTCTGCCTGGGGCCCTTTCTACAAGATCACCCACATTACATGATTTGAACTGGATTATATGAGTCCACAGGAACCCCTAGTGGCGCAGCAGGCTAAACCGCTGAGCTGCTGAACTTGCTGACTGAAATGGTGGCAATTCAAATCTGGGGAGCGAGGGTGAGCACCTGCTGTTAGCCCCAGCTTCTGCCAACCTAGTAGTTCAAAAACATGCAAATATGAGTAGGTAGATCAATAAGTACTGCTTTGGCAGGAAGGTAGTGACATTTTATGCAGTCATGCTGGCCACATGATCTTGGAGGTGTCTACAGACTATGCAGGCTCTTTGGCTTAGAAATGGAGATGAGCACACGCGCACACACACACACACACACACACCCACATGCACACACAGTTGGACATGACTAAACTTAATGTCAGGGGAAACCATTTCTTTATATGAGTCCACACTGCTATATAATCCAGTTGGAAGCAGATAATCTGGATTTTATATGGCCATTTAGAAGGGGCCTAAGAGTGATGGCCTTTTGCCAAACTGCAACTCCCATGGTTCCACAGCATGGTTCCACAGCATGGCAGTTAAAGTGGGGCCAAATCCCACACTTAGGCAGCATCTGCACTGTAGAATTAATGCAGGGCAACACTGCTGTAACTGCCAGGTCTCAATGCTATGGAATCCTGGGAGTTGTAGTTTGGGGAAGCATTAGCACTCTTTGGTATAACTGGCTAAAGATTTGTTAAAACTACAACTTCCATGATTCCATATTATTGAGCCATGGAAGTTAAAGTGATGACAAACAGTATTAATTCTACAGCATAGAGGCACCTTTAGATGACACTGTATTGGGGTTGTCCATTGGAGATCAATGGGGCTTGGATATGAGGATGCATCTACTTTGCAGAATTATGCAGTTTGATACTCCTTTAATTGCCATGGCTCAATGCTATGGAACCATGGGATTTGTAGTTTGATGAGATATTAACACTCTCGGACAGAGATGGTTAAAGATCTTATAAAACTATAAGTCCTGTGATTCAACAGCATTGAGTTGTGGCAGTAAAAGGGATGTCAAACTGCATTTACGATATAGTGTAGATCAGGCATGGGCAAACTTGGGCCCTCCAGGTGTTTTGGACTTCAACCCCCACAATTCCTAACAGCCTCAGGCCCTTAAGTGGCTGAGGAGCAAAAGGAAAGGGCCTGAGGCTGCTAGGAATTGTGGGAGTTGAAGTCCAAAACATCTGGAGGGCCCAAGGTTGCCCATGCTTGGTGTAGATGCACCCTGAGTAAATACAAATGCATTAGCTACAGTTGCAGTCCTTTCTTTTGAGCAATTTCCATTGTATTTAATAAGGCCTTCTTTCGAGTAAAAGCATTGGAACAGGCTGTAGATTGCACCAGATATTTTCCCTTTAAGGAGGGAGCTGGTGCTGAATGCCTCAAGGAAGGGAGGGAAATAAAACCTCTCAATTCAAAATCAGAATCAGAAAGAGAGAAACTGGTCCCCGTTTCGTTAATCCCAACCCTGCAGTTTCTTTTGAATTTATCCAATAGCGAGCTCTGCAAACTGACCTTTCCCTGTTTGAATCATAAATTTGGATTTAATGCCAACAGTATGAATTCAAATCAGGCCCCTTAAAAGCAGCCGTTGTCAAACGCGTGACCAAAATTCCTCCCTTCGGTCTAACTGCAGATGGAGAAAGAAAAGGGCTTTCTGTTTCACCCAAAGACACGTGAGATTAAAAACAACTGCATTCCTCCTGCTAGCAGGAGCAGTAAAATATAAAATAATCGAGGCACCTGATTTTTTCTATCTTTGGTGGAATGTATTCAAAGTATGGTTCGTTTCTACAAAAAAACATAAAAGGGATGGCAGAGGTTTTCATGAAAACACCACCCCAAGGAGCTCATCAGGGCCTTTCTAGTAAACTCTCGGGTGTGCAGGCTGATGTGGAAGGCCATGCATGCCCAGAGGCACTCTTGCTTCCTCATGTTTTCACTTTTCCAGAGGGTTAATTCCTGAGTCACATTCTGTCCTGAAAGCATGGATATTGTGCCAGTGCTTTTAAAAACAGTTAAAGGCCCCAGAGCCAGTGTCATGTAGTGGTTCAAGTGTTTGATTAGGATTTTGGAGACTTGGGTTCAAATCCCCACATCATGGAAACCTTGGGAAAGTCACACTCAAAGAGTGGCAGAATTAATTGTCCTTCGAAAGAAGTGCCCAGAAAACTTTGTGATAGGTTCCCTTAAAGGTAAAGGTTTCCTTTGACATTAAGTCTAGTTGTGTCCAACTCTGGGGTGGTGGTGTTCATCTCCATTTCTAAGCCGAAGAGCCGGCATTGTCCGTTGATGCCCCCAAGGCCCTTCCCACCAAAGCAGTACCTATTCATCTACCTGCATTTGCTTTTTTAACAGATAGGTTGGCAGAAGCTGGGGCTAACAGTGGGAGCTCACCTCACTCCCCGGATTCAAACGGCCGATCTTTCAATCGCAGGTTCAGCAGCTCAGCAGTTTACCCGCTGCACCCCCTTAGGCTCCCTTAGGGTTTCTAAAATTGAGAATGACTTGACCTTGCTTTTGCTGACCATAGCTCAATGCCATGGAATCCTAGGATCTGTAGTTTGGTGAGGCACCAGTGCTCTGTGGCAGAGGATGTGTTTGGTGGACTGCAGTTCCCAGCTAGCATAGGACCTTTCTCTCAATGCCATCGCCTTAGCGGGTGTGTTTTGAGAGGACTCATAGAACCATAGAGTTTGAAGACACTACAAGGGACATCCAGTCCAACCCTTTGCCATGCAGATGGCCATCCACAATCAGAACGCCCTAACAGATGGCCATCCACTTCTCTGGAAGTTTGTTTCCTTCCTGCTTTTTTTTTCTACCTACAGATGACGACATTTTTCTTCAGGCAAGATTTTCCATTTTAATTCTGAATGGTACTGTGTAAAGTGGCCTGCATTTTTTATTCTTTTGTTGGAAACTATGTTTTAGTATGTTAAAGCATTTTTAAAGCTTTCTGTTTAATTCTTTTAAAACTTTTGTTAGTTTAATCTTTTAAAATAGTTTCAAGCCACATTGGATCTCATATTGGTGAAAGTGCAGGCTATAAATCCAATTGACCAATCAAAAGTAGTCTGTCCATTGGACTCTGGGTGTATCTGCACTGCAGCATTAATGCTCAGTGCTATGGCTCAGTGCTATGGAATCACAGCATTTGTAGTTTTACAAGGTCTTTAGCTTTCTCTATTAAAGAGTGTGGGTGCCTCACCAAACTACAACTTTCATGAACCTCAACCAAGGTGCCTCTCAATACAAGCAACCTGCTTCCCTTCTTACACACAGAGGAATTGAAGCAAGAATGGTCTGCCAGCAAAGCATGTTCTGAAGGGTCTTATTTTGGTTCTGCTATGTTAGTGCAAGCAACAAAGCAAGAAAGGAGGAAAGCAAAAGGAAACAGTGATAAGGGGAGATATGCCCAGTTAAATGCACAATTCCAGAGGTTAGCCAGAAGAGATAAGGAACTATTTTTAAACAAGCAATGCATGGAAGTGGAAGAAGACAACAGAATAGGAAGGACAAGAGACCTCTTCCAGAAAATTAGAAACATTGGAGCTAAATTTCAAGCAAAAATGGGCATGTTCAAAAACAAAGATTGCAGGGACCTAACAGAAGCTGAAGAGATCAAGAGAAGGTGGCAAGACTATACAGAAGATCTGTATAGGAAGGATAATAATATCAAGGACAGTTTTGACAGTGTGGTGAGTGAATTAGGACCAGACATCCTGAGGAGTGAGGTTGAATGAGCCTTAAGAAGCATTGCTAACAACAAGGCAGCAGGAGACGACAGGATCCCAGCTGAACTGTTCAAAATCTTGAAATATGATGCTGTCAAGGTGATGCATGCCATATGCCAGCAAATAACACAAGAATGGCCATCAGACTGGAAAAAAATCAACTTTTATCCCCATACCAAAAAAGGGAAATGCTAAAGAATGCTCAAACTTTCATACAGTGGCTTTTATTTCTCATGCTAGTAAGGTAATCCTCAAGATCCTGCAAGGAAGACTCCAGCAATACATGGAGAGAGAGTTTCCAGATGTACAAGCTGGGTTTAGAAAAGGCAGAAGAATGAGAGACCAAATTGCCAATATCCACTGGATAATGAAGAAACGCAGAGAGTTTCAGAAAAACATCTATTTCTGCTTTATTGGCTATTCTAAAGCCTTTGACTGTGTGGATCATAATACATTGTGGCAAGTTCTTGGTGGTGTGGGCATACCAAATCACCTTCTCTCTCTCCTGAGAAATCTGTATAATGACCAAGTAGCAACAGTAAGAACTGACCATGGAACAACAGATTGGTTCAAGATTGGGAAAGGCGTACAACAAGGTTGAATACTCTCACCCAACCTATTCAACTTGTATGCAGAACACATCATGCGAGGCTGGAGTTAAAATTGCTGGAAGAAACATTATCAACCTTAGATATGCAGATAATACCACTTTGATGGCCAAAAGCGAGGAGGAGCTGAGGAGCCTTCTAACCAAGGTGAAAGAAGAAAGTGCAAAAGCTGGGTTGCAGCTTAAACATTTAAAAAAAAACCCAAAGTTATGGCAACCAGACTGATTGATAACTGGCAGATAGAGGGAGAAAATATGGATGGGAGAGCACCAATGAATATCAGGTGCTGTAGGCTATATATCAGAAGAAGAAATTGTCAAACCACCTCTGAGTATTCATTGTCTGAGGGGCCTTCCAGACAGTCCTTATATCCCAGGATCTGATTCCAGATTTTCTGCTTTAAACTTGGTTATATGGGTTCGCACTGTCAGATAATCTGGGATAAACAGAAAACCTAAGAACAGATCCTGGGATATTGGGCCTGTCTGGAAGGGCCCAAAGAAAACCCTGTGAAATTCATGGGGTCACAATAAGCCAGCAAAAAATAGTCCACATGGGATATGGGGTGTTTGAGTGTTTGATTAGTACACTTGGAGACCAGAATCTCAATCCTCACATAGCCATGAAACCCAAGTTTGCTTAAGGCTCACCATAAGCCAGAAATGACTTGAAGGTACCCAATAGCAGACATGCATAGGTTGATGTTAAAAAGTTTTGATCTTAGGCCCACTTTGCGAGAATACTCCCCATTAAATATACTAGGAAAAACCTTACTGAATATTCAAATCTAGGTTTAAACAATTTAGTATAGCCAAGTAAACAAAGTCCAAGATGTTTGTCTTCCCTGGAAATGTCTCACAAAAATGGGTAATAGAACAGGCTGGGCAGACAGGTTTCATAGTACAATAACCGAGCACCCATTGACTTTTTATCATGTGCTCCACCTCAATTTGTGACTTTTTATCATGTGCTCCACCCCAATTTGCTCTTTGGTATTGCTGATATAAAATGATTAGATTTCTCTTCCGCTACATGAGAAATCAGAAACATGTGTTTCTCAGACAAGGCAAGGAACAGATCTAAGTTGCAGCATGCCGTTTTGGGATGGTTTTAGCTCGGTTTTTAATTGAGTATTTCTATTGCATCTCCACCTGAGAATGCTTTACAGGCCATGCTTACTTGTCCATATGTCTGTCTACCACTGTGTTCAGTATTTGCAGATCTCCCTTTTTTGGATTTAACTTGAAGATTTCATGGCTCCAACACCTGCCATATTCCTTTGCCTTTTTTGTCCTTATTCCCCAACTTTTTCCTTACTGTATTGTCGAAGCCTCCTTTACATTTTTGTTCAACCTAACCTGAGGAAGAATTCTGGAGAACTCAAAAGCTTGCACACTTGAGAGACATTGTAACTGGTCATATGTACCCCCGTGCTCTCCATGGACCAGCATCACTTTATATAAATACTGTATATATTTTTTAAGTACAGTGAATTGCCAGGAGGAAGATGACAACACATGCACCAGTTCCTTCTATTCTCCTTTCCCTTCTCTTGGCAATAGTATTGTTGTCTGCAATAGGTTACAAGACAGGCTCTTGAAAGCCCTGGGATTGAATTCATTTCTTATTATGGTCATTAGTGTTGATCACTGAGTCACTGAGTGAAGCAACACAGCAACAGCAGCATCAGCCAACCATAGTAGTTAGAGTCACTCTCATAAAGAGAATGCCTAGGTGATATTTCTCATAAGGGACACTTGACAATATTTGCAGATTTGCCTTCGATAGTAACGATACACATTGCAAAGAGCATGAGATTCTGCAGATGTGTTGCCAGAAATACCTAATTCCAGTTTATCACTCTAATGGAATAGTCTGGTTGTTGCTTATAACCCTGCCTCTGTGCTTTGGGAGCGAGTTAATAGAAAGGCATTTAGCAGGTGAACTCTGGTTTGAAGACACTGAGCAAACTCTAGGAATAACCATTTTCCATTTGATTTCTGTGAGTATATACACTTTTTCATGTCAGGATCAACTTGAGAAACTGCAAGTCGGTTCTGGTGTGAGAGAATTGGCCAACTTATCTCGTGTCCCCACACGGGGAGCTGGAGTTGACAGAGGGAGCTCATCCGTGCTCTCCCTGGATTCAAACCAACAACCTTCAGGTCAGCAACCCAACCTTCAGGTTAGCAGTCCTGCCAGCACAAGGGTTTAACCCATTGCACCAATGGAGGTTCCTATAACTGTTGGCATACAACACAGCCATATATATATATATATATATATATATATATATATATATATATATATATACACACACATACACACACACACACACACACACACATATTGTATGCATCTATATGTGTACACCTAATATGTAAATTCATACTCTCTCAGTCTCAGAAGAAGGCAAGAGCAAACCAACTCTGCACAAATCTGGCTAGATGTATATCTCCCAGCTGTCCTGGCTTGGCAGGGAGAGTTCAAATTAATCCCTTGTCATTCCATTTTTCAGCTGTTTTTGAAGTTTTTTCCCCATTTCCTCTCCCCTTTACCCACTTCCCTTCTTTGTCTTTAGCTCACTTTGTTGGCAACACATTGAGTTCAAAGTACAAAAGTAGAGAGGAAACAAGAGGAGATGAGAAAATCTTGCCCTTCGCAATAGGCTCAGGTATAAGAAAACTTTGGCAGGCTCTCTTAGCGCATGTGCTCTTCCCAAAATTATAACCACTTTTACTGACTTGCCACCGATGTTGATCAGCCACACAGATTCCAATTTTCACCAGTAAAATGCGGAAGAATATGAAGTTACTGCCCAGAGTTGTGAACAACCTGAATAAATGACAGCTGCCAAACACATAGCAATGCCACTGTCATATGTCGATTAAAACCCAAGTATCCCTCTGGAAAATCAGACATAGTTTTGTTCAGGACAAGCAGTTTGCTAAGCGGCTTTTGAAGTGGGAACCAAATTACCATCTGGCAAAGCGTGTCAAACAAACATGGAGGATTTGCTACAGTGGTGCGATCTTGAAATGCATAGCTGCATCGCCTTGGTTCTTGTGCGAAGGCTGACATTTGTGTTGTCTTTGATAGCATCCTGTTACATTGCACCTCGCATTGGAAGGTCTAATGCATTATTTATCAGGTAACACGTTTCCATGCTTCTTTTTTAGAACATGCTACACAACCAATACCAAGGCAGTGGCTCAGTCAATTAACCTCCACGCTGTGATGCTTCTTCTCCAGAGATATAGCCCAGGAAAGCCCAGATCTGCTGATGGAAAAAGAATAGATAATACGCCATTACTGGACCTCTGATCTTTTCCACCTTTCTTGGCAGTGTATGGTGTTTGGGATCTGACTGCAAATAATGCTGCACTATTTCCTTCCTTAGGAGCCTTCCACACAGCCATGTATCTCAGAATATCAAGGCAGAAAATCCCACATTATCTCAGTGTGGTCTCAACCCGGTTCAAAGCAGATGTTGTGGGATTTTCTGCCTTCATATTCTGGGATATAGGGCTGTATGGAAAGGTCCTTAGTGAGGCCCAGCATGGTGTAGTGTTAAGAGTGTTGGGCCAGAGTTTTTGGAAACCAGGGTTAAAATCCCTCTTCCACCCTGGACGAATGATACTCTTAGTCTTCGAGGAAGGCAGTCCCTAACCTCATCTGAATAAATCTCACCAGGAGAACTGGTCTGAATTATGACAATAGCCATAGTTAAAAAATTAACTCAAAGCACCCCATGGAAGATTGAGGAAGGAATCAAAGCTTCCACTCTGCCAATAGGAGACAATGCTTGGAATATTGCCAATGGCATAGTGGTAAATTGTGAAATGCAAACTCTCATTATGATAGTCCTTATAAACAAATTGAGAAGGAGAGCCCAAAATGAAATTGGCTGTATCGATCTATTAAACAAAAAAGTAGTTGACTTCCATTAGGAGCAGGTTTTTTTGGTCCACTTTGGATCATAACATGGGAACTCCTAAAATCACACTTTGTTGTTTATTCGTTCAGTCGCTTCCAACTCTTTGGACCAGAGCTTCCTGTCAGCCATGGCCACCCCCCAGCTCCTTCAAGGTCAAGCCAGTCATTTCACGGATACCACCCACCCATCTTGTCCTTGGTCAGCTCCTCTTCCTTTTTCCATCCATTTCCCCCAGCATCATTATCTTCTCCAAGCTTTCCTGACTTCTCATTATGTGACCAAACTACTTCATCTTTGACTCTAATATCCTTCTCTCCAGTAAGCAGTCAGGCATTATTTCCTGGAGTATGGACTGGTTGGATCTTTTTGCTTGGATAATCCATTTACTCTGCAATTATTGTGGGGGCTGTAGTTAAATTCAGAAAGGAGGTTTGGATAGTAATGCAGATGACGTCCAGGCTCCAAAACACTTCTGGATACAAACACACTTTGGGCTGTTTTCTCCATAGAAATATCACTTTAATAAAGTATAGCATTAAGAAAAATAAACGAAATCTAGGAACAACAATAGAATCAGTGTGGCATTATTATTGAGGGTGTGCTTGGAAACAACCCACAAAATCTTCTTTTATGTGTATCTTTCTTCAGCCCACTGCTGATGGATTTTGATTACTAGATATTGAGAAATATCCACTATAATTTTAGCCAAGCAGTGTTATCTTCATTGTACTAAAGGAAATTCTTGTGTAATAAGTGTGCACTGTGCATATACACTCAATCACAAGGGAATAGAGAAAAAGTGTTGGTTCTTTGTCCAACTACAGCTGCCACAAAATACCAAAACAGTGGCTATAATTTATTTGGATTTCAGGAAAGCATTTGATACTCTGCCATGTACCAGCCTGATTTACAAGGCCACAAACAATGATGAAAAGTGGGGAGAGCTCTTTTGACGTTGATTGAAAACCATTTCGAGGAAGTGGAAACACAGCCGCAGTTGAGCTGAAATGATGGGTTGCCACATGCCACACGGAAGCCACCGAAACACGAGCTGCCGTTTCTCTCAAAGAAAAGTCAAACAAAAGTTTTCCTGACATTTCTGCTTCCATGGCCATTTTCAGTCCATTTGTTTTCTGACTTCCCGATGGTAGAAGACATGTTCGCTGTCAATAGTAGAGTATTGATGGCAGGCTTGGCCAGTACAATGCTGCATTGCTGAGTTTCAATTCATTAGAAGATTCCAGGATATAGGTTTCTTATCACTCTCCAGGCATAATTGTTTCAGTGACATTTGTTGTTGTGTGCTAGCTCATGCCGTGCTGCTGTTGTGGGTGCTTCAGTGGTGATAAGACAGATAGGAGGAGAGTATGTTCTGCATGACAAGCCAGCAATTTGTAACTTTTCAGTGGTGCTGGTTGTTTTCTTCCCCAAAATAACAAGTAATTACTTTGGTCGCATTTGTGAAATACAAACAAGTTACTTGTAAAACTCTTAACTAGCTATTTAGGGTCACTTTATAACTAGAGTCAGCACTCCATATTTGGTGGAAGCTGACTATGTTTAGAGTTTTGCTGGAGGACCTAGAGATTCATAGAGAGGTGTTCTCTGAAGTAAAAAAAACCTTTTTAAATTCATTTTTTCACTTTTGCAGGGGTCCTATGCCCCTAAATTCAGGGGTCCTGTGCCCCTAAATTCAGTAAATGTAGAAAGCTCAAAATATTTTTGAAACCAACTTTTCAAGAGATGTCAGAGACTTTTGAGGACTACTAAATGGCCTCAAGAGTGCCTGCAGTACAGTCCCTTCTCAGAAACTAATCAGATCTGAATGCATATGCACACACATAGCAAGATACCAGAGTGGAACTGACAACTGGATCTGATCAAGGCCTGTTTCATTTTGCCTCCCTTTCTAACTCTAATCAAATGCAGAATGTCAACTTTCACAATACACTAAATTAGCATGGAAGCTACCTGCCTAGATGGCACTGGAAGCTTGCAACAAAGGTATAAAGGTATCCTGGCGAACTGTTTCTGGACAAAGACATTCCCTTTACTGTTCATAGCAGATTGTCAATATTGACCCAGTTCCTTAAAGTCATCTCTGTCACTGTGATTATTACATTCCTTCATTTTTTTTTCTGAGTTATGTGTTGTTGGGTTTTTCGTGGGGTGGAAGTTGGTAAGATTTTTTTTTCAGTGGAGAAGTTTTGCCATTTGCTTCCTCTGAGAATAAGAGGGTCTAACTTGCCTAATGGACTTCCATGTCCAGTCTTCTGGAGACCTATAGTTCTATTTTCAAATGAGTGTTCCACTCTGAATCTTCGTTGTGGTGAGATAAGACACACACACACACACACACATCACATAACCTTATTTGTGTGTCTGGGTTTTTTGGGTCATCCAGGCATGTAGCCGGGAAGGGGGGGGGGGTTGAGGGGCTTCAGCATCCCCCAAATTCCCAGGGTGGTCCGTGAGAAGGCCTTACTGGTACATTATTTAAACTGTTATGTTTATTCATATCATGATCTGATCACCATGCTCAATATATCTCATATGCATGGGGGTATTGGGATAACGATACAAAAGGTTTGCTAGGGTAGATCTTCTCTCACTCAGACTCAGCCCCTCCCTCCTAATCAAACTCAGTCCCCCCCTCCCCCAAATCAAAATCCTGGCTACGGGCCTGGGGACATCTAAAACCTCACAGTTACAGTTGCCAAGCCTCAAGTATGGTCTGTGCCACTGCCACTTATTAGTGGGGAAAAGAAATTTATATCATGTAGATGCAACTGTTATGGATTCCCAGGGGAAGAAAAAAAGAGGTGATCTATGAAAGATCCCTCATTTTATTCTCATTTCTTCCAAACCGAAACCAACTGCTTCTGTATTATTTTATTTGCCTTCCTTTCCCTCCACCTTTCGTCTTTAAGTGGGGAACTGCTTGGTCAGGAGAAGGACCTGCTTATTGTAGAATCTCAGTCTACAATGTATTGGTTGGTTTACTTAGTGAAAAAACATTTGTGCTATCAACAATTGTATTGTGTGTCAATACATACCGGTAATTGTCACAGTTTACTTTTTTTTTTACTAACCAGCAAATAAACCAGTGGTTCTTAACCTGTGGGCCGCAAGGATGAAAATCTGATCCACGAGCCTCCTTTCTCTTTCTCTTATCTTATTTTATTTTATTTCCGCTCCTTTAGTGTTGCCTGCTACTCCTTCCCTGTTGCTGACCATGTAATATGTTCTGTATCAGAAACTAAAGCTGATGTGTTCTATCCAATGCAATTCTCTGAATCAGCACCCCAAACCGAATCTAAAGTTGACAAAAAACCAGATTCGTAACCCTTTTGATACCAATGTTGGAGAGTGGTCCCTGGCCACAGTGCTACCTGGCCAAAAAAGGATTGGGAACAACTGATATAAACAAATGGACATTGTATGAATTGTGGGGCAATTTGTCCTTGAAGTGAGGATTTCAGTGTCTTGAATATTATGGTAGTGAATGAGGTTAGGGTTGTGATTAGGATTGGGACTTAATATTTCCAATGGCCTCTCAAATGAGGCCAAGCCGTTGACAACCTGAACACATTACTTCAGTTTTTCTGGATCAAGATTCATTGAAAAAGTGTATAGGGGTTAGAATTTTTTCAATATTTTATTGCCTTGGCTGTATATTATTGTTTTTAGCTGGCATTCCTGGTGTTGAGAAGAAACAAAACACAACATACAATACACATTGCAGCACAGAAACCCCCTAATAGAAAGCATCCATTCCCTTTGCTGCTCTCTTACTGTATTTTGTGAATCAGATATAACTGGAAATGCCTTTGGACTCAAAACCATTTATTGTGAATTACAGTTAATTCCTATGCATGCGTGTTCATAAATCCCACTGAGCTTAGTCTTTCTTATTCCACAATAAGTGTTTAAGACTGCTGTGTAAAGTCTTCAGTTTTACGCACATTGGTATGGGAATATGCTTCACCGAAAGCAGTCAACATGCATATAATTTCACTTTTGTTCAGTACCACTTGGGTTGGATCTAGCTTTAGTCATGTTTAAAGTAAACTGCTTGGAATCAATAGACTTACACTAACTATGGCTTGAAGTCCCATTGATTTTAATGGCTTTACCTTGACTATGTTGTTAATGACTATGTCATATATGTACAAAGTCTTATACCAGGTCAAGCTTTTATTTCTTCTATTCAACATCATTGGCTGTGATCTGCCACAGCTGTCTAGCAGAAACATTTCAAATTATCAGGTAAAAAATCAGCATGGTTTAGGATTGAGTAATGGACCAGGTTCAAATCTCCATTCAATGACAGAAACCCAAAATAAGATGTTCTAAAGTAAATCATATTTCCTCTTTTTTAGAGTCAAACTGAAGTCACATAACAAACAATAATGTAAGAGATCAAGAAGACACCAATTAGGAAAAACTGAAATAATTCATAATGTTACCAGTATAAAGTTTTTGTGCATGCATCTTCATTTATACTATACATGCATTGCCTACTTTTTGGACTATCGCTCCCAGACCACCCAGCCAACAAGATGATCAAGGGAAATTATGGTTCAAAAAGTAATTTATCCAAGCTCTGTTCTTTGTTTGTAACATAGTTCTATAATCCCACCACTGTTCAAAACATTTAAATCAATTGCTCCCCAAATCAATAATTCTTTTATTTAAGCCTCTAAAAACTGGGCAATCCCATCCAAGAACCCTGACACCGATCAGAGCACCAGAAAATAGTATCCTTTCACCTACCTGTGATTGCTAGGATTTATACCTGAGACCTTTTATGTGTAAAGGCACTGAGCCATTACCTACCTCCAACCCTGACTGGTAGTATATCAGTAAAAGGAGTTGGTACAGTTGAATCCATACATTCCTTTTTGGTTGACCATCTGAGTGGAGGAGGCATGTATATATATTGAGTCTTGTAGTCCTTCATGCATGGAAGTCAGCTAGAGAAGAATCTGACTTCAACAATATTAACAATATATCAATATTAACAATGTGAGAGCTGGACCATAAGGAAGGCTAAGCGAAGGAAGATAAACACATTTGAGCTGTGGTGTTGGAGGAAAATTCTGAGAGTGACCGCAGGAAGATCAAACCAGTCCATAATGCATGGCTGCCCACTGGAGGGAAGGATATTAGAGGCAAAGATGAAGTACTTTGGCCACATCATGAGAAGCCAGGAAAGCTTGGAGAAGATAGTGATGTTGTGGAAAATGGAAGGAAAAGGGAAGAGGGGCCGACCAAGAACAAGATGGATGGCAACCTTGAAGTGACTGGCTTTACCTTGAAGGAGCTTGGGGTGACCATAGCCGACAGGGAGTTCTGGTGTGGGCTGCTCCATGAGGTCACGAAGAGTCAGAAGTGACTGAACAAATAAATAACAAATGATCATCCATGGAGAGACATGGTGTTTAGCATATAGACCTATATCTTCCAATAGGTAGAAATAGTCCAAAGGTTAGTTTTTTCACAAATCTACTGTCTGAGACAGAGTCCTTCATCACACTAGAGCGTGGATCCACTATAATCCCGGATTTTGCCTCCTGCAGAATTTTGGAGTTTGTAGTTTAGTGACGCCCAGGACCTCCTTGGCTGAGCAGTTTAAAGGCCCGTCCCAAAAGTACAAGCTCCAGAATCCTGCAGAAAGCAGAAATTGGATTTAAAGTGGATCAATGCTCTAGTGTGATGAGGTCCCCAATTTCCTAAATTTAGAGATATTCCTATTTGCTCCACTGCTCCACATGACCATTGTCAGAGCTTGGAAGGATTATTTTTTGTATATACATGTTGCCTGAAGGATCTTGGAAGTTGTAGTTTAAAAAATGGAGTATTTGCCCCACACATTCTGGACTCTTTGTGTCAAGAACAGGACATATCTTCTCCCTGAGATTCTATTTCATTTCCTTTTATTATTATTTTTGTTAATCCAGCTTTTCAAAATAGTGCAAACTCCTGAAATGGAAAGGCACCGGAAGGACAGCAGTTCCAGCCCAGTTAAGAATGATTTAAATGATTCAAGCTTTTAGACAGAGGATAAGCAGCTTATAATGCTGTCGGACATAGGAGACTTTCATGTGAGCATGTTGGGTTTGCTGACTGAGGCCCTTTCGAGACAATTAAGAAAAAGAGAAGCTGCTGGTTTTTCCTTTGCACAGCACTCTTGTCCCAATCCTGCATCAATAGCAGAATACCCCATCCCTCTGAATGGAGGAGAAAATGAACTGCAACCTCTCAGGAACAGATAGCCCTACTTGGAGGGATGGATATGGCAAGTGAATGTGGCAATTAATGCGTTCTGTAATGTGGTTTGAACTTTAAAGATATTCAAGGTGCTAAACTTGTTTGGGAGATAGTACTGAGCACCTTGGACAGTACTATTAAAGTTCAGACTAAGGCTATATACTGTATATATGCCTCTATGTGCGCCGTTCTGAGTCCCCTTTGGAGTTGAGAAGGGCCGGGATATAAATATGGCAAATAAATACATAAAACAAAGTATATACATAATGCAGAATTATAGCAGTTTGACACAATGTTAACTGTGATGGCTCTTTCATATGGAATTCCAGGATTTATAGTTTTGTGAGATAATTTACCCTTCTATGTTGGAAAGCTCTGGTGCCACAACAAACTACAAACCACAGAATTCCATAGGATGGAGCCATAGCAGTTAAAATGGTATCAAACTCCTATAATTCTGCAATGTGGATGGTCTGTGAGAGCCTGTGTGGGTTTACTAGCCCTACTGACATTAAACCCAGTTGTCACAACTGCTCACTTGTGCTTAACACTTGAAAATAATGTAAAACCAAATTCAGAGCACTATGAATCCTATGCAACTGCTTTATCTCAATTATGTTTGGGCTTGGTAGAATGATCTAATTTTACATAAATAATTAGAACAAACCTTACTAATCTGATTTGTAAGCAATTCTTGTTTTGCTTTTTTCCCATTTCAGATTTCAGAATTCTACAGTTTTTTTTGGCCTTCCATAAACCCTCTTCTTGAAAGGGTGATATTAAAGCCTCAGGTTAGAAAGCATATTTAAATAGTAGTAAGAGGGTTAAAATGTAATAGGATCTAGAAAAATGCAAATCATGTCCCTTGCCCTAAATTTTCAAAGGGCTGAGAGAGATGATACACATCTTTGAGATATTTTCAGTGGTTGTTTACGTCTTAGTTAAGTGTACTTAGTTAATTAATTTCTCCTGGCCAAATGTACCAAAACACCCTTCACACATGCTGATGCCCAATAAAGCAGGTTGGGAAATTATGGTCATAGCAATAGTGACACAATTTTGACTGCTCCACATTCATGGCCAATAATGGTCATGAAGATGAATGGTTGCCTCAAAATATCCTTGTGTAAATGGCAAATCACTTCTGAACAACCCTGCCAAGGAAGCCTTTTGATAGATTTTCCCTAAGTTCATCAGTGGCATAGAAGACCCCAGTGATACAATGGGTTAAACCCTTGTGCCAGCAGGACTGCTGACCAGTTTGAATCCAGGGAGAGTGGGCAGAGCTCCCTCTGTCAGCTCCAACTTCCTCATGCAGTGTAATGAGAGAAGCCTCTCACAAGGATGGTAAAAAACATCAAACATATGGGCGTCCCCTGGGCAACATAGTTGCAGACAGCAAATTCACTCACACCAGGCGCGATTTGCAGTTTCTCAAGTTCCTCCTGACATGAAATAAAACCTCATTGGCACACAACAACAAACTGTACTGAACATGTATGATGTAGAATACTGGCCATTAATTTGAATGAGAGACATTGCTAAAATAGTTGCCCTTCTGGTAGATCACTAGAAAGGTACTTTTTTAGATTACACTTTCCAGAATTCCTCAGTCAGCCATAGTGGATAGGAGGTCCTGGACATTGTACAAGTTACTTTTGCCATCTCCAAATTCATAGGTTCCTACGAAAGGGTGTCTGCGATATTCAGATCAAAAGCTTGCATGGATCTGTCATAACAGTTTTGCTCACCCATCTGTTCATCCACCTGCTGTCTTTTGCAGTTCAAAAAACAACATACATTTGCAAAATTAGTTCAACCGGAGACTGTAACAGAAAAATAAAAATGCATATATCATGCAAGACAATGATGGTTTCACTTTACTGTACAGTCAGTCCTCTATATTCACTAGGGTTATAGACACAGTGAAATACTGCAAATAAAAATGCTAGGAAATACTGTCATGTTGACTTCTGCTGTCATTCTTAAGCAAACAGTAGTAAACTTTGTAAAGGGCAGTAAGTGACAATCCAGTATAAAATGCAGCACTGACAATTGTCTTAAAAAGCTAAGAGGAATAATTAATTAAAAAGCCTTCTGAACCATTTACTTATTTCAGATCAACTGGCTTAGAATAAATAGTTGGTCCCCAATTTATTGAGTCAACTGGTGATTAATAAAGGAACACTTGTGTAACTTATACAAATCCTCCCAATTCAATGGGTTTACTGTACCTTGGATTAGTAATTGTACTGCAGTCACTGTTTCTAGATTCCCGTATGGATCTCAGCAGATCTTTGTGTGACTATGGCAGGAAGAGTTCTGTGAGAATATTTTAAAATAAAGCTGGTGTCACAATATTATCAGCCCTGAGAAAAGGTGGTGGTGGGGAATTACCTATGCAGTGACTCATAATATGAGAGTGAACGCTGTCTTCTGGGAAGAACATTAAAAGGCTGCATTCAAGAATGTTACATGATGCATTTCATCATAAATAATGAATCTTCCCTGTGCAGTATAAGGAAGCGTAACAAAAATAGTATTGCAACAGCTTGTTCATACCTTATGTTCCTGAAAGACATCATTGCAACTATCTTCAGAGATAATAATGACTTCCCAGCAATATCCTCAGGTTAAATACAGATCTCCGTTGCATATCCAGCTCTAAATGTGTTTTATGTAGTAGTAAACTGATTTCTCCCCGAGTAGGAATGTATGTTCAAAATGCAAATATGCTGCCTTCTAATTCCAGATCATGCTGAAAGTAATTAGAGATGAGAGAGAAGGAGTGGGCAGCATGGGAAATATGGACCTGCTTCAATGGCTAAGATCCCGCTCAATCATGGAAGAGTCTTGGGCTGCATCCATACTGGAGAAATATAGCTCTTCAATACTGCCATGACTCAATGCTATGGAATTTAGGCAGGGGCGGATTTACCATTAGGCAAAGTAAGCACCCACTTAGGGCGCCACGTAGTCAGGGGCGCATCTGGCCGCCAGGTTCCACGCATGTGCCATTGCTGCAAAGGGACTCCAGCTGGACTGAGACGCCAATCGCCCAAAATGCCCCGGCTCCGTCCCGGCTGCAAAAGTTCCTCCTTTTCGGCCTCACTTAGGGCGATTGGTATCTCGGTCCATCTGGAGTCCCTCCACAGCAATGGCACATGCACAGAACTAGCTGGCCCACGAGGCCGGAGAGCGAGCAGGTGCCAAAATAATGTACGCTTACCATTTTAAATTACCTTAGTCCAGCCCTGCTTATACCTGTTGTTATCAAGCGATTTGGGGGGGGGCGGGCGGCAAAATAATGTTCGCTTACCATTTAAAATTACCTTCGTCCGCCCCTGAATTTAGGGATTTGCAATTCTGTGAGTTATTTACCCTTTTCTGTTCGACAGCTCTAGTGTTACCACAAGCTTCAAATCTCCAAATTCCATAGATTGGAGTTATTGTAGTTACCGTAGTGGCAAACTTCAATAATTTTGCAGTGTGGATGTGAAGCCAGACTCTTATCACTATACATAGGCTGAAAGCTGAAAAAATAACATCTCTTCCTGCTTCCTCTGTTGGGCAACAGCAGTCAGATGGTATGAGGAAACCCCACATGAGACTAGTCTGTGGCAGGAAGCAGAAATATTTCATAATGTAATTTGGCTACTACTATTACACTGCCAAAAATGATCAAATGAGCAGGGTAGATATTGCTGGTGTGCAAGACTTTAATTGTAGAGCAGTTTAATATGAGGGAGCATTCAAACAAGGTGCATCCTTCCACCTGTATTATCTACCGATGAACACCTCCACATATCTTTAGGATTGTTTGCTTTTTTCTCTCTGCATGTGGACACAGCGTGCATATAGTAGATCCTTTAAAAGTTTTAATTACAGTTCAGAACTGGAATGTAGTGGCTTGTTAGAGTAGTTCACATAGTTCTGGATTGCAGGCATTCTTTGCATTTTCAGAAATTGGGATTGGCAATTTTGTGCTCCCTCTAGGTGCCCTAAAGGCATCAGCCTTGGTTACTACTTGGATGGGAGACTGTGGAGGAATAATGAGATTTGTAGGCTATATTTCACAGGAAAGAAGTGGCAAAACCACCTCAACAAATTATTTGCCTAGGAAAAGCCTTTGCAATGAATGGGGTCTCCAGAAGTAAATGTAATTTTGGTTGCTGTGTCATAAGTTCCAGCTTCTTTTCCCAGCCATTTTGGTGGCAGCCATCTCCCAACATACACTTTAAAAATTTTATATTTTGCTTTATCTCCACAGAGGGACTCAGTATACAAATATAAAGCAAAAAGTTAATGCCCTTTACACAACAGTGAATAACAATGACATACAATACATGGTCAAATGTAAAGGCCTTCCCCTTTTCATTTCCGGCGACTGGAGGCCATGCTCAACTCTGGCCATGGGGAGGTGCTTTTTTCTTCCATTTTTCCATACTGAGGAGCCTGTTGTCCATCGATATCTCCGATTGTGTTGCCAGTATGTCTTCATATCTGCATGAGGTGTCCTTTTATCTTTCGACTGAGGCAGTACCTATTGACCTACTCACATTGCATGCTTTTGAAATGCTAGGTTGGCAGAAACTACAGCTGATAGTCAGGAGCTCACCCTGACTTGCAGCTTCAAACTGCCAACCTTCTGGTCAGAAGATTTCCTGCAGCTAGTGGTCCTGAACATTAAATTGGGACATTCTGAAAAATTATTATTATTATTATTATTATTATTCTGACACAAAACCACAGTATGTCACAGCAAATGAGATCTATATGCTGGATTTTGTATTTAAAAAATCACAAGTTGAACACTTTCCAAGCGTCTAGGACTGTGTGATGTATTTCGGAATGATGCGCACAGATCCAAGTAAGATGGCCTTTTGTAGTTGACAGATTATTATTAGTTTTAGTTTTAGTAGTTTATTCATTAAGTTGCTTCTGACTCTTGGTGACCTCATGGACCATCCCACGCCAGAGGTCCCTGTCGGCTATGGCCACCCCCATCTCCTTTAGAGTCAAGCCAGTCACTTCAAGGATGCCATCCATCCATCTTGCCCTTGGTTGGCCCCTCTTCCTTTTTCCTTCCATTTTCCCTAGCATCATTGTCCTCTCTAAGCTGTCCTGTCTTCTCATTATGTGGCCAAAGTACTTCACCTTTGCCTCTAATATCCGTCCCTCCAATGAACAGCTGGGCTTTATTTCCTGAAGTTTGGACGGGTTGGATCTTCTCGGGGTCCAAGGCACTCTCAGAATTTTCCTCCAACACCACAGTTCAAAAGCATCTATCTTCCTTCACTCAGCCTTCCTTATGGTCCAGCTCTCACATCTATAGGTTACTATGGGAAATACCATGCTTTAACTATGTGGAACTTTGTTGCCAGTGTGATGTCTCTACTCTTCACTATTTTGTTGAGATTGATCATTGTTCTCCTCCCAAGAAGTAAACGTGTTGGTATTTTTCTTATCCACCTCTCCCCATGAATTGAGGAGTGGAAGAACAGCATAATAATTAGTGCATATACCATCCACTAATAACACATAAACCAGTTACAGCATCAGTTCAAAAGAACATGTATGGTCAATGCATATTAAAACAACCAGCATCTAATTTAAAATTCCTATTTTAAGATTCATAATTTAATGAATTGCAGATAAATGGATTAAATGGATTGCCCTTGCCTCCAGGAAAGGTTACATCTCCTACCTCTGAATAAAATGACAAAGTGGAACAGAGTAACAAATGTAATGCATTCATTCCCATTTGTTTAGCCCGGCGTTCATTTTATAATGAATCAAAACTGAACTAAGTAGGTCCCATTTTAATCCTTTTTTTAAAAAAAATCCTTTCAAATTGTATAACTCTGTGTGTTCTAAAGAACTTGCAGTTCCATTTCCCTCAGTGACTGAAAACTCTGGTCTGGTCCTTTTTTTGGAGGAAAATTAGGGTGAAGTGAAGAATCAGGGAAAGCAGGTGAGCTGTTGCTTAGCAACAATTCAATTCTCCCTTTTATTCCTGGGAGAAATGCGTTCCCAAGTCTCTCCATCTCTCTTTCTCTCTTTCTCTTTTCTTCTCCTCTCTCTCTTTCTCTTCTCCCTCCCTCCCATGCTCTCTCTCTCTCTCTCTCTCTCTCTCTCTTCTCTCTCTCTCTCTTTCTGTCTCACACAGAGTGACTGAGTCTAAGCATTCCCTCCTTTGAAACACTATTAATCCTGGTGCTTTGTGTGCATGTGATAATTTTATTGAGCTACAGTTTCTATGAACAAAACTAGCAACAATTTTGTGCAGGTTTTTTTTTGCTGTTCAACATTTTAGCCAGCCAGCCAGCCAGCAATGCCTCCTTTCAGGATGCTATGTGATAATGTGATTCTAGACGGCATCAGTAGGAGTTTAGTGTCGAGATCAAGGGATGTCATAGACCCACTCTATTCTGTTTTGGTCAGATCTCACCTGGAACAAAACTGTGTCCAGTTCTGGGCACCACGGTTCAAGAATAATATCAACAAGTTGAAATGTGTCTAGAGAAAGGTGACCAAAATGACCAAAGGTTTTGAAACCAAGCCCTAAAGGAGTTGTGTAGGTTTAGCCTGTGTAGGTTTAACCTGGAGAAAAGAAGGACGAGAAGGGACGTGATAGTCATGTTTAAATATTTGAAAGTTGCTGTAAGTCGCCCCGAGCCACACCGGGAGTGGCGACTAACAAGTGTGAATAAGAAGAAGAAAGGATGTCACATTGAGGAGAGGGCAAGCTTGTTTTCTGCTGCTCTTGAAACTAGGGACCTCATCATATGGAAGTTTTCCTGTGTTCCTACCTGTTTCTACGCCCTTCAAAGATGGACTCCCATGGTTGCAGGACAGTGTGTAGTGTGTAGAAATGAGAGGACTTCAAATACATGCAGAAATTGACTCCACTCCTTTCCCTGTGTATAGAAACACTTAAAAACAGGTAGTTTGCTTGGAATGGGAAGTGGTGGATTTGTCAGATTAATTTGTGATGTTTCAAAGTGTGCATTCATGTGGGCAGTCTGCTAATGCGGAATCGGGGACAGCGAGTAGAGTGGATGGGACAAGTCTCTGAGAGGCGCCCCCTTTACTGTGGGGTACCACAAGGGGCTATCCTTTCCCCTCTTTTATTTAACATCTATGTTTGACCACTCGCTCAGCTGGTATGGAATTTTAGACTGGAGTGTTATCAGTATGCTGATGACACCCAGCTCCTCCTGCATATGGAGACTGGGGCAGTTTCGGTACCCGATAATTTCACCTTATGCCTTGAAGCCATGACTGGATGGCTGCATGCTAGCAGGCTGAGGGTGAACCCGGGGAAGATGGAGATCCTGTGGCCTGGCCACCCCGGGGGAGTGGAGCGCCCGCTGCCTACCCTTGATGGTGAGCCTCTTGTTCCATTGGCCACCGTGAAAAGCCTATGTGTCATTTTGGACCCCTTGCTATCGATGGAGGCCCAGGTCTCCGCCATCAGCAAACAGGCATTTTTCCATCTTCGCCAGGCCAGGCAGCTGGCACCCTATCTTTCCAGGGAGGCCTTGGCCACAGTGGTCTGTGCCATGGTCACCTCAAGACTGGACTACTGTAAGGCTCTTTAGGTTGGTCTTCCGTTGTCAGTGACCCAGAAACTTCATATAGTTCAAAATGCAGCTGCCAGACTTCTTACAGGAACTCTTGTGGGATGTCATATAACACCTATCGTGTGTCAGCTACATTGGCTACCGATCAAATTCCAGATCTCCTACAAAGTGTTGGTACTAACCTTTAATGCCTGGTACTGCCAGGGGCCGATGTACCTTAGGGACCGTCTCTCCCCCTATCAACCCCAGTGGTTACCTCGATCTTCTCAAGAGAATCTCCTATATATACCAGGCCCTAGAGAAATCTGCCTGGAGGCCACTAGGTGGAGAGCTTTCTCAGCCACCACCCCAAAACTGTGGAACTCTCTGCCACCTGACATCTGAGCCATGTGCGAATTGAGATGTTTTACTGTCGCACTGAAGACTTGGCTCTTTGGCAGAGCGTTTGATTAGTGGTTTTAATGATAATTTAACTGTTTTATTGATTTATCCTGTAAGTCGCCCAGAGCACCGTTGGTGGAGGCGACTAAACAAGTAATAAAAATTGTTTGATTGATTGATTGAATGCTCCTTCTGTTTCCATTAGTGGTTTTAAAGATGGTGAGTGACCTATTGAAAGAAGCATTTCCAAAAGCATGCATGTCTCCTTTAGTTATGGGTTTAAGGAAAATGATCCCATGCAAAACAGTGTTTCCAAAAGGATGCCTGTTTTAAAAAGTATCATTGAAATGATTGAGCTAAAAAGGTGAGGCTCCTGTGTGATGGGGATGAGTCTTCAAAGATGGAGCCCAATGAAATGCTATGCAAAGAAGATAATTCCTCCTGCTCCCCCTCCTTTCCTGGCCTTGTGAGATGAAGTCCTAGGACATGGAACAATAGGTTCAGACTGCAGGAATAGAGACTCCACTTTCCTGATGGTATTAACTGTTCAGCAGTGGAATATACTACCTGGGAGTCCAGCTGATTTTCCTTCTTGGGAGACTTTAAAGCAGAGATTGTTTGGCCATCTGCAGGAGTGCTTGGATTGTGTTTTCCTGCATGGAAGGGGGTTGGACTTGGTGAACCTTTTTTGATTCTGTGATTCTAGGTTTTATCATTCCCACCAGTTTTCCATTTCTTACATCCAACTCTGCCCTTGTTGTGCTATTTTGATGGTATTTAGATTTTTTTCCAATTTTACAATGGGCTCCTCATATCCACAGATCCAATTATTCCAAGCTTGAAAATATTTTTAAATCCCAAAAGCAAACACTGATTTTGTCAATTTATACAGAATTTGAGCATCAGTGAATTTTTGGAATCCATGGTGGTCCAGGAACCAAACCCCAACAGATACCAAGAGCTCACTTAAATAATAAATTTCTTTATTGATTAGTCAGTTTTGACCATATCAAATCATACAAAACATACACATGTACCCATACATACATACAATAAATGCCAATGTGAATACCAAGCATACCGACCTATCGACCTGCCAATCCCACTCCTATCTGTAAAGCTTTTTGTTTAAGGGATTACATGATTAAAATTAATTGATTATTTCCTTTGAATATAATTTGAGTGGGGGCAAGGGTGAGTAAAACTAGTAAACATATCCATGTTAAATGGCAGTAATGTCACAGCTCTCTGCTACCATCTTCTCGCGGATGGCCAGCGCTTTTTTGCATTAAAAGGGTCAGTTTTAAAATACAATTTTTATCTGAACCCTGTAGGAGAATGTGCAGTTTATCCTTGTTCTCTAGGTGAGTATAGTTCTCCAGAAGAGGCTCTAAATAATAGTGGGATCCTGTTGTAGTAGGGGCATTTTAGGAAGAAATGTTCTGAGTCCTCCACTTCTGCGTCTACCTCACGACACCCACAGGTTCTCCTCCCATTAGGGAATTTTCTGATGCCGCCCCAGCTTGGACTTAATATTGAACTACTCGAATCTAGCCCTGGTAAATAGTTTTCTGATGTATAGTGGTAGCATAAAGGAAATATAAGTTTCCATGCCCACATTACATTTAAATTTAGCCAGGTATGGAGTGGCTCTAGCTTGTGCTGTGATCATTAGGCCATTTTTTGCAGTAATGTCGAGAGCTCTTTGATATGTTTTGTACTTCAAGTCACTCAAATCCTGGCAATACAACCCTGATATGACTAGATTGCACTGTTTTAGTTCCACACAAGGGGAATGAGTTGTGCATTAGTGTACAAAATAAGAAATACAACAACAGCAGTGCTGTCTTCCTATTCAGCATCTCAATCAACCTATCATGCCCCCCTCCTTCCTTTTACTCCATTCCATTTAAAAGTAACCCTCTTATTCAGTATTTCATTTGGTTTTGTTTCAGCATATATTTGGTATCTTATGGCCACAGCATATTGATACCTGGGTTCATAACAGTTAGCACTCAAAGTTTACTGTGTCTACCTGTTTATCCTTCTTGTATTGTAATGTGCCAGAAGATATTTTGACTTCTCAACCAAATAACAAAGTCCAGCTTCATCAAATTCCAAAGTCCAGAACTGCATAGGATCCACCCACAGAAATTAATGAGAAATTATGTGCTATCACTTCAAAGGATGAAAGGGCCCTTGTATAAACCCACTGAAATTATTGTTGAATGGTGAATCAACATACTGGCAAATCCCATTGATTCAATGGATCTACTCTAGGTGAGATTAGTATAAGGTTCTTGCTAATATGTGCTTTAAGAAGAAGCCTGGGCAAAACGAAATAATAATGAAGAAGGTATAAGGCAAAAAGTGCAGGGTTGCAGAGATGAACCACTGTCGTCTCATTTAGCTCTCTTACATTTTTTTTCTTTTTAATATAAGATAGACCATTCCCTGACAATGTTTTCTTTCTTTACAGAAATGAACTAGATGTGGACCCCATACAAACACAATGCACATATTTGTACTTGGAGATTTTTTTTTTATTAAAGGAAACATATTTTCATCCAATGAAGTAAAATATCTTTGCAGTAACTTCATATTTTGTTTGTACAGTAGCTGCCATCTAGAGGACACTGAGATGATCTTGCCTGCTTACTGGGTTATTTCTAATCTATTTCATAGCAGTTGGAAACATGATGTTCAAAATATGATGGTAATAGTACTGAAGAGGAGGAGGAAGTGACAAACATTGCAACAGTGGAAGAGAGCCTACAATTTTGCAAAGCATACATGCAAATCTAGGAAAAGGAATAAACTGTGCAATTCCCAGCGCAAAATTGAATATTAGTCACAATTATCTAAATTAACATATACTTAGCTATGTATCAGAGGTGCTATGTAACTTAACATATACTTAGCTATGTATCAGAGGTGCTATGGAATCCTCCCACTGAAATGCAAAGAGACTATCCAGGAAAAGTTTTGGCATTTCCTGGACAGTGTTTCAATGTGCATGCCCATCATTGTCATCATCTCAAAACACCGTTGGAGGGCTACATGAGATGATATGATATGACCCTACAAATTCTTTTAGGAGGCTAATGTGGTTGCCCAACTCTACTGAATATGGACATTGTAAAACTGCTTGATTCTCCTCACTGTAGACACAAGCCCACTTACTTAGACATAATTCCCCACACTAAATTTTAGCCCCTGTTATTAAATGTATATGGAGAAAACATTGGTGCAGTAGTCCCAGAATTCCATTCTTGGATTACTAGATGAGAAGGATTCGTGTAACTAGGGTTCCCATATGTCCCTTATTCTAAGGGATGTCCCTTATTTTGGCCCTAAAATTTGTGTCCCTTATTTTCAGGCCCTGTCCCTTATTTTTGACTAGCAGGACACGACTGGGCAGGGTTGATCAGAGGAAGGTGCGCGCTGTGGTTTCCACGGCAATGCCTGCCCGGGGATTCCAACTCGCAGGGCAGCCTGCGTCCACATTGGAAGGAAGAGGCAATACAGGACTTTTTCAAAGTACAGTAGACTAATTAACCGTTACCCAAGGGGAATGTTGGATCATGTTGGATAAAGATAGTTTCTGGTTGCTTGAGAGTTACTCTTAAAATAGGCCTAGCTGTGCATCCCAATACTCTACAGTGCTGTGTATCCCATACTATACTATACCATTAACTATTGACATAATAATCATGAAGATGTACTGTCTTATAAAATTTATTTTATTTTAATGTTTAGACAGAGCACTTTTAAAGTCAGCAAAGTCAAGTGCTAAATACAGATGGAGAAAATAAGGTAGTTCTAATAATGTTTTTTCTGCATGACAAAGTATGCAGAAACATACCATGTACTGTTAGGGTATAAGTCAGTTTTTTTTGTGAGTTTCAATCATTATCTTACTCTGTTAATAAAACTATTTCTACCTAATGTTTGAGTTTCAAGTTTTTAATGAAGTGTCCCTTATTTTTGTGAAAAATCCTGTAAATGTCCCTTATTTCTTAGATCAAAAAATGGCAACCCTACGTGTAACAATTGATTCAAAAAATATTGGATAATTGCTGCCTGTAGCAATTAGGCTTGTTTGATAAAAAAAGGTTCAAAACTCATTTCAGATGTAGGGGGTGCTGGTGGTTCAGATCTAAGGTCAATTCAGATTTTCACAGAAAAAAAGTTTGAAACTTTTCAAAACTTCCGAGACTTCCAAATCCTTCATTAATGGTTTCAAAGTGTTATTTCCTGTTTCATTGGGTGGTTATTACTTTGAAAGTAGTTGTTTTACTCCAGAAAGGGGGGGGCAAAGTGAGGAAATTCATCCAGTAGTTTTAAACTGTTTCCCAGGCTCATGCGGGGAGACAGGAGGGCGGAAAGCCATCCACTGGGTTTTGAATTGCTTCCCAGGCTCATGTGGGAAGGGAGGAAAGCCATTCACTAGGTTTTTAATCACTTCCCAAGCTCATGCGGGGAGATGGGAGGGAGGAAAGCCAGCCACTGGGTTTTAAATCTCTCCCCAGGCTCATGTGGGAAGGGAGGAAAGCTATTCACTGAGTTTTAAATCACTTCCCAAGCTCATGTGGGGAGATGGGAGGGAGGACAGCCATTCACTGGGTTTTAAATCGCTCCCCAGGCTCATGCAGGGAGATGGGAGGGAGGACAGCCATCCACTGGGTTATAAATCGCCCCCCAGGCTCATGAGGGGAAATGGGAGGGAGGAAAGCCATTCACTGGGTTTTAAATTGCTTCCCAGGCTCATGTGAGAAGGGAGGAAAGCCAGCTACTGGGTTTTAAATCGCTCCCCAGGCTCATGCGGGGAGACGGGAGGGAGGAAAACCATCCACTGGGTTTTAAATCGCTCCCCAGGCTCATGAGGGGAGACGGGAGGGAGGAAAGCCATCCACTGGGTTCTAAATTGCTTCCCAGGCTTGAGCTGAGACCAGGAACTAGAAGTGGGAAAATGCTGCATCATTTCCGACTCACTCAGTGCTTCATAACAGAAATGGCGGGAAAAGCTTTGGAAGGGCAAAGGGACTTCCGGTTTCCTTAAAAACTTCGAAATTGCTTCGAAAATTTCTGAATTTATTCCAAATTACGAAAATTCCAAACAAACCTAACCATGTCTAGTAGAAGTAACAATACCGGGCCAGATGGACAAATGCCAAACTCAGATGGAAGAATATGCTAGATGTGTCCATGAAATATTAAGTAACAGGAAGTATGATATAAAAGGCAGATATTGTATGTTTTTAAAAAGAATGTCAAACTAAGTTTCACGCTCTGTTTGTACTTTCCTTTTCAAGAAATTCAGTTTTACCAGATGTATCGAAACAATGCGACTGATAGAACCGTGACAGGTCTCACTTTTAAGGCCTGTTTGGATGGGCCCCTAGAGTCCTAGTTCAACATTCAAATCATTAGACCATACTGGCTCTTAGGATAGTCAGTATCATCAAAGTCACTCCCAATTCATTTTTTCCAGGTAAATATTTACACTCTTTGGCTAGAATCTTTGATATTTTTCTCAAATGCAAAAATCCCAATGGTGTCGCAACAGTTCTGCTAGTAAGGAATTGGTTGAGGTTTTCATTCTGAAGAGTCAGATAAAAAAATATCTGGCATGAAAAAACTGAGTGGGGTTTTGGTAAAGTGAGCGAGCCAGGAGTAGTGCTTTGAGCATTGGATTATGACTCTGGAATTCCAAGGTTCAAACCCACTTGACGAGATGCACTTTTTTCAGACTCAAAGGAAAATCCAGTTTCCAAGAAAATCTCATGATAGGTCACCTTAGTGGTTGCCATAAGTCAGAAATGACTTGAAGGATCACAACAAGATATGATGGTAGTACAAAATTTGTCAACTGGTACTTCCTCTTCATCTGTGTGCTTGAATGAAGGTTGAGGACAAGGAGCATGACACAATACATGTGTCAAGAGTGGAAGACAAAATAATGCCGTCTTTTTTATTTGATGGAATAGTAATATATTCATATATATTTTAAAAACGTGTTAAGGAAAGCATGCCAAGAGAGGCAATACACAAGATTATTATAAAAGCAAAAACCACTCCATTGTGAAATAGTATACTCAGCCCATCTGGACCAATATGGCAAATAAATAATCCCAATTCAGTCTCTTATTGTTTCTGTGATGTATCAAAGGTCATTTTCTGTCTAGAGAAGAAAGTAATTTCAGTGTGTGGGAAGAGGCAAAAATGCTTACTTGACACAACAGTCTGATTGATATACTGAAAATAAATAAGTAATTTACGATGAGTAAAGAAGTAGAGGGAAAGGGATGTCCCTGTCTTTTCTTCCTGATTTAAAGGGGAGGAATGATATTTTAAAGGCACAAGGAAACTGAACGTGATATAAACACAGTTTAGTTGCATAGTTGGTTTTTCATCATTTTCAATGCTCACAAACATATTCTCATCAAAATATAAACATTATACGGAAGATAAATTGAACTGGGGGAAATAATCAAATAAACATACCTGAAAATCAATATTAGATAGTGTGTGGTTGAAGGCTTTCATGGCTGGAATTACTAGGTTGCTGTGAGTTATCTGGGCTGTATGGCCATGTTCCAGAAGCATTCCCTCCTGATGTTTCACTCACATCCATGGCAGGAATCCTCAGAGGTTGTGAGGATGTCTGCCATAGATGTGGGTGAAACGTCAGGAGAGAATGCTTCTGGAACATGGCCATACAGCCTGGAAAACTCACAGCAACCCAATGTAAGTCTGTTTGTGCTGCAGGAACAAAAATATTCATAAGAATAAGGAATAGTTTTCAAAGAAATAGTCATGTTATTCTCTTTTAGCATAAAAAATAAGCAGGAAGAGTGAGAAAATCTGGCAAAATCTTTAAGAGTAGCTGATTTTTATTTTTGCATAGCTTTCATGCATATAAACCTACTTCTTTGGATATAATACCACTGGCATTAAGTTTTGGGCATAAAGCATATTGATGTGTATTTGGTTGTGGGAGTGTGATGAAGGGCCCTTTCTACACAGCCCTATATCCCAGAATATCAAGGCAGAAAATCCTACATTATCTGGGTGTGGGCTCAGATAACCCAGTTCAAAGCAGATATTGTGGGATTTTCTGCCTTGATATTCTGGTATATAGGGCTGTGTGGAATGGTCAGGAATGTAATACAGTTCAAAAAGATGTCACGTATGTCCCTTGCTCTAAATTATCTATTTAACCTGGATCAGTTCCGTTTAGGTCAGTGCAGATTAGTCCTATGTGTTGAGGAAGGATTGAGAGGAACTATATAATAAACTAGCTGAATACCCCATTCATATACTGATCTTGATTGAGTTCATAGTTGCTATAACCAGATGCATTCACTAGTGAAGTCCAGTTCTTTTATGGCAGAAGTAGCACCTAACCTAAAGTCAGTTGGGAGAACTTTCCAGAGATTTTGCATTTTGTGAAAGAGACACTGGATCTCAGGATGTATTTTTAAAGCCTTTTTATTTCACAAATTATTTCACAATGTTTCAACAAATGAACACTTTCATGGTCTTCTTCAAGTGCTGTTAAAGGGGGGAAAGGAGGACAATACATATGAATTTATAGATATACATACACACACACACACACACACATATAAAAGATAAAGACTGGAGTGGTACAAAATGTGTGTACACATATGCCTCCTATTAACATGCATGTAAACTGCAATAATTAAGAGGTTTTATAGTCTATTTAAAATTCTATATACCTATAAGTATGAAGCGTATGTTCAGCTGGAATACTGTTGCTGTCATAAAGAAGTGCAAAGAAGCTTACAATGAACATATTCAGTTCAAGTTGCATGAGCAGTGTTCTACAACTTGACCTTTTCACATGACTCAAAATAGCTCCTTATACAGTACAGATGGTCAAACATTAATTACAGATAAAGCCTCCATCCTGAACCGATGGGCTGAATATTTTCAGAGTCTCTTCAATGCCAACCGAGTAGTCCAAGGCTAAGCTATCCAACACATGATACAACAACCAATGAAAAATGAACTGGACACAGCTCCCACTCTGGAAAAGACCCTTTAGGCCATATAGCAGATGAAAAATGGCAAGGCAGCCGGGATTGATGGAATCCCACCTGAAGCTTGGAAACAGGGATGTCATGAACTCCATGCTAAATTCCACAAGCTCCTTGTGAGTTGCTGGGAAAAAGGTGAACTGCCCTCAGATCTCCGAGATGCAGTTATCATCATCCTGTATAAGAAAAAAGGAAGAAAAATCCGATTGCTCAAACTATCAAGGTACAACTTTGCTCTCCATTGCTGGAAAAATCCTTGCAAGGATACTCCTGAACAGATTAGTTCCTGCTATTGCAGAAGAACTTCTCCCGGAAAGCCAATGCGGCTTCAGAGCTAATAGGAGCACCACATATATGGTTTTTGCCCTTAGACAACTGCAAGAGAAATGTAGAGAGCAGAACAAAGGTCTCTAATGTAACATTTGTCGACCTCACCAAAGCCTTTGACACTGTAAGTAGAAAAGGTCTGTGGCAGATCCTGGAACAACTAGGATGTTCCCTCAAATTCCTCAAAATGCTTATCCTGCTATATGAGGGCCAGCACAGTCAAGGGCTGCGGCAGACCTTGAAGAAGAAGAAGATGGCATATATACACGCTATCATACTGATGGAAGCTTATTCAACTTAAGCCATCTGAAGGCTCACACTAAGACTCTAAACTATCTAGTCTGTGAGCTGCTTTTTGCTGCCCTTATCACCCATACAGAAGCAGCAGATTGATAAAGAGATAGATCACAGATTAGCAAAGGCATATAGTGCATTCCGAAGGCTTCACAAAAGAGTCTGAAGCAACAAGGGCACATCATTGGTATGTATACCTTTATACTATGAATACTATGAATACTTTTATGGGTTTATACATTTGGTACAACTATGTTTTATATATTCTCTTATAGGACATCCAGTTATCTATGAAGGCCTTGAGAAAGCCCCGCCTAGGGGCGAAACGTGGTAGTGGCCCCAGGATTTGTGGCATCGGCCTAACTCTATCCATTTTGAGTCCCCTTCAGACTTTATTCATGTTGATTGCTGTTAGGCATGTGCAAAGGCATGTGCAATGCAATGCAGGTGTAAATGCATATATTGCATATATTTTTATACCACTGTACCATCAATGCGTTCCTATATGACTTGTATATACTGCTGTATTGCTTGGAATTGACACTTTGATGCCTTATATGTATGGTGTGTTTATATTGTGAATGTTTGCCCTGTTTGCTAAATACATATACTATTTTGATATTTTGAAGTATGCCCTGTTATGTGTATTACTTGCTTTGGTTTATAACCCATACTCTGTGCAATTGTGAGTGTATTCCATAATTCAGGAGCCACCACAGAGAAGGCTCGTTGCCTTGTTGCGGACAATTGGCAGGAGCGGATCGATGGAATAACTAACAGGTTCTGCTCCTCTGAGCATACGATCTCGAGGGAACGTACGGGGTAAGGCGGTCCCTCAGGTACACAGGCCCTAGACCGTGCAAGGCCTTAAAGGTTAAAACCAGCACCTTGAAGACCATTCGGTACTCGATTGGAAGCCAGTGCAGTTGCCGTAAGATGGGAGTGATGTGCTCCCTCACCGGTGCTCCCACCAGTAAGCGAGCAGCGGCATTCTGCACTAGCTTGAGTTTCCAGATTGTCGACAAGGGAAGGCCAACGTAGAGGGCGTTACAGTAGTCCAGCCTCAAGATGACCGTCGCTTGGATCACCGTGGCCAGCTCATCCCTGGACAGGTAGGGTGCCAGTCGCCTAGCCTGTCGTAGATGGAAAAATGATGTTTTGCTGACCATGGAGACCTGAGTCTCCATGGACAGCAAAGGGTCCAATTGGACTCCCAAACTCTTTACCAAAGATGATGGGCTAAGTCGCTCGCCATCCAGGGTAGGCAACCGGCACTCATTCAGCCCAGGGCGACCAGGCCACAGAATCTCTGTCTTCGACGGATTCACCTTCAACCAGCTGGAACGCAGCCATCCAGTCACAGCTTCAAGGCATTGATGGAAACAATACGGTGTCCGGCCTGCCGTCCATTCTCAGCAGAAGCTGGGTGTCGTCAGCGTACTGATAACACTCCAGACCAAAGTCGTGAGCCAGCTGGGCCAGGGGGCGCATATAGATGTTGAATAATAAAGGGGAGAGGATGGCCCCCTGGGGGACACCACAACTTAATGGGAGCCTCCCAGAGACCTCCCCCCCCCTCTCCACACGTTGTCCCCGATCCTGGAGGAAGGAGGCCACCCATTTAATGGCAGTCCCCCTAACCCCAGTCACGGCTAAACGGTGAATCAGCAATGCGTGGTCTACTGTATCAAATGCTGCTGTTAGATCTAACAACACCAGCAGGGCTGATCCACCCTGTCCAACTGGCGGCGAAGTTGGTCTGTAATGGAGACAAGCACGGTCTCCGTCCCATGCCCAATACGGAAGCCGGACTGGAAGGGATCAAGTCCAGCTGTGTCATCTAAGAACCGCTGCAGCTGATCCGCTGCTGCCCTCTCAATTACCTTGCCTAAAAATGGCAAGTTGGAAACTGGACAGTAATTGGAGGGAGCCGAAGGGTCTAAGTTCGGCTTCTTCAGCAGCGGTCTTACCATTGCCTCTTTCAAATCCCCTGGGAACACTCCTTGCTCAAGGGAACTGTTGGTAATCTTTCCCAGGGGGTCTCGTAACCCCTCCCGGCAAGATCTAACAAGCCAGGAGGGGCACAGATCAAGAGAGCAGATAGTCTAGCTGCAGCAAGTAACTTATCGACAGCTGCTGCGTCCAGCAGTTGGAAACGGGTGAAGGTGGGCCCGCCGAGTGGCGGCGGAGTCTCGAGTTCACATACTGTACCAAGAGTGGCTGGGATATCCCGGCGAAGGATCGAGATCTTGTCGGTAAAATAGTTCTGAAAAGCCTCCTATCATTTGGGACCGTCGGAATTGTTGTCAATGACGGAATTATCTTAAAGAGTTGAGCTGAGCTTGAACTAGCCGACTCTATCAAGGAAGAATAATGAACTTTTTTGGCATCCTTGATAGCTTGCTCATAAACATCTTTAAATTGTTTATAAGCCGATCTTGATGCTCCGTCACGGAGGCCCCGCAACACATCCTCTAGCTGTCTCTTCCTCTGTTTCATCGCTCGCAATTCCTCGATGAACCAAGGCGAGCAATTTCTACGGGGGGTGAGAGGGCGTCTGGGGGTGATCTCGTCTAAGGCAGTGGAAAGACAGGTGTTCCAGCATTCCACTTGCCTGTCGACCGAGCCGCTGGTGAGCTCCAAATCCCTCAGAGCATTCAGGAACCTATTGGGTTCCATAAGTCTCTTCGGGCGAACCAGAATAGGTTTGGCACCCTTACCGGGTGTAGAGGCCACTTCAAGACGGACTTCCAGGACACTGTGATCTGACCATGGAACCCCTATTACAGTGAACTCGCAACGGGTCAGCACAAGAGAGGCACCACAAAAAAGAGATATAAGGACTCCCTGAAACAACATCTCAGGCTTGGCCAGATTGATCACCAACAATGGTCCACCCTGGCCTCACATCGGGAGGCATGGAGACGCACTATCCATAAAGTTGCGGCCTCTTTCGAGAAGTCACACCGAACGAGTCTCATAGAGAAATAACAACACAGAAAGAGCTACAACTTGGAAACAACATCACCCAAGGAGACTTTCTGCTGTGCTTTCTGCAACTGGACTTGCCTATCTCATATTGGTCTTCTTAGTCATCAACGTGCTTGTAACAAGTGTCCTTCCTGAACCTGAATCTTCGTTTGTGAAGAAAAGCCAGGCAGCCAAATAGTACTGCTACTATTGATTAGAGCACAGCCATCTAATCAATTGGATTTACCTAGATATTGACTTAAGTAAAGGTTTCCCCTTGACATTAAGTCTAATCATGTCCGACTCCCGTGGGGTGGTGCTCATCTTCATTTCTAGGCTGAAGAGCCAGCGTTGTCCATAGATGGCTCTAAGGTCATGTGGCCAGCATGACTGCTTGGGAGATGGAGTGATGTCACTGACATGTTTTAATTGTGCACTATACTGTTTTGACATTGTGTTTAACTGAACTGATTTTAATCATATTTTAATTTTTGTGTGACTATTTTAAGATGTATTTTAATATATCTGTAAACTTGTATAAGGAGAAATGAATATGTTAAACAAATAAACAAACATGTTGTGATGGTGCACAATAGGGTACTGCACAATATGTATAATGGTATAATGAAGACACCCATTGCAATACAGAAATTATTGTGCATTCGGATGCATTGCACATAGGGACAATTTCACAATGGGACATGTTGTGTATCAGAACATGTACATCAAGAAACATTGTGTATTAGATTTTTTCAAGATACGTTGTGCGTTGGAGCACATTGTGTATCAGGACACATTGGTCGTTAGCATCATCCCCTTTCTCAGAATACAAGCGTTATGTAATGGCACAGTTTGACTTTGACTTTATGTGGTCATAATTGGTTTACAATCATGCAACTTCCTAATAAGATACCAGCCCCCTTTTCAAAAATACAATCTGAATTCATGTCTTTTATACAAGGTTTGTGGGATATGTTCTTTTTGCCAACACAGATTTTCTTTTGAGACCAAGTATAATCTCCATTCCACAGTGAATGCTGGAGGGCTGGACTTTGTGTGGAATAAACGTAGTATTCTGCATTGAAGCAAATTCAAGATATATGGCAAAAAATGCAATTTATAAAGCCGTAACATAGTAACTGCATAGGAAAGACAATACTGAAAATTACAGGCAATATAAGAACCAGTACCTTTGATTGCATCACAAACTGTTCTTTAAAACTACAGGAATAGAAACTACTTGGAAATGTACTAAGTGCTGCTAAATGATTATTGCAAGGAAGTTGAAAAGCTATACAAAACCAAGATATTAAGGAACAACTTTAAGAAAATTGGCTGTTGGTCTTATTAAGAAAATAGCATCCTCTTTCTATATAAGAGAGAGCTGAACAAAAGTCATAAACCCATTTAAAGAAATCTGGGGATCATTTACGATTTTAATAGAACAAGAATAACTATGTAGCAGATGCTAAGTTAGTTTTCTTCCAAGTAATAGCTGGAAGTCATTATCAGTTATGGATGTGCAGCCTAAAGGTTCTAATCTTTGACTGATCCATATGCATGGTCTCTATGCATTCACAATCATGACAGTATCTCCACTATCATAACGGTCAGTGGCAGACTGGGTCTAAAAATATCGGTTACCAGGAGACAAAGGGGGCCCATCCACAATTATAAGGCTATCATTTAATTTTTTATATAAATAAAAATGATTTTTTAAAAATACATAAGTGAAAAAAGGTACAATCAAAATTATCGAGAAATAAATGTATACTTTTTAGTTTTTACAGTGTACATACATTGTACATATTACTGGCAAATACAATAATGTCTAAGGGGCCCAATTACCATTGGGCAAGCTGCCATCTTGGCCAATCCATCACTGATACTGCCCCCCCCCCCCCCCCAATTGATTTATGGGGCAGCAGCTGCAGTGGGTTCTCCAATTGATCAGGGCACAGCAGGCTGACATTTCTATCCTTCTCCAGACAGGAATTCCTGGCATGAGGAGGAATTGCAATAAGGATCCTGCTTCTAATTGTTGCACCAGAGATCACTGGAGGGAAAGGGTGGAAACATCAGTATGCTACACCTTGAAAGAAAAACAGACTACTTTTGCTCACATTGGCTGCTGCCTGGTAAAGCAAAATGGGGGACGGGGGGGACGGGACAAAAGTCACTACCAAATTAAGAAGCTCCAAGAAAAATGCAGGGAAGAAAACCAACCACTGTACATGGCATTCATTGGCCTTGCAAAGGCATTCGACATAGTGAATCGCAGTGCTCTCTGGACCATCCTCCAAAAAATTGGGTGCCCTAATAAATTTGTGAACATCCTGCAGCTCCTCCACGATGACCTGATGCCAACAGTCTTGAACAGCAATGGCTCCCAAAGTGACCAATTCAAGGTGGAATCAGGTGTCAAACAGGGATGTGTTATCACCCCAACTTTATTTTCCATCTTCATTGCTATGATACTTCACCTTGATGATGGGAAGCTTCCCCCTGGAGTTGAAATCATCTATCGGACAGATGGCAAACTATTTAACCTCAGCAGACTGAAAACCAAAACCAAGGTTACAACAACATCTATTATAGAACTCCAGTATGCTGGTGACAATGTTGTATGTGTGCATTCAGAAGAAGACCTTCAAGCCACTCTAAACACCTTCACAGAAGCATAGGAGAAGCTCGGCCTGTCATTGAACATCAAGTAAACCAAAGTGCTCTTCCAGCAGTCACCAGCGAATTCCTCTCCAATGCTAGAAATACAACTTAATGGTGTAACATTAGAAAACGTTGATCATTTCCGCTACCTTGGCAACCACCTCTCCACAAAAATCAACATTGACACTGAAATTCAACACTGCCTGAGCTCTGCGAGTGCAGCATTTTTTTCGAATGAAGCAGAAAGTGTTTGAGGGCCAGGATATCAGTAGGGATATCAGGGTGCTTATTTATAAACCCTGCTATATGCCTGCAAGATGTGGACTGTTTACAGACAACACATGCAACTGCTGGAACGATTCCATCAGTGTTGCCTCTGAAAAATCCTGCAAATCGGACAAATATCAGCGTGCTGGAAGAAGCAAAGACCACCAGCATTGAAGCGATGGTCCTCCGCCATCAACTCCACTGGACTGGCCATGTTGTCTGGTTGCCCGACCACCGTCTCCCAAAGCAGTTGCTCTATTCAGAATTCAAGTACACAAAACGGAATGTTGGAGGGCAGGAAAAGAGATTTAAAGATGGGCTCAAAGTCAACCTTTAAAACTCTGGCATAGACACTGAGAACTGGGAAGCCCTGGCCCTTGAGCGCTCCAGTTGGAGGTCAGCTGTGACCAGCAGTGCAGTAGAATTTGAAGAGGCATGAATGGAGGGTAAAAGAGAGAAACGTGCCAAGAGCAAGCAGCGTCAAGCCAACCCCAACTGGGACCACCTTCCACCTGGAAATCGATACCCTCACGGCGGGAGAAGATGCAGATCAAGAATAGGGCTCCACAGTCACCTATGGACCCACTGCCAGTACACTGATCTTGGAGGACCATCATCCTCAGACAACAAGGGATCGCCTAAGTAAGTAAAAGTAAGTAAAAATACTTAACAAGGGGTGCAACACTACACTGTAAAATTAATGCAGCCTGACACCCATTTAACTCCCAGGATTATTCCATAGCATTGAGCTATGTTGTTGTTGTTATTCTTGTTATGTTTATTTATACCCCACTTCTTCTCTCCACAAGGAGACTCAAAGTGACTCTATGATCTCAGCTATTATTTCCAAAAATAAATAACTGAAGATGGTGCATTAATTTACATGATTCTGTTTATGACTGGAACTGTGCTTTGTTGTTGTTGTTGTTGTTGTTGTTGTTGTTGTTGTGTGCCTTTAAGTAATTTCCAACTTATAATAGGAGCCCCCAGTGGCACAATATATTAAACCCTTGTGCTGGGAGGACTGCTGACCAAAAGGCAGATGAGAAGTATCTGGCTATGAGACTATAGTCAGATGCACAATGACAATACCACCCAAGAAGACCTTCTGAGGACCATTGGAAGCTGCTAGTGGATTTCTTCATCATTCTGCATCTGGCTACAGTCTCATAGACTTTACGTGTTTCTGACTCTCCACTGACCGGTATATTGAGTGGGGTACACAGCACAAAAAGGTGGATTTTCAAGGTGGTAGTGAATACTGTGTATCTTGATTTAGATGGATGGGTGGGTAGGAGAAACAACTGCCTCTCTATTTCAAAAGGGTTTGGGCTGGCCCTACCATTCTGGTGTAAGTCAGACCTGCTTAAGCTGACAAAAGCAGGCTTTGTCTATTCATTAGATTTCCACCTGAGCACATCTGATTCCTTCTCAAACTTGTATTTATCCCTCTTCCTTCCTGCTGGAAAGCCTCTCCAAGCAGCTAATCCTATTGCTAAGCCTTTATTATATACACATCTGGATGAGAATTTCATCTCCTAGTTTAGATATTTCCAGCCTTGGAAGGCAATTGCTATCCACCTATCACCAAGCATTTCCTAAGGTTGATTAAATGCACAAAGCTTCAACCAAAGCAAGATTTCCCAGCAGGGCCAGACAATACGGAAAGGCCATTAGCTCTGCCGTTGAACAGCATGCTAACTACTCTTGCATTTCCTCTTGGGGCCGACTAATCTCTAGATAACACAAATCTGCAGAAGTGTGATAACGGTATCGTTCTGCAATTTGAGTTTCCTTTTACTACAAATGACATTTTCCCTCATTATTCAAACCAATTAATGAAAGAAGAAACTCCATTTTGTGTTTTCTTATAAGCCATCATCCACTGCAGGACATTGCTCGATCATATGTGTAAGTTTGTGTATCTGTCTATCAACCGATCTACTTATGATACTATTACTTGCACACATGTTTGTGTATGCATATGTAAGAATATATACACATAGACAGGCGTATATACACACACTCTTCCCCTTATCCTTTTTTCTTCATTTTATGGGATTTTGAAAAATCTCTTGAATTAATTTTCATCACAGCAATGGCTTTAATGAGAACTCTTGGCTGTAATTATTCCCAGCTAAATATTCCCCGTGATCAATCAAAATGGTAGAACCAATTTTCTCCCCGTCACTTTTGATTTTTCCAATAAAAATGAGTATTCTACTGCCTCTCCATTGGGATTTGTGCTCACAGAAACTGTCACTCGGCTTGCATTGGTGCCTTTTGAGGAATGGTACACAAACTGTGACAAGCTGACATACAAGCTGTGTGGAAATGAATACAAATTGAGTGTGTAGATGGGTGTTTGTATGAGTGAGTAAGACAGAGAGTTACTTCGAAGCAGGGCCTAATGAAACCTGTTACCACTCCAAACAAACAATGGGAAGACAGACTATGGGCAGAATCCCATTGTGTTCTTAAACTTTGTAAATGAATTTTGTAAATGGATTTTCATCTGCATGAATTAGAATTGGGCAGTTTGGTGACATATGTATTCAGCAGAGGACTCACGTTATGCTACTGTGAAGCAGAGCTGGAAAAATGACCAATGCACAGTAGGATGTAAGACTCAGCATCCCAAATCTTTGTATGTATTGTTCAATCTGAATCAAACAATCCAAGTGGCCTGCTTAAACAATCTATTTTTCTGGATAGCAACTAGTAGATATATTGTGAGCTTTTGATATATTAAAAAGCATTACTGGTAATTCCCATAAAAATCATATACAAGCCAACTGACTTGTACAAAATTTACAAAATCTCTGCCATCTTACCACACATCCTCCCCCTCTGCCATTTGGTATTTGGTCTATCCCATCTACAAATCTCATTATATTCTGATTATTGGGGTGGACACAGGAATTATAACTATTTGTAGATTTCCAATGACAATCAGAAAAAAATTACTTTTACATTTTGTTGGCCATTGTGGAACTAGTGTGCTGGACCTTTTTGTCTATTGATACATCACACTTCTTATTTTCTTATTGCCAAGTGTGAATATAAATGTAAAGGTAAAGGTTTTCCCCTGTTCAGTCATGTCAACTCTGGGGGTTGGTGCTCATCTCTATTTCTAAGCCAAAGAGCCACCATTGTCCGTAGACACCAAGGTCATGTGGCCAGCATGATTGCATGGAGTGCCATTACTTTCCCGCTGGAGCGGTACCTATAGGTGTACTCACATTTGCATGTTTTCGAATTCCTAGGTTGGCTTGGGCTAACAGTGGGAGCTCATGCCACTCCCCGAATTCGAACCTGTGACCTTTTGGTTAGCAAGTTCAGCAACTCAATGGTTTAACACACTGCACCACTGGAGGCTCCAAGTGTGAATGATCTGTTCCTATATTACATTTCCTCCTTGCTTGTATAACAACATTATTTATGACAAAAAGCATCATCCAGCTTGATTCCTTGGGGTTGGGATATGCTGGATGCAGGGAAGATGATGCCTGAAAAAGTGATTGTGGTCTATAACACCAATGTATACCCAAGCGTGTTTGGCAGAAACATCTTGGCATCATAAAGAGACTGTGACACGTTAAGAATAATACAGTCCTAGAACAAGGTATGAGTCTGCAGATCTTTGTATGATAGTTTACAACCCAATCATTATGTGGTTATAGGAGGAAACAGCTGTGGAAACAATGTGGTATTGACTGAGCAAATGTTGACTTCTTTATGGCATGCAAATTGTCAGCATACTAGCAGGAGGCCTGCTTCCACTTGATATCTGTAATGGACCCTGACAGGAACCTACTGTGCTCTAGTTATCTTGGTGGCCATAATAAAGTAAATCTGCACAAAGCAAGTCTACTGTTAATTGGGAGGCCAAAGTTGCAGCAGTCAAAGATAAGGCAACAGAAAACACTTCCCTTTCTTGATCTGCTTCCCTTTCCCCTTCTTTAAGTTCAGTTGTGGAAAAACTAGTCATTAGTACGAATGGGGAATCATAAAGTATGGGTTGGGCGGGAGTTAGAGAAGGGTAATGAACCTTGTGATTTTGCACAGCAAGTTGGAAAATGTTATAAAAGCTTTGAAGGTTAGTGATGAATTGTGTCTTTCTCAGATCTGCCTTAATTCTTTTATTAAAAATGAAGAGCACAAAATCAATTGCAATCTCAGTTGAGACTCCTTCTAGAGTTCTCTTCATAAACTGAACTGCAACAATAATAAATTGTATTGCTTTAACTCATTTGAAGGCACTGGACACAAGTTGCAGATGAGTTGTTTGCCGAGGCCTCCTGCCATTCACTTTTCTCATTCATTGACAAATCAGGTGTTAGCTACACATATAAATTATGAATGTGAGGTCTGTCGACTTACAGGATTTTTAAAAGCAAGGAATACTCAGAGTCCGTTTTGCCAACTCATTTCTTTGAAATACAGCCTACAGCACCAGGAATTTGTTGCCATTTCACCATCCAACTAGTAACCAGGGCTGACCCTGCTTAGCTTCCAAAATCAAACAAACTCTGATCCCTTTGGGCCATTTATGCAGACAATTAGAAACTGCAGAAGACCATATTAAAACTGAGCTTCTCATATATTTTTATTGGCTTCTATTGTTTATAAATATAAATGGCAAAAGTTATTAAAAATAAGTATGGCTAACTGGATTTTGTGTTAGAATTTCCATTTTGTTCAGTTGGTGCAAAAACAATCGACTTAAACAAATATAGAGCTACATTTGGGAGTGTAGCTTTGCATGTCCTTAGAATTGGTGTCACTCAGTGCAGTAGCTCATGGTGTCACCTCCATGGATCTCCTCCTATACCAGACTATACCATAATAATGTAGCTTAAATATTAGCGGGGAAGAATTTATTAACAGACAAGAATTTTAGACTTTCTCTCCTCTTGAGTCTCACTTCAAAGTATTTATTTATTATTTTGAGCATTTGTATCCCATCCTTCTCAACCCCCAAAGGGGGGGGGGGCACTCAGGATGGCTTTATGAGGAGAGGTAATCTTTCAGAGATAGACACAGTTCTGGCCGAACTCAGGGTCTTGAATCTTTAGTTCTTCTTATTGTCTCTTTCCTGTATGGTGTTCAACTGTCTCGAAGATGGTCTCAATATTCAGCTCTGGCTGGACTTGGATACAGCTCCTCATACAGCTCCGACTGGACTTGAATATAGCTCTGACTGGATGTGCCATTTGTAGATCTTCCAGCCTTACTCTTTTTACACCTTCCAGTCATGAAAAAGGCTGACTTCTGTCTCGACTGACTCCCCCTTCCCCCCAGAAACTGTACATAAAATTTTAATCTCTCGAACTAAAAAGATCTTAACTAGGGGAAAACAGTGAAGGTCTTCATGGGGCACAACAATCACATTTTATGACATTCACCAAATATGGAGACACTTTTCTCCATAGACACTGAAGCAAGAAGCATTAAATAAAAATCATATACCAAAAATGAATTTGTGACTATTGTCCAAATGATGTTTGATATTGATTCCTGTTATTATGTAATGGAGATGATTTGAGATATGTTATTTTGATACCAGTATGATATACAGTATTATATACCAGTACCATGTGGTGGTTTAAGCACTGAACTATGATTCCAGAAATCAGGATTCAGCCATGGAATAGGTTCACCTTAGGGTCACCACAAATCGGAGAGAACTTAAAGGCACATCACAACAATGTTGTTTTGGAATTAAAAGCTTATGAGTTTTGGGGAAACTGTAGCAGCAACTAGCTGTTTCTGAGATTGGAAAAGTTGACAGTTCCAACCTATGCTGAGAAAGAGAAGAGGTAGTCAGTAAGAGTTTTAGCTGTCTTTTGATCTGTCAAACTTGTTATTGAAATACAGTAAGGCCCTGTTCGGCTCATGTTCTGCTGGCAGGATTCTCTGAACAACTAATTGGCTGCTATGTGAACAGAATGTTAGCCCAGATGGGTCTTTGGTCTGATTCAGCAGAGCTCTTCTGACTGTTTTTATCACCTTGTTGATTAAAGACTGTGTTCTTCTGTCCAGTTCAGTAATGGCAATCCAAATCCAGGTGCAGGTTTCTATTGATAGATCTTCTTGTTGACAAGCAGGCTCCTCATGAAGGGTAGGCTTTCAGAAGCCAGTTTCAAGGCCTCATACATCTCTCCAATGTATGTATGAATGGCATCATATATCCAATGCCTGTCTTCCCATATTTGACTTGCACAGATATAGCTATCTTGGGTTATATAGCAAAACGGCTGTGTCCAACTCAGAGTAATGAGTCAAAAGTTGCTTTAGTCCCCATCTATATTGTGTGTGTGTGTGTGTGTGTGTGTACACACACGCACAAATACTATGACATGATATGCTAGGATGAGTTACCATCCAATTGTCCTGATTTGGCAAGGAAAGTCCCTATTATAAAATTATATGTTGAAATGTATGTTTCTTAATAAAATATTTTAATTGGCATATTTATTTATTCACCATATTTACAGTATATACTGCCTTTCTCAGTCTGAAGGCGACTCAAGGCCTTGGTATAATTACAGAGCCTGTTGACTGAATGTTCATCAACAAAATTTAAATGCTTCCCTTACTCAACTAGGAAGTTATCCCATGCTGCTCCCACCCCAATTTCTAGACACTTTGAAAACTGAGAAATAATGATGTCTGATGGAGCCCTTCCCACAACGCTACTGTTAAGGAAGTGTCTTAGAAAAGTGCCCCCCAATCATCTTCTCTCCTGGGGGCAAAAGAGATGATCAGATATTGTCTTCTGAGCTCAGGAATCAGTATATAACTTTGGGATGTCAAATTTGCCTGTGATTCCATGTTTGCTATGTCAATTATTTTCGTTTTCCATTCCCATAGCTCGGGGGTGTCTTCAACCTTCCACATCTTTGCATAGGTCATCCTCACCGCTATTATACAATATATAAACAGTTTTTCTTTATTATCTTCTAAATCAAAATCAATCAGCCCCAACAGCATATATTCAGGTTTAAACTCAAAATCAATCTCTAGTATATTTCTCATCTCCCTGTATATCACTTTCCAAAACACTTTTGCTTTATGGCAGTTCCACCACATGTGGTATAGGCTCCCGATTTCTTTTTTGCATTTCCAGCAGATGTTACTGACATTCTTATTAAACTTTGCCATTTTAGAGGGTGTTAAATACCACTAACTCACTAACGTCTGCACTAGCGGATGACATCTACAGGAAAAAGACAGACTGGTCTCCCATTACTACTTACTTTAATAAAACCAAGATAAATTTATTGGTCGAACTCTAAAACATAGATACAAAACAATTACCCCACTAGGACTATGTGGAGGAAGTTCGAATATTGGTTTTTGCAATCGTAAAGTTATTATTTATATTTAGCTGCTCGGCTATTACCATCTTGTTAGTTAATTCTAGGGGAATTTGAGTGAGTAGGAAGTACTCCGTGTTTGTTCTGTTTTGTTTTGTCTTGTCAGGGAAGCGGGTGGGGGGGAGGGGGGGGGGTTGGAGGACACATGTGTTTTGTAATGCAGCCATGCATGGCTGTTTCTGTCTGTTTTTCTTTTATTATTCTATAACCCAATAAAATTACTTTTAAAAAAATTGCCTGTGATTAACCGCTTCAGTGACATGGAGCAAGAGGCGTTCCTGTGGGTGGTTCCCTACCAAGCATGAGTAACAGACACAAGCACAAGGCTAATAAACAAATATAGATATATAATTCAATTTCAGTACATACGTGCACCTGGGAGGTGGACCCAATAGGAAAGGCAAATCCTGAGCACTCAGGAACAGGGGTATTCCCCGGGACCAACAAACTAGGCAATATATTTCACAACATGTGAGTCCCAAAGTTCAAAGCCCATGGGCAATAAAGTTCCTGTAGTGCTGCACAGTCCGTGCTCCTAGGTGGACATCAATTGTAAATCCATAGATGGGAAAATAGGAAAGATAGTTCAAAGGATCGGGTGAATGGAGGGCATTCAAGGGAAAAATTCCAGGACGCGGGAGACAATCAATGGGCGTCTCCTAGTAAAGATGTAGATGTAGAATCGCCGACGGAAAGCATGGGTCACCCCACTTCTCTGTAAGCAGGGTTAGGTCGGTCGAACCTTTCTAATTGGTATGTATACCTCTGAACCTGTATATGTACTCACTCTATTGTGCTATGTGTGACTTTGTATAGATTTTGATGTATGTTTATATATATTTCCAGTAAATATGGGACGCCATTATGCTATATAAACGCCTTGAAAAAGCCAAGCGGCGAAACGGTTTCCAAGCGGCCGAAAATAACAGCGAATGCTTTCCGTCGGCGATTCTATATCTACATCTTTACTAGGAGACGCCCCTTGATTGTCTCCCGCGTCCTGGAATTTTCCCTTGAATGCCCTCCATTCACCCGATCCTTTGAACTATCTTTCCTATTTTCCCATCTATGGATTTACAATTGATGTCCACCTAGGAGAACGGACTGTGCAGCACTACAGGAACTTTATTGCCCATGGGCTTTGAACTTTGGGACTCACATGTTGTGAAATATATTGCCTAGTTTGTTGGTCCCGGGGAATACCCCTGTTCCTGAGTGCTCAGGATTTGCCTTTCCTATTGGGTCCACCTCCCAGGTGCACGTATGTACTGAAATTGAATTATATATCTATATTTGTTTATTAGCCTTGTGCTTGTGTCTGTTACTCCTGCTACTGTACATAGCCTTTTGTTCTTGTTTCCCTACCAAGCATGGACATTTCTTTCCCAATCCTGCTTCAAGAAACTGGCATGGTAATTTTAATTAATTGAATCACTCAAAATGCCAACATTTCAAAATATTTTTGTTTTCCCTGTCTGCTAACCTTTGAAATTTTGGACTTCTGCAATCGAGAGTACTGAGATTGGGAGAAAAGCTCAGTTTCCCCAGAGGGGTGTCTCTTTAAGATCAGAAACTCCAGTTGGTTCAAAATACTCAGTCTGGGTACTTATGAGAATATCCAAGAGTGAGCATATTACCCATATCCTAAAGTCACTCTACTGGCTAACAATTTGTTTCTGGCAAAGTACAAAGTGTTGGTTTTGACCTTTAAAGGCCTACACGATTTGGATCCAGGTTACCTAAAGGATAGCTTTCTCCCATACAATATGCCCTGAAAACTTAGCTCCTCTGGGGTGGAGGTGTGTGGTACTCCAACCAGCCAGAGCTTGACTAGCAAACACCGCCCAGAGGACCTTGACATCAGCTGCCCCAAAGATGTGGAATGACCTGCCGGAACAGCTCTGACATCTAAATGAGCTGCTTGAATTTAAAACCCATCTAAAGACCTCTCTCTTCCATCAGGCCTACCCAGCCATTATTAAGTATGAATTAAAAACCTGTGTTCTGTGTTTTAATCTCTGTCCTGTATATTTAATATGCATTTTATAGAAATACATTTTAATATATGTGTTTATAGAATTTTTGCAATGTTTGTGTGTTTTGACATTGCTGTAACCAGCCTTGAGCCTTGAGAGGAGGCAGGTAAGAAATAAAATAATAATAACAACTATTATACCAAATCCAGTCTCTGCAGGCACTCAATTTACTGTTAAGCCCACACTGAAATAAAATGATCTTAACTCTGCCTTTCGCAAGTGAGAAAGGTTCATATCGTGCTTGATCGAACATGAAAGGAGATTAAGATTTTGAGCTTTCTAGAACTCTCATAAACAAGACCCATTAATGCAAACTTTTTCAGATACGTTACATTTTAGTTATATTTTTTTCAGCCGATGAACATGTTAAGTATTCCCAATTACAGAGGCAGGAAAAATCATGACAAAAGCAACCATTAGCATGATTGGCAGTATAAAACAAAACAAATGGCATTGCTGCATCCTTCACAGAAGGCATATTCAGTGCTCATGTACTTTCACAGATACATAACATTGTTCCAATCTCTCTAAAGATTTTTAAAAGGCTTATCTTGCCACCTAGTTAATCCAGAGAGAACTCCATTAATGCAAAAAGAACTTCATCAGCCAATTACATAACTTAGTTTTTCTTCCATTATCTCTGTGTCAAGGATGGAGACAAATAAATTATACTTATTCTCAGTGTCTACATCTATTTTGGGGGAGGCGGGGGAAGCAGTGCTGAGAAAACAAAGGCGCTTGTGATGACTGCAATAAAACAAAAAGAATCCGTCTTTCCTCCCAAAAAGGTCAGAAGGAAAGTGTCTCTGAATTCCATTAGTTGCTGGCTTTCATGCTGATTCTATACTGGCTGCAGGATTATTTCAATCAATACTGCCTTTTGTCCTTCAATCTCATGGATTCCAGATTCAGCAAGCTTCAAACTCTTATCAATTACAGCAGCAATGGAAGATCAAGTTTTCATGAAGGTCCCAAAAAAGTCGTGACTCTAGGAGAAGTACATAGGGTGCCTTCCTGTCTGTATAAGCAGTCCTTTTTCTATTAATAAAGCAGCCTGTATTTGACTTTGTTTCTGCACATGGACCCCCAATGGAATATACAGTCAGCAGTAAAAAGAACAACAATAAAATAACAATGACATTGATGTAGAACAACAGACATGACAGCATAACAATAGGAAACCTATTACATAAAAAAGGAAGGAAGCAAAACCTTCAAGTTGCTTTTATGCCAAACCACGCTGAACAATCACAACAAGTGTGCCATAACTTGATAACATGGTATCAAACAGCTACATTTCAAATGACAATGGGATAAATTTAGACCAATATCTCCTACTTTCTGATTTTAGTTCCTAGAGTGGTATGCAACTTGAAGACTAGATAAATAGGAAGGAGTCAAGGTCAGCAGAACACTTTAAATATTAATCCACATAGACCAATCAAGGTAGAGTGATTCACCTAGAGGTCAGACATATCACAGGGTCAATGAAAAAGTATGATTGATATCCAGGTCATCTTCTCATTCTTGTCCGGATCAATAGCCCAAAACTGCCATGAGATGGCTTAATTTTCCCCCAATTTAACTCAACAGAATGTATCCCTATCCAAGAAATTGTATTTTTTAAAAACATTATGCAAAACAATTCCACCAAATAAACTTCTGCAGTTGTAAACAGGCATCGGGGCTCTTGTCTAGTTTGCCATTTTAACCATGCACTTTCCTCTGAGACAATGGTTTGCTATTCCTATAAAGACACCCAACACATAAACACATTCACCACTGGTCTATCAATGTTGATGTCTCCAGTAGTTAATGATAGTTATATGACAATGAGTACATTCTTTATTTATCTCTGCCAAACTGCACTACCTTTTAACTTCAGCAGCAGTGGAGCATAGGATTCTAGTACTATATTTACATGGAAATCTCCAACAGTGACAGCTACAGCCAGGTGACAATGTAATGGACACCTTTACTAATCAGTGGCTGTTTAGACGGGGAGTCTAGCTGCACCCAGTACCATACAATACCAGTTGTACAGCTGAGCCAAAATCTCTGTGTAAGGAAGAAATTGGATACCTCCTTACTCCATTTCTGAAAAAGTATGAATCTCATTTATGTAAGAAGAAGTCACAAAAATGATTCTTCCTTGAATTAATTAATTCATTCTACTGTCATTGCTACTTTTGGGATTTTTGGCACTAGAGTCAGACTTACTCAAAACAATCCAATGTGAACTGAATGACAAAGTGGTCAATTCTTAATCCCTACACTCCCAAAGTTCTCCCAGAAAAGCAGCCCTATGCATCAACCAGATTTGCCGAAAATGGGATTGTCCTCAAAGTTCATGACAAGTAACAATGAAAGTTTTTTTTTAAAAAAACACACACATTAAAAAAACACACATCCTGAGAAAGTACAAAAGTGATCAACGCATTATGGGAACACATATTAGCCATGTAGGTTCTTCCCTGTAAGACTGCTGTGCATGAATTATTGAAAGATCAAAATGCGCCACCAAATCACTGACTTTGAAGAATGCATATGGTTTCTGACTATGCCACTAATGAGCAGCATGAAAAACCTCTCACTGAAGTCACTTGCAGTCAAGTTGGGCACTGGGTCTGCCCTTGAGGAATGTCAGTGTTTCTTATTATCGGCTGAAATTACACAGTGTTCTATATCTAATTAATGCAGGTGACATAAGTGCTTAAGCTGGAGATGAAAATGCCAGTTACAGTTTAGACTATAAAAAACACACGCTGCCATTTAAAAAAGTTAAACCTATGCTCAGTAAAATGTTACATATTTTCCATGGTGGGATAACTGCAAGTCTTATATTAGTTTCCTGTGCCTCTATAAGAAAACAGTGATAGTAATGAAGCAGCAATATTGCAATTTTTGGTAGGTACCCATGAAGTGAAATCAGAATCTGATAGGCCTGAAAATGCAAATTACTGACCAGGTAGCTCATTAATTCCTGGAAAACAAAGTGGTTTTTATGGGTACACACACTGCCCCCTTTAAGTCTACTCTGTATTTGCCTCTTGAGTCATCTCTACACCCTACAATGGCTGCATCCTAGACAAGTTTGCATGTAGATTACTGAACTATAGTCCTTCCCACTTAATTCTGCTTTAGTACATTGTTCATGCTGTATGATATACTTCTTTGCTCAATGATAATTTACAATTCATTGGCAGCAGTAGGGGATCAAAAGTGATTGTTTTATTGTTGTTATGCGTCTTCAATTCAACTCTGACTTAACAACTCTGTCAGTCTTCTTGGCAGTTTTCAGAGGAGATTTGTCACTGCTTGGGCTTAGAGAGCATGACTTTCCCAATGGCATACGGTTGGGTTTCAGTGGCCAAGCAGGGAATCTTAATCCAGCACTTAAGATACTTCACTATGTCAACACAAAATATCTTAAAACATCTTGTATCCTGTTTGATTGCAGACATTGTAGACTTGACCAAACATTTTTTTGTCACATTTAGTGGTCAGCAGAGAAATGTTAATTGGTCCCTTTTGGGAAACTGTGGACCTTGGCAATCCATGGTCCAGAAATACCTTTATGCAAGTTTGTGCACAAAACAGGATGTACTAACTAGTACCAAGTTCTTCCAGCACGGTCTCTGAAAGTATAAGTACTTATTGTTCTAATGGGACACATGTGAGCATGCCAAGTATTTCTTGTTCTAAATACAGCGCTGAAAAGCTGAGCAGCTTTCTGTGCAAAGTTTTACGACCTACTTAATAAACAGTGATCACAGTCATGCCGAAAGTAGTATTGTGCCATCACGCAGTGTTCTCAGCAGTTGTTACACAATTTAGAGAATACCAAAAAAAGGAGTTACAAAAGAAACTAGCTAGATCATCTAGAGTTTGAGATTTAAGCAACATAAATTGCCTACACACCACTATGGGAGCATCATCACAATTACAGCACATGCATTTCCACAGCATCCAGCTAAGTTTTTAGTGCATTGCTCTGAAATTGGACACATAGATATACTGTATATTCACATTTCCTGATTCACATAATCTCTGATACAAGAGGTAATAAGCAGTGGCTTTAAATTACAGTGTAAAAATGGATTCCTGGATATTGACCAGTTGAACCAATGGATATTATCAACCGATGTCATATCCCAGTTGTTGAGATTCTGTTTCAGAGAACCAGACATGGAAACTAAGCATGCATGGAAACAATGCAGTGTCTTGTAGTATGATTTATGGGCTCTTGGTTTGCATTCCCTTCATTCTCAGGTTGTTTAAATATAGCATAACTTATTAGTAGGTAGAACTTGTCAGTTATCCATTGTTCTTCCCTGATATATCAGATTTTCCCCCCATCAAAGGCACTTCTGGATCAGTGCAGACTTCTCTTCCAAGGGCAAAAAGGTCCCAGGCAACAATAATTCAACCAGGAGGTTTCCACAGGACCCTGTATTTTTAAAAATCCAATTTAGGCCAAGTCTTCTTAAGTCCAAGTTTCCATGGGAACCATGGATTCTTTTGTTCCAACAGAAGGAAGTAAATTTTCTTCATCTAGAAAGCGAAAAGGGAACTGGACTAGAAATCCTCGGATCTTCTTGAGTTCTTCTGCTGCTTTAGCAGGATTCTCACAAGCAAGTTTTGGTATGGTGATGAATTCCCGTAACTGGGCTAAGTTGGTTACCTGGTCACTAGGAAGGCATCGGAAAACCTAATTCAAGAAATGAAGGATGAGATAAAGGACAGAACTCATGAGAAGACCATAACATTACTAAAACCCGAGAATAGGACCATTTATATTCCTTTATAAATCAACCACATGTATAAGTCAAGGGCAGGTTTGGGGGCCAAAATTATGGATGTAGATATGACCTGTAGATAAGTAACCGGTCATTCCCTGGAGTGGGGAAAGTCCAGTAAAAGCATTTCCACCCAAACAATTCAAATAGGCCAAAAAGTTGTGCCATGGTGGACTGTGTGTGTGTGTGGGGGGGGGGGGTGTCAAGGATTATTTTAAGTTCCCCTAGGATGACCTAAATACCCTGTTCAGAAAAGAGGACAAATCTCTTTTTTATATAAAAAGTAACACTGATTGTCACGATGCACGGACTTGACCGGCCCCTTAATCACACACACAGAGACGAACTGAAGGCTAACTACTTTATTGAATATAAAAACAGTTCAAAAGGTATATTGTCCATAAAAATAGCAAAAGCAAATCCAAAGGCAAAAGGCATTCAAATGTCCAAAACAACTTGGTAAAGTATCCAAAAGACTTGGCAAGGCTCCGCACAGCAATGCGGATTCAGGAACAAGGCAAGGTACAAGATGCAAAACAAGACTTGGTAAGCCACTAGCCAACCTAGCTCCGTGGACCAGCTTCGCTTCACGTCTGCTCAGAAGAGACGTGGCCGAAGTACTGAGGATCCGTTCCCACGGATCCTATACTTAATCTTTCTGCCGAGGTCCCCAACGCTCTAGGCTTCATCGTCTCCAATCTCTGCTGACGGACCTCGACCTGTCTAGGCTATGGTACCAGCCCCTCCTGCTAGTCTCGATGTCCCGTCTCCTATCGAAAGCACGGCCTTGCCTCCCAACATCTGCTGCCCTATCTCCGTGAGAGCTCTCCTCCCTAGATTCTTCCCAGCCGCTCTCTTCCATGTTTTCACTCAAAGGATCCTGTGAACCTCTCCCCCCCCCGGTCGTTCATATGTTTCGCTATCGCTGCTTTCCATTTGCACCTGGTTATCTGTCTCGTCGTAAGGGTCAGGCCAACCTTCATCCCAAGCCAAGCTTTCTGTGGGAGAAGGAGGCCCAGTGATGGGAAACTCTCTTTCTGCTAACCCTTCTAAATCCTCTTCAGAATCCATCTCCGCTGCTGCAGGCCCCAATGCCAATGGGACCCCCGGTCCTGCCCCCTGCCCCCCAGGCACAAACGAGAACTGCTGTGCTACACTGATCCATCAATAAGTCAACCCCAGTTTTTAGGGCTGATTTTTAGTACTAAAATTTCTACACTTAAATATGTATAAGATAAAGGTAAACAGATTAAGGGAGGGTAGGGAAGGGGAAGGGGGACAGGGAAGGAATTAGGGAAAATTGCCAGGATTATCTTAAGAAAGACATGCTACCTGCATTTAATTTACAATATCTGCTAAGTTTTTTCATCTCTCAGACTTTCTACTTTGTGGAGGAAAAACTGAAATATGTTGGTGAAGGTTTTCAGACAAAACTAGCAAACAACTAAACTCTGAAAAATCTAACCAACATTCTTTGACTCCCTATGTGTCAAGATTTACCTTTTAAACTACCAAACCAGGTCATCTGTACTTCCCTTTACATCTTTCAATAGCAAAAAGCACAACAGTGGCAAATAAGTATTTACCTTATCAAAAATGGTGGCATTGCGTGCAGCTGTAGCAACCCACACTTCCTTGAAGAATTTGTCACTGACAGGATCTTGGAGATCACTGGTGTCAACTGAACTGCCAAAGACAACTCTGAGGATGAGAGAAAATAAAGAACTTGTGGAAATTTAACAGTAATGGAACTCTGAGATGATTGTTCTTGGAATCAAAGATACACAGTAAAAAAAAGAGGGGGTGATAGGGGAAAAATTGAAGTTTCCTGAGCCTAAGACAACCAAAGTTTGAGAGTGATTATGAAGTTCCTGATTGCTTTCTCCTGTTTTTTCATATTGCCCAGGTGGATTGTCCAAGAGGTATGGATTTCAAAGAGACAGATATGTGTCAGAGAAAGCCCCGATTAATTTACTCTGTGGCAGCTCTCCTGCCATTCATCTGGTCAGTTTGATAGCAGTTGAAATTTAAGAAACCCTGCTAATTGTATTTCACACTCTGGCAGTGGCAGCATTCATTTTGGCGAGGCTTTTCCAATAAAGGCGACTTTAGATGAGAAGACAGTACATTAAGGGAGATTAAATAAAAAACAAACATGAGGGGGAGTGGCAATGTGTACATGTGGCCTGATTTAGTGTAAATTGGATGCAAGTTTTCAAGCTGGAAATGACAAGCAGTTAAGTCATAAATCGAAATGATGGCATCATAGGAAGCTTCCTCAAGCCGAGAGATGATGCACAGTGCAAAATTACAGCACCTTGATACTATTTAATTTGACATCGTTTTATCTCACAGAACTTGAAATTTGTAATTTTTGAAGTACTTCAAATCCTCTGCTAGAGATTTCTAATCCATCCCCTGTCAAATACAACACTATAGCTCTAACAGTGAATCTGAAATACCAAATTACACCAAACTACAAATCCCAGAATTCCATAAAATGGAATGATGGAAGTTACAATGATATCAAATTACCATGAGCATGTGTGGACACATGCCAGTTCAGCTAGTCGCCCATCAAGCTCACATTGTCTACTTTGACAGGCATCAAGTCTCAGGCTAGAAATAGCCTTTCCTGGAAGTGTTACTTTTAACTCAGGAGCCTGGGATTTTCTGTATGTAGAACACATGTTCTACTATTGAGCAATGATGCATTCTCAACCAACAGCAACGTCCCCAACCTGGTGTCCTCCAAAAGTATTGAGCCATAAACCCTTCTGCATCATTCTGACATGGTTCCCATGCTGGCTGGGAAGTTGAGGTTGAAGCCCAACACTGCAGGGTTCCAGGTTAGGGAAGGCTGGGGAACTGGATTTATTCCAACACTGTAACTATGAGATTGTTCTTCTAGAAACTAGCGGCATGTGTCCATGTCAAATACAAAAGGTCATAAGAAGAAACCACATACCATCCCAAACACATCCTAGAATCTCATCTTATTTGAGAATAACAAGGCTACTGGTTGTGATGAGGTGGTTATTTATATGTAAATACATGTACTATATGTTGATCACATGTTTATTTATATGTATTTAGAAGGGACATTCTGTAAAAGCTGCAGAGAGTGAGCAGTAGAATGTTCGCAACAGAAGGCTTTAGGCAGAGGCTGTTGCCATGACAACAGAGGCCACTCTGTTGTTTTAGAATGTTCAGTTTGAATTTGACAGTTGAAGAATGTCAGTTGGCCAGCTGCTGTGAGCAGGGTTAGTTAGGAATTAGAGTTGTTGAAGCAGCAAGCTGTCTGTAGGAACTGCAGTGTGCAGTTCAGTTCTGTGTGTGGGTTGAGTTTAGTCCCAGGGTTGAGAGTAACCCAGTATTAAGTAGTTAATTGTGTGTAACTGTATCAGGGGAAAACCTCCAGTGTTATATTGTTTAAAGTTGCAAGTTTGTACCTCTTCGGAGCACCTTTGAAACCACCTAAGCTATTAGCCCATTTGTGTAAAATAAACTGTTAAACACTTTCAACAAAAACATCTGTGGAAGTCGTTTGTACACAAAGACCCTCACATCCAGTGGTCAAGCATTGACAAATGGTGGCAGCAAGATGATAATAAATAATAATAAAGTGAAACCAAAACATTGAGTATTGGAGGCAGTGGTCAGTCGTCCACAATGAATCCAGTACTAGGTTTTGGAACATCCTCACATTTGGTGGCAGCGGTGGGATTAAAGGATAGCCTGCCCTGCCACGTTCAAAAAAGTAAACAGGGTGAAGTTTCATTTCGATCGTCACATTTGGTGGCAGCGGTGGGATTGAAGGATAGCCTGCCCTGCCACGTTCAAAAAAGTAAACGGGGTGAAGTTTCATCCATTATCACACTGGTATTAGTACTTTGATGGATGACAACTATGGATCTCAAAATTGGGCTAGAGAAGAATCCTGCTTATAACTCTGATGACAGGAAGTGGACTTGACAGATCAATGGCCAGACTTGGTATGAGGTAGGTTCTTATGTTACCTTTTCTATTAGCCTATAAATTCCAGAAGGCCTCAAGGGAAAACTGACAGCGTGTTGAGAGGATTATTAATTGATTTAAGATATCCTCAACTCACTTTTGGCTCATGATTTGAGCACTAGTGCAAAGAACCACCACATTTTAAAACCAGACTATCAGTTGAGGTTAAACTGAAATGTTCCTTTCCTGACATAGAAATGGTCAAAATAGACATGACAAGAGCTACCTACTTTTGTTTAGTTTGCAGCACATACATATATTGGGATAGAAGCTGCAAAACACCTTTTATATTGCAGCAAAAGATACACTTGTCTTCTTTTCCCTCCCCACCATGTCAACCAGAAGTCTCTATAATTAGAATGCGCCAGCATGGTGTAGTGGTTGAAGTGTTGGAGCTGGAGTCTGAAGACCAGGGTTTGAATGCCCACTAGGCCATGGAAACCCACTGGGTGAACTCAGGCAAGTCACACTCCCTAGTTTCATGGAAAGGGAATGACAAACTCCCTCCATGAAAATAGGGTCACCTTAGAGTTGCCATGAGTCTGAAGTGACCTGAACGAACACAATAAACAACACAGTATCTTCTTGGAATCCAGGATCTCAGTACTACAGATTCTCTTAAGGGTTTCTGACAAAAATATTCTGCAGAGCTTGGGAAAAATCTGCCTTTTGCAACTGTAATACTCAGAATCTTCCAGGCACCATGACCATGGCAACTGTTCAGAGTTCTAGTCCTTCCTAGAGATCCCAAGGATTGAACCTATGGTCTTTGGCATTCTAGGCACAAAACCGCTACAGCCGCACCTCACTTGTCACCTGTAGTGGAGACCACACTATTCCTAATAATAGGGATGCCCCCCACCATCCAATCATGGGAGGGCAAATTCTGGAGCTGCAAAGAGGAGAGGAGTCACTGTCTCCTGGTATTGCTAATTAAAAGCAGTTCCATCATTGGAATACCCCCCCCCCCACACACACACATTCGAGTACATACATAATTGACAGAGTGATGACATAACCTCAAGGCTGTAATCCTACACTTAGTCTCCTAGTAATAAACTCATGCATAAATCTGCACTGCAAAACTTGGAAGATCTATTGTTTATAAAGTACTAGCTGTGCCTTGCCATGTGTTGCTGTGGCCCAGTCTGGTAATCTGGAAAATAATGAGAAAGTGTTGGTTTTTAATATATGTAATTTATTTATGCTTGTGGGTAAACAGTATTTCTTGTTTACCGACAAGCATAAATGTTGATGTTATGATGTAGAGATTGTCCGGTTTGCAACATATAATTATCCTTCTTTAGGTGTCCCTTTCAAATCTATGATACTATAACTGTCATACACACATATGTGTGTGTGCATGAATTGTATATATCTTTCTATGGTTGGATGGCTCTTTGTCAGGAGGGCTTTGATTATGTTTTCTTGCCCTGGTGAAGGGAGTTGGACTGGATGGCCTTAAGGCAGCATTTCTTAACCTGGGGATTGGGGCCCCTGGGGGGGGGGTTGCAAGGGGGTGTCAGAAGTGTTGCCAAAGACCACCAGAAAACACATTACTTTCTGTTGGTCATGGGGGTTCTGTGTGGGAAGTTTGGCCCAATTCTATCATTGGTGGGTTTCAGAATGCTCTTTGATTGTAGGTGTACTATAAATCCCAACAACTACAACTCCCAAATGTCAAGATCTATTTTCCCCAAACTCGAACACTGTTCAAATTTGGACATATGGAGTATTCGTGCCAAGTTTGGTCTAGATTCTTCATTGTTTGAGTCCACAGTAGGTGTAGGTGAACTACAACTCCCAAACTCAAGGTCAATGCTTTCCGAACCTTTCTAGTGTTTTCTGTTGGTCATGGGAGTTGTGTGTGCCAAGTTTGGTTCAATTCAATCACTGGTAGAGTTCAGAATGCTCTTTTACAGTAGGTTAACTATAAATCCCAACAGCTACAACTCCCAAATGACAAAATCCATTTTTGAGTGATGGTCACTTCTTGGGTTAGTAGATGTCTTTTGGCCAAATTTGGTGGCAATTAATCCAGCGGTTTTTGTGTTATGATGTCACTCAAAACGAACAAGAGCATATAGATAGATAGATGGATAGATGTTTCATCATGACATTTGACATGTGTGATACCTAAAGCACTCAAGGCGGAGAGACTGGGCAAATCTTCCAGCTTTGTAGTCCTCTCCATCCATGACAGACGGAATAGTGTCCGTGTCCTGCACAACAACGGCCATTTCACTGTCTCGTTTCCCTAGCATGCTGCGGTCATTGATGTTAGCTGAGCCTATTAGAGAGAGGGTGGAAGGAGGGAAAGCCACTCAGAAAACACTTGGTATCAACAAAGCAAATCATGTAAAATACTTGGAAGTACCACAACAATTTACAATTCAGATTTGACCTTAATGCATACAAACACGGGTTCTAATACATGAAGTTGGGCTGTATTATAAACAGAATAGTTCAGATTTAGTGATGCCAGTCAATTAATGTGCCACAGGAGAAGAAAAAAAACAAAACAAGACCACAATTGGTATGCTTCACCCCAATTTCATTGATAGGCTGTCTCCGGGCTATTTACTTATTCATATTCCAGTGGCTGTGATCAGGCAGGTGGAGGATAACACTCTAATTATGCATTTCCTTGAGCCCCAAATAAAAGAAAGCACCGGCATGTGTATATCATTAACACTTTTCTGGTCAGAGGAGGAAGAGAAGTTTTTCTTTTTACAAACAGAGTGCGGGTGTGGAATAATTGCAACCGCAATTGGAAATTGGTCAATGAAAGGAGACCTTGAGAAAGTGCAGCAAATCCTGCAATGCTTCTAAAACAAAGATGTGAAAATCAGTTCCAATTTTATTGTGTTTTCCCAAATCTCATCTGCATTCCTGTCACGTTCTATTTTGAAATCAGATTACAAAATGTTGCTCATTCCTTTTTGCAAAGTAACAAGTGTATTTTCTACATTAAAACACACACACATATTTGCACACATTTTAAAATCTATGCATTTGTGTATGCAGTTTTTCAACTGACTAAATGAAGTTTCAAATATATGGTTTTTAGGGGTATGTGTATCAAAAACATAGATTTTTAGAAGGCTCACAATCAATTTTCACTAGAAGAAATGACACAACTTATACTTGAAATTTAAGCAACTGGGATATCTCTGTTAAAACTAAAACACTTCACTCAATTATCTAGAAGTATGCCCCAGTGAATGGAATGGGAATTAAATTCAGTAGATAGCTATAGGATTGTGTTGTCACTCTGCTAATGAACTCTGACAAAACAAGGTAGATAGATCAATTTGTCAGAGTCATTGGGATTTACTATAGCGCCTTCCCTGACCAGCTTCCCATTTGTGAGTATCATAACCAAAATCATGATTTATTTTCTTTAGAACAGAATTCATGGCTACCAGGAAGAGATGCATGCAAATCTAATCCATAATTTATCCATACAGAGTATATTTTTAAAAAACAAACTCTGATTGCACATCTTAACCTGGGGTATTTTCCTGAGCACAATGAGAATTCCAATATATTCCGATGCCTCTCATTTCAAGAGTAAGCAATAACATTACATGTGAATTGTAAATGTTCTTTGGCTAATGGAATGTTTATGAATGCATAATGAAAGGTATTTCACAACGGGTAAGATGTCTGTTTAGAATAAAGTAAAGATGAAGGTTTCCCCTGACATTAAGTCTAGTCGTGTCTGACTCTGGGGGGTGCTGCCCATCTCCATTTCTAAGCCGAAAAGCTGGCGTTGTCCATAGACATGGTCATGTGGCCAGCATGACTGAATGGAGCGCCGTTACCTTCCTGCAGAAGCGGTACCTATTGATCTATTCACATTTGCATGTTTTCCCAAACTGCTAGGTTGGCAGAAGCTGGGTCTAGCAGTGGGAACCACCAACCTTTTGGTCAGCAAGTTCAGCAGCTCAGTGGTTTAACCCACTGCACTACCAGGGGGTCCTATTGTTTAGAATAGTTGTCATCTATCCTTGTGAATAAAAATCTAGCTAAACCAACTGCATTTTTTAAAAAAAGAACACCTCTAAATGATAGGTGGGTGAAATATATGGATGTTGCTTACAAATTTATGGATGAGGCTGTCCAGACCTTGAACCGGTGCTTGGCTGCTGTGCCGGACTGGATGAGGGCTAGCAAATTGAAATTGAATCCAGACAAGACAGAGGTTCTCCTGGTCAGTCGTAAGGCCGAACAGGGCATAGGGTTACAGACTGTGTTGGACGGGGTTACACTCCCCCTGAAGACGCAGGTTCGCAGCTTGGGAGTGATCCTGGATTCATCGGTGAGCTTGGAACCCCAGGTTTTGGCGGTGACCAGGGGAGCTTTTGCACAATTAAGACTTGTGCGCCAGCTGCGCCTGTACCTTGGGAAGGCAGACTTGGCCACGGTAGTCCACACTCTGGTTACATCCTGAGTAGATTACTGCAACGCGCTTTACGTGGGGCTGCCTTTGAAGACGGTTTGGAAACTCCAACTAGTACAACGATCGGCAACCAGGTTACTAACTGGGGCGACATACAGGGAGAATACCCCCTTGGTATGCCAGCTCCACTGGCTGCCGGTCCATCTCCAAGCCCAATTCAAAGTGCTGGTTCTAACCTATAAAGCTCTAAACGGTTCTGGCCCAGCTTACCTGTTTGAACGCATCTGCCCCTATGTCCCACCTCAAAAATTAAGATCTTCTGGGGAGGCCCTGCTCCCGCTCCTGTCTACAGCTCAAATGCGCCTGGTGGGAACGAGGGACAGGGCCTTCTCGGCAGTAGCTTCCCGCCTATGGAACACACTCCCAACCAAGATAAGATCGATCTCTTCCCTCCTAACTTTCCGAAAGAAAGTAAAGTCATGGATGTGGGACCAGGCATTTGGTCAATAAATGCAATCAGCACCTTAGGGACGAATTGGATTGGCGGTAAGAGTGATGAGGCTGGTTTTAATGTTTTAATGATGATTTGTATGGTTTTAATTATGTTGTTTTACCATGTGATGTTTATGCTGTGTTTTTATTGTATTGCTGAAATATCCTCTTGAAGAGGTGAATGTAAGCCGCCCTGAGTCCCCCTTCTGGGGTTGAGAAGGGCGGGTTAGAAATGCGGTAAATAAATAAATAAACTTTTCAATTGACAATGTCATGAAATGCCTACTATGTAGGTGTAGTTGTATGTTAATTCTACAGCAAAACTAAAATTGAAGCAGCTAAGATACTTCTGACCAGATGATAGATCAAGTTTGTTTTCCAGTGCTCCAGAGTTATCACGGCTGAATCCTATGGACTCTTGAGCCACTTGAATTTGAAATACTCCTCCCTATAAAAAGTCCCTTTGGAATGAATAGTTCCCATGGTGGTTGTGGTGGAAAAGACAAGCTGATCTTCATTTGAAACTCATCACAACTTAATGTAAGGAGTATCTACATGTTTAGTAGTAAGTACAACAAAGGGAACAGAGAAAAGCATTATTGCTTATTTTAGGTTAGGAGTAGTAAGACCGCTTCAGCTTCAGATGTAAATCCTTATTTCATGCGTGTAAGTCATGCAACAGTGATTAATTATTGTATTTTTTTCTCAATTGGAGAAGAAAATTAATATTTTTGTATACATTTTGTATGTGGGACTCAGCACAATGTATGTTTTTAATCTTTATTGTATTTATATGTTTTAACTGTTTTATATTTTGATATGTTATATTTATTATTGTTTGTATATTTATTTATTTATGATATTTCTATTCCGCCTTTCCCAGCCCAAAGGTGACTCAAGGCAGCTTACAAATTGACAGCACTTTGATGCCATAACAGTCTATAGTACTGTTTAAAAACAATAAAACAGCATTATAAAATCCATACAAAACCATATATATATATATATATATATATATATATATATATATATATATATATATAAAACCAGCATCGTCTAGGCCAGTGGTTCTCAACCTTCCTAATGCTGTGACCTCTTAATACAGTTCCTCATGTTGTAGTGACCCCCAATCATATTATTTAATTGCTACTTCACAACTGTGATTTTGCTATTGTTATGAAGCATAATGTAAATTTCTGATATGCAGGATGTATTTTCATTCACTTGACCAAATTTGGCAAATTTGCTGGGATTTCTAGTTCACCTACAATGAAAGAGCATTCTGAACTCCACCAATGATGGAATTGAACCCAACTTGGGACACAGAATTCCCATGACCAACAGAAAATACTGGAAGGTTTTGGTGGGCATTGACCTTAAGTTTTGGAGTTGTAGTTCACCTACATCCCTAGATCACTGTCAACTCAAAACAATGATGGATTTGGACCAAACTTGGCATGAATATCAATATGCCCAAATGTGAACGCTGGTGGAGTTTGGGGAAAATAGATGACATTTAGAAGTTGTAGTTGCTGGGATTTATAGTTCACCTACAATCAAATAGCCTTCTGAACTCCACCAAAGATAGAATTGGGCTAAACTTCACACACACACACACCCATGATCAACAGAAAATGCTGTGTTTCTGATGATGTTTGGCGACCCCTCTGACACTCCCTCGTGACCCCTCCAGGGGTCCTGACCCCCAGGTTGAGAAACACTGGTCTAGGCCATTCCATGTTTTGTTCTTTCATAGTTCCATGTTTATCTATTATGTTGCATTTTCAAAGGCTTGTTCAAAGAGCCAAGTTTTTACTTTTTCCGGAAGGTAAGGAGGGAGAGGGCTGATCTAATATTCCCAGGGAGGGAGTTCTACAGCCGAGGGGCCACCACTAAGAAAGCCCTGTCTCTCGTTCCCACGAAATGTGCCTGCGAAGAAGGCGGGATCGAGAGCAGGGCCTCCCCAGATGATCTTAAATTCCTAGATGGTTCATAAGGAGAGATACGTTTGGACAGATAAGCTGGACTGGAACTGTTTGGGAATTTATAGGCTAAAGCCAGCACTTTGAATTGTGCTCAGTAGCAAACTGGCAGCCAGTGGAGTTGGCGCAACAGAGGAGTTGTATGCTCCCTGAGCACTGCTCCAGTAAGAAACCTGGCTGCCACTCGCTGGAGCATTTGAAGCTTCTGAACAGTCTTCAAAGGCAACCCCACGTAGAATGTGTTGCAGTAGTCTATACAGGCTGTAACCAGAGAATGAACTACCATGGGCAAGTCAGACTTTCCAAGGTACGGGTACAGCTGTCACACATAATGTGGCATTGAATTTTGCCATAATTTGTAAGCTGCTCTGAGTCTCCCTCGGGGTGACAAGGGAGGGGTATAATAAACCTTAGCACATGCATATTAGTCATGTGGCAAAAACATAAATATCCTTTATCCTAAAACAGGAAATGGATCTTGTCTCATTTATATTATCCCCAACAAGGTTAAGAAAGCTCTTATATCATTTTGTGACAAGACTGAAAAACTGCACAAAATCAAGCTAATATTATTCCCAGCTCGCAGAAAATCCTGCTTGCTTCATTACTTAATATTGGTTGATCTTAATTATTTCTTCTCCCCACCCCACACCGAAAATACCCACAGTAGGATGTAACATAAACACAAAGCATTAATAAAACAATACAATAACACATAATGGCTGTCAGCTTTTCTTAATTGGAGGGAGTGGGGGAGAAACAAGAACATGGGTGTCATATTTTTGGCATATTAGTTGCCTTTCCAACATAAGGTGATGAAGTACACATGTGGGCATAAAGAAGTCACATTTCACAATAGAGCTTTTAATGTTTAATACAGTCTACATGGTTACTGCTGTACGTTCATATATAATTGTAATGTAAATCGCCTGGAGCATTTAATGGAGGGCGATTAATAAGTGAGAAATCGAATTGAATTCAATGTGTTCCGTTCTCAGAGGAGTACATGACAAATTGCTCATGTTGTGAGACAAATCACAACTTTATGAGCCAGATTGGTCTGGTTCTTCACAGAAGATCTTCATGGCAAGAGACAAAATGGGAACGTCTTTTACCAAATCCATTTTAATTCTTCAAAACATTACATTGAGTCAAGTGCAGCAATCAAGCAAGGTGGATCCATTTAACATAATGATAACCTCTATACTTGAGGTGCTTTCAGCAGCTCCCACCAGCCAGAGCAGAGCTTGTAAAGTTATATTTTTAACTGCAAGGTCAATAGAGTCTCGCTTATCCAACATAAACGGAACGGCAGAATGTTGGATAAGCGAAAAATTATGGATAATAAGGAGGGATTGAGGAAAAGCCTATTATAAGTCAAATTACATTATAATCAGTGTGTACAGAGCTATCGTACTGTCTATTCTCCTCTATGGGTCTGAAACATGGGTTACCTATCGCCAACACATACGACTCCTTGAACACTTTCATCAGCGCTGTCTTTGCACAATCCTAAATATACACTAGACTGACTATGTGACGAATGTTGCTCTCCTTGAGCAAGCAGGGATCACCAGCATTGAGGCCATGCTATTGAGAACACAGCTGCGCTAGGCAGGGCACGTCTCTAGGATGGAGGACCACTGCCTCCCAAAGACACTACTCTATGGTGAACTCGCCATGGGTCAGTGCAAGAGAGGCGCCCCCCAAAAAGAGATATGAGGACTCCCTGAAACAACATCTCAGGATCGGCCAGATTGATCACCAACAATGGTCCACCCTGGCCTCACATCGGGAGGCATGGAGACGCACTATCCACAATGCTGTGGCCTCTTTCGAGAAGACACGCCGAACGGGTATCGAAGAGAAACGACAACGCAGAAAGAACCGCAATTTGGAAACAACATCACCCAAGGAGACTTTCTGCTGTGCTTTCTGCAACTGAACTTTCCTATCTCAGATTGGCCTTTTTAGTCATCAACGTGCTTGTAAAAAGTGTGGGATGAGTCCTTCCTAAGAATCGTCGTTTGCGAAGTAATGCCGAGAGAGGGACATTATAATTTTACAAATTAAGCACCCAAACATCATGTTTAACAAATAAATCAACAGAAAAAGCAGTTCCACACATGGTAATGTTATGTAGCAATTATTTACAAATTTAGCAGACTGCGTTGGATAATACAGAACGTTGGATGAGTGAAGGTTGGAGAAGCGAGACTACTGTAGTGACATCTCCAAGGACCAAATAAAGTTAGGTCCCACAACAGATACAAGTTTCCATTTCTTGCTTTTCAAAAGTCAATAAAACGAATTGACTTAGAAAACAATATCAGAGTAATGAAAACCTCTGGTCTGTGGCACAATACTCACACAAGTAGCGATGACGCACATTGTCTGCAACTTTTTCACGTACCGATTATGACTGTGTTGTCATCGACAATCATCAGCTTGCTGTGAACATAGATCAACTCTGTGACAAGTTTCCCTTCCAGCTCAGCATGGTTTCGGAGCCCACAGAAGGAGATGTAGTTAATCCACTGGTCTCCCACTAAAACACAGCATGGGGAATAGGTAAAAAGCGAGTGGAAAGAAAAGGTTATGAAGAGTAGATTTTGGTGAAACACTAGGAGAAACATCTTACTGGTTCAACAATGAAGCTGATGAGTTAGCAAATTGTCAACTCTCCTTGTCCTGAAGCAGGACAGCTTGTTCTTTCTTCTTTAGTAATAATTATTTTTAAAATAGAGCTGGACTATGTAGATTGGTGCAAGACACTTTCAGAAAATTGTCTTCTGACATCTCTTAAAATAGGGCATGCTTTAAAATAAGAGGTTGTCTTCTAGAAACCAGGACGCAGCAGCAGCAATAATAATAATAATAATAACAACAACAACTTATTTTTTGTATCCCGCCACCAACTCCCCGAAGGGACTCAGGGCGGCTTACATGGAGACCAGGCCCAGTCAAACAGAGTTAAAATATAACACAATAAAACATAAACCATCAATCAAAACCAGTAACTGAGCACAGTAGACATGTTCAGAACTAAAGGGGGCCAAATAATCTAGTGAACTAATTAATCAAAGGCACATTGGAACACCCAAGTTTTTAGGTCTTTACAGACTGTGAACAGGGTGAGCACTAATCTAATCTCCCTGGAGAGAAAGTTCTACAGCCGGGAGGCCACCATTGAGGAGTCCCTCTCCCTCGTCCCCACCAACCACGATTGTGACGGAGGTGGGAGTGAGAAAAGGGCTTCCCCAGATCTTAAATCTCACACAGGTTCATAGGGGAAGATGTGATCATGAAGATAGGCTGGACCTGAACCGTTTAGGGAGTCGTAGGTAATAACCTGCACCTTGAATTGGGACCGGAAATTTATCTGTAGCCAGTGGAGCTGTTTTAACAGGGGGTTGTCCGCTCTCTATAATTTGCTCCAGTTAGCAACCTGGCCACCAACCATTCTACCAACTGCAATTTCTGGGCCATCTTCAAAGGCAGCCCCACATGGAGCACATTGCAGTATTCCAACTTGGAAGTAACTAAGGCATGGACCACTGTGGCCAAGACAGACTTATCGAGGTACGGTCGCAGCTGCCCCACAAGCTTTAACGGTGCAAAGGCCCAGTTCTTTATATCTTTCTTAATCTTCAATTGTCCTATGTAATTCTGGCATTGGATGATAGGGTTGTACAATGGAATGCACAATGAAATTCACAACTGAAGGAACGCTACTGTCAATTTCAGCAGGGCAGAGAGATATCTATTGGCCAAAAATGGACATTTCCATGTGCAATGGCACTGTAAAAAGAACTCAATTTCATAGAATCATAGAATTGGAAGAGATCACAAGGACCTTCCAGTCCAACCCGCTGCCATGCAGGAACACACAAGCAAATTTCCATAACCCTGGACTGAATGTGGATGTTGCGTGTCACACAAAAATGCCCAAGTGCTCCATAGGGGAAGTCACACATCCTTGGCTACAGATAACCTATCTAGCATTCAGATTCTCCCTGTCCTCCCAGTTCTTATGACTAAACGACATTCACTAGTCTAGGAGGAAGCAGGAAGAATAATTCACTTTGAGCTGCATCCAAAGGGATGCTGAAAACAGCAGCTATATTCTGTTTTCATATGATATCCAGATGTTGTTTTGCTAGTTTGTTTTCTTTACTCTGAAGATTGTCTTGACATAATTGAGGCCTCCCGTGCTCCTAGTTATACAATCCAGCAATTATGTGCCGGCTAACGTGTGCTTTATAGCGTATCAATCAAAGTTTAGTGTCCTCAAAGCCCAACAGTATGAAGCGCATAGTGAGGCAAGAAAAAACACTTACTCTCAGCTTTCAGCTGTCCCAGGATCGAATTATCTCCTCTGCACATGGTCCTGTAAGAATTAGGACCGCAATTAAAGTCACAAAACAGCAGCATGTGAATGAGTTTACAAGGATGAAGCTAATTAAAATTGCCAGATACATTCCTCTGTAAAATGGAGAGGAAAGAGAGCCAAGGGGAAACAACTGATTCATAAGCAAAGGCAACACTGTGAGAAAAGGTGGTTGGATTTAGGAGAAAAAGTGCCACACAATCTTGATTTCTGATGCAAACCAGTAAAGCAAAAGCATGTCTATGTCACTTTGGACAGGCAGAAATGGGCAATCTGAAACTTGCAAGTGGGCATCTGTGTATTACATCGAGACAAACTAACCAAGAGCAACTTTTGACATATATCTCTACCTCCAAGCAAAGTGAGTTTAGGATGAAATTATGGTAGGTATGAAGATGGACAAGGAAGTGCCAAAAGGCACCTATGTCAGGCTTCCCTTAATGTCCCCTGTAATATATAATTATGGAAGTATGTGGTGTATGTGATCTAGTGGAAAAGGAGAAAATGCCTCCCACCCACTTCAAGCTAACCCTTTGTTTTATTCCGTCAGTCTTTTAAAACAAAGTTTAAAAAGAACTGGCTAGGAGGTGCTGTATCATTTTAACTGCACTGTTTTTCCAAGTCTTTATCTTTTAAATTTCATTTTATTTCTTTTTTTTCTTTCAAATATATTTATTAGGTTTTATTCCATAACAGTAAAAGAGGTGGAACAAATTTGGGTATAGGACAGTAGGAAGGAAGGAAGAGAACGTGGGAGGGGGGGCAGAGGTGGGCCAGGTGGGGAATTTCATTTTATTTCTTGAAATGATTTTAAAATATATTCAAATGAGCTTAATACTAATGGTTCACCCTCCACATTTATGGGTTTGGCTTTTGTAGGTTTGAGTATTCATGGATTTGATTAAAATGTTCTCTAGGAATCTCTAGGTCCTCTCGTGTGATTCTATAGTTAACACCTAGCCTATAGTTAACATCTAGCTTATATATAAGTAACATCTAGAAACATTAGAAAGGTGTTGTCACATAATTTTTAATTTATGGTTTTCTACTATAATAATAATAATAATAATGTCAAAGGCTTTCATGGCCGGAATCACTGGGTTGTAGGTTTTTCGGGCTATATGGCCATATTCTAGAAGCATTCTCTCTTGACTTTTCACCTGCATCTATGGCAGGCATCCTCAGAGGCTGTGAGGTCACAACTGTTGAGCATGCTTGCTATAGATGCAGGCAAAACGTCAGGAGAGAATGCTTCTAGAATATGGCCATATAACCCGAAAAACCTACAACAACCCAATAATAATGATGATATTATTTATTTATTTATTTGCTTCATTCATATTCTGCTCTTCTCACCCCGAAGGGGACTCAGAGCGGATTACAGGTACACATACTTAGCAGACAATCCCTGCCATTTCCACATACACACATATAGACGAACAGAGGCAAACTCTGGTCACCAGGGGGAGCTGACACACTCCTCATCTCTCAGCCTTCCCAGTGTCCCTTGTTGTTCCTTCCGCATTCCTCAACGTTCATGGAGTTCTTTAATGGCCTCATAATTCAGTCAAAATTTGCCTCCCCGCTTAATGTGGTACCTTTATTTCCTACTTGACAGATGCAACTGTCTTTCGGGCTGTAAAGTTCGACAGCAGGCTACACTTCAAGGTTGAGCACCCACCTCGATCCGGGCAGGCCTCCAACTCATGACCTACTGGTCAGAGAGATCTCATGCAGCTGACACTCAGTCAGCTGCGCCACGTTCCCGGTGCAATAATAATACTCTTTTATAACCCCCCCTCTCTTCAAAGGGACTTTCATAAGAGTGCTGTGGCCGAAAGCCCAGAGAATGTGGAGGGCTGATTGTATTTACTTTTGTATGGTGTTCTTTTACATTGTGAACTGCTTTGGGTCCCAATCTAGGTGGAAATGTGGGATGGTGATGATGATGGTACAAGTCTCATTCACTCTGTTTTTAATTTATGGTGTCTGTAAGCAACCCTAAGCAGTGTGAGTCATATGAGACAATTTCCAGATATCAAATGTCCCACTGAGGGAATTCACATTGTTTGGGTTACTCTTGAAGAGTCCCTAAAGAATGAATCACACTTACCTACGACTCACTGTTATGACACATTTACACATTACAGCAGGCATTGCTCAAAGTAGTCACCCCACATCTGCAAAATCTTGGGTATGCAAATCAGATCTATAGAAGAACCTTAACTGCTCTTTGAAAATCAGTATAAATTAGTGTGTTTTTAATTTATTACATCCATGCCTTTCCTTTCTCCTTTTTTGTAGTGGGTGCAGGGAGTCCGCTTTCTATAAATGAAAAAATGCTATTCAAGAGAAAATGGAAAAAAATGGGCGAAGGATGCTTAATTAAAAAGCCAATGAGGAAATGCTTCATATGAGATTTTCTCAGCAAGGCAGAACACAATAGTCAGTACTCCCTCTGCTGGCTATTTGATAGCAATATGCATTGAAATTATTGTTATAGGTTGTTTTTTGTATTGTGTCAGAATCCATACAAAACCATTAAAAATATAAAAAACCAGTGTCCACTTGAGAAACTGCAAGTTGCTTCTGGTGTGAGAGAATTGGCCATCTACAGAGGCATTGCCCGGAGGACGCCTGGATGTGTTACCATCTTGTTGGAGGCTTTTCTCATGTCCCCGCATGGGAAGCTGGAACTGACAGATGGGAGCTTACCCTGTCTCATGGATTCAAACCACTGACATTCAGGTCAGTAGTTCAAATGGCACAAAGGCTTAACCCAATGGGTGTTAGGCCAGGCCAGAATGTCTTGAAGGCTCTTCAAAAGCAATACAGCTATTCTCTTCAAAGATTACTCCTGCCCAGGGTTTTTTTCTGCCTCTCCATGAAACCTATACAAGGAAATTCTGCCAGATTGAAATTTGCCAAGGGGCCCTTCATGTATGGTGGGGACTGCTTCCCAAACCAGCCCTTTGGATTCAGAGGCAAGGTCTGAATCAGAGATTCCTTTTGCTTGTGAAAAGTTAACAGGACACTTGAATAAACGTCAGTCATGTATAGCCGAGACCCTTATCCACAGTGTACAATGATTGCCATATATGTGGCTAAAAATAAAAGAAACCCATCTTATTTATTTATTTATTTATTTCGACTTGTTCGTAGCCCCTCCCGTCCGGCTCGGGGCGACTTACACATGGTAAAAACACAGCAAAATACAGAGCACAATAAAAACAGATTAAAACAGTTAAAACAGTTAAAGGCAACAGGATTTACACCAAAAACTACCCATGTTACCTGTAGTTAAAATGCATGATTGCTTGCAGCGCATTTCCTCCTCCTGTTGAAATATCACCTTCAAATCCGGGCAGCAGAGGGATGACAATGTAGACTCGGTACCGTTTGTTTTCCCTAATAGGAAAATACAAATAAATGAACCAACCTTTGCAAAATTATCTTTAGAAAAATAAAAGCAAAGGGAAAGGAAATAAACTCGCTTTATAAATCCAGAAATTCTCAACTCGACCTGATTCTTGTCTTTTCTTTCTCTGCCCCTTCCCCACAAATTATCCTCAACAGTGTTTGTCAAATTTACAGTTTCTTTTGGATTTGTTAGTCTAGTTTTCCCTAACCTAAGGCTACCCAGGTATGTTTGACTACAATTTTCTATCATCAATCAAATCTCTCTGTCCAGGAGTTCTTTCACACTACATAGTTCGCCAATAACCACAGACTTTTTTGTGTGTGTCAGGAGCGACTTGAGAAACTGCAAGTCGTTTCTGGTGTGAGAGAACTGGCCATCTGTAAGGACATTACCCAGGGGACGCCCAGATGTTTTGATGTTTTTACCACCCCTTTTGGAGGCTTCTCTCATGTCTCCGCATGGGGAGCTAGAGCTGACAGAGGGGGCTCAACCTGCTCTCCCCATATTCGAACCACTGGCCTATTGGTCTGCAGTCCTGCCAGCACAAGGGTTTAACCCATTGCACCACTGGGGGCTACTAGCCACAGACTGATCACATCAGGAGCATCACTCAACTTTGGATACTATGCACACCACACAGGTATAGTACTATGATTCTATTTTAACTGCTACGTCAACATCCTATAGAATCCTGGTTTTTGTAATTTGATGATGGTTTTTATTCTTGTCCCACAAATGATAATTATGCAGATGCAGACACGCCAGAATCTTGACTGTTTCATCTCCAGAAATACCCTTTAAGTCCTATAACTCTACAAATGAACAAACACATCCTAGTAGATAATTACATATTACCTAATTAGAATTCATACAAAGATTAGCTTTTCAGATATGTATAATACAATTCAAGGGTATTACAAAGAAGTGGCTCTTCCTTTATTGCAAGCCCAAGATGTAGAAACAACCACTAGGTGGCAAACACCATACATTTTGGATAAAAATTACTGAAAAAGTACACAATTACCGATTCTCTCCAGGCAGAAATATCATTTCTTAGTAATTGTTTCATTACATAACAGCTCAGTTCAAAACTAATAATAGTGCCATTTTTCAACCACAAAGCTACTACTGAAATAATTCTAGATTATTGCATGTATAACCTAATATCTCTGCTCCACATTTCTCTTAGGTGACAGGTGACAAGGAAGGTGAGTTTCCTATGTGTCAGACAGATAGTAGGTGGAACACAATGAAGAGAATGCTGCTATTAGCACATTATCCCTATTAATGGTGTCTGATAGTTGTATCACTACAGAGAACATTGTATTGTTTATTGGAAAGTACTTTTCATGCATCTAAAGTTACATTTAACATTGGATCTTTTGAAAGTCCTCAAACAATGCTATATTCACAAAGGCTGAAAATGACTTCATCCTATTCTTACTTTAGAGAAGGATCCATTGAATTCAGTTCAGAGGTTCCTTCTACATTGCCATATAAAATCCGGATTATCTGCTTTGAACTGGATTATCTGGCAGTGTAGACTCAAATAATCCAGTTCAAATCAGATCATGTGGATTACCTGCTTTGATCATCTGGATTATTTGGCAGTTTAGAAGGGGACTGAGTAAACACATAGGACTGCACCATGTAGGTCAGGGAACCACGATCTGTGACCTTGGATTTACATGTGTTTTTCAGCCCAATTTTATGGGACTCTTGGGCTAATTCCAAAATAACCTAGCAAGCAACTCAGACTTCTGAGATGGATAAACTACCCCTTCCCACACATTTACTGAACAGAGAATCACAGGGATAAAGAGAAGAAAAACGTTGAAGAGTGAGCAGATTTAGGAGCTGTCTATACAGGCTTTAAAACCTGCACCCATCCCAAATTGGCTCTTGACTGTCTTCAAGTTTCTTGACTTCTGGTGAGTACTGTGAGTTAAACTGGGTTAATTCAGCTTTGCCTCACTTCAGTAAAAGTCAGGATTGCTATGGAGTTTGCTTGAAAATTTGAAGAATCCTGCAACTGAAGCGCAGCATGGACAGCTGGGTTCAGATTCAATTCTGACAGGCCTTCAATCCAGACAGGGCCACATGGGTTATTGCTGCCATCACCTTTCCCCTGTGCGGCACTGTGCCCATCAATGCATGGAAAACAAAATGGATTCTGCTTGTCACACTGCCATCACTGCTCACAGCCAGCTCCAGAGCTCCTTTTTTTTCCCAGTTGCATAAACATCTCTGATGCCAGAATGAGGCACCTATAACAGCTAGGAGCTCACGTGGATCTCTGTGGCCAGATGGAGGGAACAATGGTGACATGGAAGGTTAGGTGACAGCCCAGCTGGACGACGTAGACTCCACACCGCTGCCATCACAGGTTCCAAATGGTACATTTGGTTGCATCATGGGCCAGTCCGGAGAAGCTCCATCCTGAACAACCTTGGTGTTTGTTATTTGGTGAGGATAATCTCAGCCCTGCAGCTTCTATATCGTTCTTCCAATTACACCATTAGCATTCTCTAGCAGAGTACCTCATCAAATGCTGCATGGCACCATGGCAGTTAAAAGCACTGTCAAAACTGTCGTAAATCTTTGAGAGATAACACTCTCAGAGACAGAAAGAAAAGTATGATGACACACAGAGAGGGAATGTAGGTGGAAGAAAGAGAGAAAGGGGGCAGGCAGAGATGAAGAGACTGTCAAAAAGAAAAAGAAATCTGGAAGAGGAGGAGGAAGCAGAGACTGACAGAAGAAGACTGAGAGAAAGTGGGTAGTCTTGCCTATATCTGGCTTTGGATCCATCCTCTACTTAGGCATGCCTCCTGAAAAAATACCACTGACAGAATGTAACCCCACTAGTGGAAAATGTATTTGATATTACTAAAGAAAAGTAGATTCAGCATCTCCATTAAATGGACCATTTCCTAAAAGCAAGTTAAGGGAAGATTTATTTATTTATTGTCTCATAAGTGATTCAAAGGTATAGTATTTAAAAACACAAAGTTTTAAAAACTTGGTATTATGCTAAATGTCATTTGGCCAGTAGCTGGAGTGCCTCTGGTGTTGCTATAAGAAGATCCTCCATTGTTCATGTGGTAGGGCTCAGACTGCATTGTAGTAAGTGGTCGGTCTGTGATTTGCTCTTCTCCACAGTTGCATGTCGTGGACTCCATTTTGTGGCCCCATTTCTTAAGGTTGGCTCTGCATCTCATGGTGCCAGAGTGCAGTCTGTTCAGCGCCTTCCAAATCGCCCAGTCTTTTGTGTGCCCAGGGGGTAGTCTCTCATCTGGTATCAGCCATGGCTTGAGGTTCCGGGTTTTAGCCTGCTACATTTGGACTCTCGCTTGCTGAGGTGTTCCTGCAAGTATCTCTTGTAGATCTCTATATGTCTCATTAAGAACCACATCCACTGGGCATGTGTACTCAGCAGCAGAGTAGTGAAGCAACCAGAAGCGACTTAAGGAATGATGGGATGTATCCTTATTTCTACGAATATACAAGTTGCTTTTTCTGAGTGTTGCAGTAGAAGTGAAATTCCACTTACTGCAATTAGACAGACACACATGCTTTACTTTAAATTAAATGGGCCAATGGTGCGAAGCAGGGTGGATAGTGTAGATGTGAAAAATGCTAATTGCTGATACCAAAATCATTAGAAAAATGTAATTTATGGGCAATCTATTTCCATTTTAAAAGGCAAGCTTATTCACACACACACACAGTCATAACATTTGTCCATGTAAAGGGAAGATGTGACCTAATTAATTATATATGCTTTGTATTGTCTGAAGGTTGGACACACATTAAGTCCCTTCATTAAGGTTTAAGGATGCAAGAGTGAATTCTTCTTCATGTAGTGTGATTTGCTTCTTTCTTTCTGCACTTGAGTCATAAGGAAAACTTCTCCTGTATTTTGAGATGAAATCCTGCACTGGACATCTACACCTGCTGTGATTCTGATAAATATCAACTTTTCCTCTCCCTGCAAGTTAAGGCTTTTTGAATAAAAAGGAACTTCCCTATTAAAGGTGAAGATTCATTCAAAGTCACTTCTAGTTCTGTCCTCAAAAAGATTCCATGGAAAGCACAGCTTTCATAGTGCAAGGAACATAGAGCACACTTTTCATGGTGCAAAGAAGGAACACAACAAGCACCCTTCTCTATTCTTCATCATGTTGAGCATTTTGACCCATTTACAAGAAAAAGAGAGTTGTAAAAATAATAAAAAATGTCATGTTCTACTACTAGATTCAGGCCTGGGGCTTTGGCTTGGTTCTGAAGTGGCCTGGTTGAGTGCTCCAAGCTATGTATAGTAGAATCAGAGCCAGAAATGAGTCTACCGGTCTCATTAGCAGCAGCAGAGCTTCAGGAAATAGCTCTGGAAGCTGCAAACTGACTACTTTGCTTTGACAGGAATGTAATCTAGTACAATTATGCTGCCACCAACTGAATCACAATTATATTAAGCAAAGTATATTCTCTGTAGCATATAAAGAAGGGAGAAGGGGGGAAAGAACTGAAAAGCACCATGGAAACCTAAGACTGGCAATTAAAACTATCCAAATGTGTGTGCATTTGCATAATTTCTTCTGCTAACAAGAGCTCCAATTTTCTCTCTCGAAAAGGCAAGAATGTCTTTCAGCCACCAGTGAGGAATAAAGGAATTGCAGAAGCGCAAGCGAGAGAACAGCAGATGTGTGAAGATATTGAATCTACCATTTTTGAGCAGTCACAGCACTGCAGAGCCAAGTTCCATCCCATCACCTCAATGCTGAAAGTCTAAGCAACATGCCACATGTGGTGGGGTATTTGGGATTGAATTAATGAGAGATTTTTAAAAAATAGATAGGGAGTTGCCTTGTTAATCTGTTCAGCTCAGTATTGTCAACAGTACTGATAGCGGCTTACTGGGACTTGTAGGCAAGGTTCTTTTTATTATTATTATCAGGGACTCAATTTGTGATCTTTCGTAGGCAAATCACAGAGCATACAACTCTTGCCCTATTACTGAGTAACAGTCCCTTAATACTCTTGGGAATGCCCCCACATTAACAGGAGGGAAATTGGAATTCCAGAAAGCAATATTTACTGAGGTATGGACAGCTGGGTTTGGCCTGATCCATTGTCCACATGTCAAACAGATCCATCACTGTTTGCCAGTCAGAAGCAGCTCCCCAACAGAGTCTTGCAGGTGTCACACTTTATGAAGATGACATGATTGGGCACCCTATTGAAACCTCATCAGAAATAATGGCAAAACCCAGGAGGACAGGGCACTGTTCCTGATATGCTATTGTCCCAGCTGGCTGTGTGGACTGAAAAAGAGCTTCAAGGCACTTCCACAATGGTAGGTGTGGATTCCCTGTGCTGCATTTGGGGCAGATCTGGAGCAATCTGTCCTTGAGTATTTTGGTTAGGCTAGATGCAGACCATGCTTCCTGCTTTTACCCTTAGGAGATTTTAAATTAGTCACTATAGGTGTTCATCTGCTGAATTAATTAAGCTGTTTTGTGGCTCAGCATCCCTGGACTTGAGTGGATGGTATCATTTGGTGCTCTGCTATAGACAGTACAATACTTTCAGTATCTGTGACGTGGCTGAATAATATACCTAGGTAGGAAAGGCTAGAAAACTTGATGCCCATTTATGTGGGAGCAAACCTCTCTGAAATGACTGGGATTTGGTTGTGAGTCGATGTGTATAAGGTTGTACTGTTGGAATTTATTTATACTGTGCTGTTTTTCTATCCATGAGGTGCTCTGAATGGTTTCACAACATAAAATACAAAATAGTAAACAGAGCAAAAAACAAGCCTGAACCCTGTAAATATTGCCATAAATATATGAGAAGCAGCAATCTAAAAATATGTTGCAAAGCTCCAGCAGCAGTAGAATTATGTTCAATCGAAGGGAACAGAGCCAAGCTGGTTAGAGGCTGAAAAGGTCATGTGAACAACTGCTTAAATCTAATATTTCCCAACAATTTTTGGACTACATAGAAAATACACAGGAGTATATTTCTTAGCCGCTCCAGGTTTGGATGAATGCAGACAGCTGTTAATGGCTGCATATTTTAAATACAAACATGTCTTTTGGAAAAATACTTCAACATTTTTCAGACATAACATCAAATAATGTTCCAGCAAACCACTAAGTTTTTACAATTCCTGAGTATGCCAAGAGCCACTTTTAATCTTGAAGTCACCAATATTTCACTCTCTTTCACACTCACACATGCGCACACATCAGAAATACACACACACACACACAAATCAAAGACGTTGTCAGTTATTCTGAAGCATGACATGAACTATAGCAACAGATTGACATCAACCTGGTTGCAGGTAGGTGTAACAGACTATAGAGAGTTTCTCTTCTATCATCCACATCCTGCTTTGGATAAAAATCCAGATTTATGCTTGTTATTTCACTATAACACTACAGCTTTCCACTGGACAATGGGCTAGGTCACTATAATGCTAAAAGACCCTTGGGATGAATATGAGTCCCCAGGCACAAACACATACACAGAAAGCAATCTATAATCTACTTAGTTACACTGAGTGATTAAGGCAAAGAAAACTATGAGCAACTCATTGTTAATGACAAATCCACCCAATTTGCCAGATTAATCTAACATTCTATGACTGTTTTCATTTTATTGTCTTCCACTGAAACTGTTGAAAAAGTCTGGGCTACAATAGTCAGCCTATCCCTAACTAGAAATAAAATATTTCTGTTAAGAACCCAACTATTTTTGAGCAAAATTACCTGTAGGCTTTGAGGATTCGCTGGGCAATGGCATCACCTATCCGATTAAATACGACTTTCTCATCGGCACAGCTGATAAAAAACTGGTTCTACAATGTGGAAAAAGACAAGAAGACTTATTTGTAAACATTGAATTTTAGTAACATCAATGTTACTGAAATTAATCAAGGATGATGACATATGTCAAGGCAACAGAATTTCAACTGGGAATTTTGAATATCATTTCATTAGCAATAAATTTGTTGGGATGAATACTTAAATATATTTGAAAAACAGTCAGAATGCATCCATTTCCAATACAATAAATTATAGTGTATGCAGTATTTTGTGTGTATATTTCTGTGTATTTTTCTGGGTAAGGGATTCATAGTTTTCAAGAGACTATTTAAGGGGATTGTGATACCCCGACTCCCCAAGTTAAGATTAATTGGTATAAACTATATGGAGACCTTAGAATGAATCTGAGTTCAGATATAATTATTTCAGAAATGTTACGTTTTAAAGGCTACGATTCCCAGAACCCCAGAACTACTATAGGCAGTGTTCATACTGACTGGGAGATTCTGGAAGCAGCCTTTAAAAAAGCAAGCATAATTTCCAATCTCTGGAATGAATACCAAAATCCTTAGATTTGTCAACAGTAAACAACTGAATCAGTTTCTCAGGGGAGGGACCTTTGAGAACCAATGTGCTGAAGTATAATAACAAAAGTATGACCCCATACCTGCAGGAATATATCCCCCAAGTATTATACTACATACAAGTCCAATTTTGAAACTTTAAAATTGACTCCTTAATTTTATAGCTACAGCATACTAGCTGGGGTTGATCAGAGTTGTAGTTCACTCCCATTGCTGAACTGGGGAATAAGGAATGTATTTTGGAGGAAACTGGTTGGGGAAAGCTGTACAAGAGCATTATTCCATCTCTCAACATGCACAGTGCCTGGGTGCAACTGAACTGCCAGTCAGGGGAGAGGGAAGCCAAGCTGCAGCCAGGAACGATCCAGCTCCCAGTGCTCAGTTGAGGAAAAATGAGATTTTTTGTGCCCTGGTCCATCAGTGAGTGCACTACGACTTCTCCTTTTACGCTTTGCCAGTGATGCCACAGGTTCTTGAATATGGTCTCTTTCTTCATCCTAGCCATAAACCCTACAGAGCAAATATCACTTGCCTCTATATATATGTAGTGTTCACTGTTTTCTATCACATTGACATAGGCAGCATGGATGGATTCCTCATGATACTTGATCCCAGCAGACCAGTCAGCAGCAGAGCGAAGTACCTGAAAAGAGAGAGGAAAATGTGACTTGAATGAACAAACACAACTTTTTAAACATTTAGAAGTTGAGTTTTTATTCCATGGCATTTGCCCACTCTTGTTGCATGAAGTGAAATATGAAGTGAAATATATATTGGATTCTTTTAAAAACTTCATTACTTTGGTTGGCATTTCTACAATACTAATTGCTTCAGCCTCAAAGCAACCAACACAGAAATAGAAAACCCAAACTGACAAGAGAAGCACGCTGCCTTATGGTGAATCAAGAACTTCTTGAGTGTAAGAGCTGTTTGATAGTAGAATATGATGAATCAGAGTACGGTGGATTCTCCTTCTCTTGAGATTTTAAAAAGAGGATGGACAGCTATCTGCTGGGGATGCTTTGATTGTGTATTCCTGCATGGCAGAATGGAGTTGACTTGATGGCCCTTGTGGTCACTGGGAAAGTCTCCCTAATCTGGTGCTGAAACGATGGCCATACTAGCTGGGAATGACCAGAGTTGTAGTTCACTCCCATTGCTCAACTGGGGAATAAGGAATATATTTTGGGGGTAATGGGTTGGGAAAAGCTGTACAAGAGCACTGTTCCATCTCTTAACATGCATTGGTATCGAATGAGATGACCCAGTCGCCCAGTCGCCACAACCTTTACTGATCCCATTGGAAGCTGCCATTAATTCTAATAGAAGACAGTAATAAATAAAGTGAACTTGTGGGATATCATCAGAGAATAGCATAGTTTGATTTTTAATTTTTTTAAACATTCTTCATAAATAAAAGCAGAGATTAAAAACTTTCAGCCAATAGAAATGTAAACCTTTACACAAGTCTTGTTCATATGCAGTTCAGTGTAATGCAAAAAGCTAGTACTCCTGGTTAAGTAAAAATATGGATTTGAATCATCTGAGAGACTACACTGTGTGTCTTTGGGTCCAATACAAAAATTTCTACCAATACAATCTTTCTCAGGTATTAGTAGCTGGGACCACTAACAACCTCAGTATATCAAAAGAAAAAGGTTATGTAATGTTAGTGAACATTTTATCATTTCAATTTGATATGTGATGCCTAATAAACATCATTCAATTTTTGCCTAGCTGGGACTCTCATGTGATAAAAGTACTGGCTGTCAGTTTACAAAGCTTGGGAAAGACGGATCATTTTCAATCTTGCAGCATCACAGCGAAATGCAATCAATCCGCATGCACTGTCTCCCACTTGAAACATATTTGCAGTCTTTCCACTAAGCAGTTGATACACGGTGCACTGACTTAGTGATTTATTTCTCACAGTGGATCCCACAAGACGCTGGGACAAAAAGTACTAAAATTTTGGCTTTCAATCTTGAATCCCCATATGTTGCTGGATTTGAACATTCAAAAGTCTTTCACGGAATGGCAATCAAGATTATCTTCTAGGATAGGGATCCACTGATCACTTATGGGGTGGCTAAGTTTTGTGCAGCACTATAAAAATAAGGAAGCCGTTTGTGGATGATTTTACTTATAAAGTTTTAACTTACTCATTCACACCAACGGATTTTATAAATGTCATATTTGAAGCTGTGTAGATCAACTCCATATTATAGACTTTCTGATTTTAATGTTATGAATGTCTGGTCTTAATGTTAACACTTTAAAAAAACTCTGTTCTTGATGTTTTAAAGTTTTGTCTGTGACCATAATAATAAAATTCAATCAACATGAAATGGCAATGGTCAGAAATTATGGAAGTAGTCATGTGTGACCTAAGTTTGGGAGCCACTGTAGATAAGGAAGGTCTTCACACAGAATTTTTAAAATGCATATACATAAATAGCGAGCACATTGATCTATAACTTTATATATCCAGGGGATTACTTTTTATTTAAGGAATTACACACATTTCTATACACCAAATACTTCTAGTCTTAAATTACACTTGTTAGGTAGTCCAAAGGAAGTATGTGCAGTATTTCAAATGCAACTTTGTTGAGAAATTCATATATTTCCATCTCATATTGCTTCTGGTCAAAGAGGGTCCTGATGAGCAACAAAATCTGAGGGACCTCCTTGACCTGAGGTGCTAATGCATAAGCTGATGGTACTTTGAAATCAGGTCTATCAGCAGCCAACCTCCACCATGATCTATGCAAGTAAGACTCTTGATTGCTCAGTGAGACAAAGCACACTCAGCAAAACTATGGTGACTTATAGATCAAGCTTGAGAACTGACCCTGCATATATGTGTCTTCAAGTAACCTGTCAACTTAAGGCAACACCAGGAATTTCATAGGATTTTCTAAGGCAATACTTAGATGTGGATTTTCCAGGTCCTTCCTTTAAAGCAGTGGTTCCCAACCTTGGTTTTCTAGATGTTTTACTGCCCATGCACTTCAATGAATGAAAACACAGCTGATAGCCAGAAGGCAAGGTTATCAGTCTTACTCTTTTTCACACTCTGCTACTATAATATCCCAGAACCAAAATAGGCGGCCTTGAAAAATTATGTTCTTAACTGCCTGCCTGACCTGTTTAAAATTACTAATGAGTTGAAAGCTTACAGACCCGTCAATGGCCTCCTTAACACAACACTTGTTCTGCTATTCATATACATACATATATCTGAATAGTACTCACTGTCCGTTTCTGCATTTAAAAAGCTATTTAAATTTAATGGAAATTAATACAAGTAACCTAGTATTCTGGATGTAGTTTGGAAACTCTACTATTTGGCCACTCTCAGATAGCTGCACTTCCCAGAGCAATTTAGAGATGGAACAAATGCACTTTGCAGGGAATAATTTCCTTAACAAATTGAACCCAGAAAACATTTAGGAGAAGCCTGTGGTTTACTCAAATGCATTTGGCTATTTGCACACTGTATCCTATTTAATGGTGAGTTTAATTTTGCCATTAGAGACAAGTGAAGTTTTCTGCAGGTTTTTATTCCCTGACATGTATAATTAGAGTCCGATGCCATCCTAACCTGCCACTCTGATTGGCTTGTACGTCAAATGTATGGCCATGTATTCCCAAAACTACGTGAGTTGGCCATGATGCCAACTTTTCAGGTTTGTTCATGTAACATGGTTTCAATACTGACATTTCATAACCCCATTATAGAATTGTCTCGGCAAGGTGACGGCTAACAGGGAGCTCTGGCATGGGATGGTCCATGAGGTCACAAAGAGTCGGAAGCGACTGAACAAATGAACAACAACAGCAGCAGCAAGGTTTATTGAGAATATGTTTGACATTGCCTTCTTCTGAGGCTAAGAGTGTTGTGACCCACCCATTGTTACTTGGTAGGTTTCCATTGTTGAACAGGGATTTCAACTCTAGTCTTCTACAGTACTTACTAGTCTAACACTCAAACCACTATCCCATGATAATAGATTGACACAATCCCTCCATATAAATCTTGGAAGAGTTGTGGGTATTTACAAAGTTTATTTATTTGTTTACTCTATTTATACCCCACTTTTCACAACCCCATAGGGGACTCAAGCCGGCTTACATCTATAGGCAAAGATTTGATGCCATGTAAACATACATATGTAATAAAATAAACATATATATTAAAACAACAATTAAAACATTTCAAACCTTAAAGCAGATATTAAAATCACATAATCCAAAACTGTAATCCATGATCATTCCAAATTGTCATTTGCTATTCCATAATTCTCTAGGGGGTTATTACCTGAACGTTTGATACCTTTAGCCTTTTCCTGAAGGTTAGGAGGGAGGGGGCTGATCTGATTTCATTTGCGAGTTCTATAGCCAAGGGGTCACCACTGAGAAGGTCCTGACTCTTGTCCCCAACAACCACACCAGCGAAGGATGCGGGATCGAGAGCAGGGCCTCCCCAGACGATCTTAACCTACTAGCTGACTAATAGATGGAGATACGTTCAGAAAGTGTGGAAGATATCTATGAACTCCAATAGTGCCTGTCTCAGAATCCTCCACAAAGTCCTACAAAGTGCAATATTTGCTTTTAAAAAACCCAGCATGGTTATCAAGACACTGTAGTATTTATTGGGAAATAAACCCCACTAAATTCAATAGGGTTTGCTTCTGAGTAAATGTGTTACTTTTTAAAACAGAGTTTGATGTTTTCTAGCTTTTTAATCATTTTTTTCAAGGGCCAAAGCAATGGGGAGGGAGAAAAGGGACCATCGTTAACAGTGTCTCATAATATGTCAAGAATTTAGTGCCATCTATTAAAAGAAAGTGGCATTTGATGTACTGGTTTATGGCAGCTTCAATTTAAAGGATGTTTTACGAGACTTCTCCTGAGAAAAGACTAAAAACCAACCTCAGAGCAGTGGGCCAGTAATAAATTTTCTGTGTCAAATGCCAATCTTACCTGCACTTTGGCATTCATTGCCTCAGGGACTTGGTACTTCAAATCATCAGCTGTTAGTTGGGATTTTGGCAGCAGGAAAGGGTATGACAGGGATCTATATTTGGGTTTCATGATCTTGAAGATAAAACAAAACAAAAACACCCACTGAAATGGACAAAAATATATGCATAGACCTGTGTATATTCAATTTTAATATCACTCTGAGACTGAAACTCTGGATGTATTTTCCTGGGACTTAATTCTGAGGAAATATGGATAGAATTGTACTGCATATTTCTGGATTGTATTTTAGTTATGTTTCACACTTAATACAGAAAATGACATCATTTCCACATTCAGAAAGGTGACTAACCTCACAGTGTTGGAGCTCCTTGACTGAGTTGGAACTGCAGAAATACATTTTCAGTTTGCAAGTTGTAGTTTGAATTATTTTATATTAAAATATATGTCTATTTCCAGTCATCTATCTTTGTCTTTTCCACAGTTCTTTCTTCCTTTTTGACACTTCACTAAAGGCATGAAGTCATTCTTCCCATTTTCAGACAAATTTGCCAATCATACTTCCTCTTCCCCATTTTCAATATTATGCATATAGCTAAAAGTTTGTGGAATTCATCACCAAGAAAGGGTCATTTAGTGTTAAGTTTTTTTCTACCAAAAGCTGCTTACATGAGAGGCAATCAGAATTCTTTCTGTCCAATTTTCATCCTTCACTAGTTTCACGAAAGTTGCCTATATAGTTTTTAGACATGAGAACTAAAACTTCTTTTTTTGAAAGCTGAAGAACTGTCTGAGTCTGTATTTGTGTGGAATATTGGGACTGATCTGAACAGACAAAAGAAAAGAATGGACTGATAAACACAATTCCCTACAAACACATACAAAACCTTATACCTACCTTTGTGAAATTCCAGCGTTGAATGAAGTGCCGAGCCACATCCCGTGCAGCTTTTCCATGTACCACAGAAGCAATGTCATGCCATGGCATCCTTGGCATAGTGTAGCGATCAATGAAATCTTGGTAAACAATAAAGGAACTCTGCATCATTTACCAAAGTAGTATCGGCTCTGACAAGGACTTTGCATAGGCAGTGCTCTGTAGAGCATGGCTTCTTAAATGTTTCCACCAGGGCCGTAGCCAGGATTTTGATTCGGGAGGGGCTGAGTTTGATTCGGGAGGGGCTGAGCCTGAATGAGTGAGGGAATACCCTACCAAACCTTTTGTATTGTTATCCCAATAACCCCATGAATGTGGGATATAATGAGCATGGTGATCAGATCATGATATGAATAAACATAACAGTTTAAATAATGTACCAGTAAGGCCTTCCCGTGGACCACCCAGAGAATTTCGGGGGGGGGGGGCTATGCCTGGTTTCCACTTGCAACCCCTTTCCACCTGAGAACATTTTACATGGCCCCATATAGATATATAAAATAAGTATAAAAACCAAATATTTACTGATAACAAACCAGTATTTGCAAGGCTTGCAAAACAGATTGTCCCTTTTATGACGTAATACTTATGTCTTAAGTATGTATTAATCAGAGGAAGGAATACATACCAGCAAAGGGTTTATCAAGCTGAACCCAGTCTTTGAAGACAAAGTTGCAATAATCCTTTCCATGCCAAAATCGGGTTTCACCAAGAAGCTCTCCAACACCTGTTTTCAAACTGCGGATCGAACCTTTATCTATTCCAAATAATTAAACATATACAGGCTTTTAAAACTTCTTGTTAACGAATTCTCTCAACACAGATAGCACAAATAAAGTTAGTGCTCAGCAAGAAAAATTCTAGTGTGTGGACTTAAAGTAGCTCCTGGATCAAATTCATATACTTACTCTTTTTTATAATTACACTAGCTTGGGGACCCGGCGGTGCCCGGGTTATTTGAGAAAGGCATTGTGTGCCAAGGTTGGTCTTTGATACTTCAAGTCCCATCATCCATGGTCCACCCTCCTGGAAACTGTAGAAGGATGGAGACTGGGTCAGGGGGCACAGGGTGCCAAGTGTAGTCTTTTTAGGTCTTTGTTCAGGGCTGCAGTGGTCTGTGGGAAATAAAGGCTTTGAAAGTACTACAAATCCCATAATCCATGGAGGTACCTCAAGTCCCACTCTTCTCCATACGGCAGTAGAATGTAGTGTGGGTCATAGGGGCACTGTGTGTCAAGTATTACATTGGGCCTCTGTGTGGCAAGTGTGGTCCTGATCCGTCATTGGTGTGGGCCACTGTGCTGTAAGCAAGTTAAAGCGGGTTTGGTACTTTTCCGTGCAAAAAGTACAGTCAGAGAGTGATGCTACATGCGTGTTTAGCTTTGAGATGCGGGTTCCTGTGCCAAGAATCAGACAGGCACTTGCAATGTGAAATAACACTGTGATTGATGCTTTAATACACCCTGTGCCTGACTTGAGATAACATAGGCTAGATGGGTGGAACAGTACAGTTTGAGCTATGGGAGAACTTAATGCGAATAATGAAAGCACTGCGCATGGCAGGAGAGTCTGACCCCCTCCGTTGCTGGCACGGAGCCTGGAAGTCAATGTTTCAACTTAGGGAACATCAGAGACTCAGGATTGATAGCTGTACTGTGAGAAAGAACTAACAGAAATGACTATTGTTCTCATTTAGAGGTGTAACTTTGAGATGTGATGCAAATAGAAATGTAATGTTTATTGGATTAATGAAATGTCACATAAGCAACAGTAATCACCAGCCAATTATGATTGTTTTTATCCATGAAGAAGGGGTGGGCTTAACTGAAATGACTCCATTGGGGTATAAATGTCTTTGTATGAAAAGTGACGGGGTCTTTTGCCCCTGATTGCAGCGCGTTCTGCTGGCAAGAGCCCACCAGCTGGTGCCAGAAATAAATCCTTTTGATTTTCACCTATTTCACAGTTGCCGTGTGTTCTTCCTCATCCTTGTACCCGCACGATCAGGTAGCTTGGTAAAGTTAACTTGGTACTCGGAGTTCCATAACTCCTTGTTTGGCTGCTTCAAAGTGAGTTAAAGTACTGCAATTTCTGTCATCCATGGTGCATCCTACCTCAAACTGCACCAAGATTTAGAGTGCATCTTGGGGGGTGTCTGTGGGCCAAGTTTGGTCTTGTTCTGTCATTGTTGTGGACCTAGTCAGGAAAATGAAGTTGAGGAAGCCTTACTGTCAAATCTGGTTGTGGCCTAGTCAGGATAATCAAGTAGAGGAAGCCTTACTGTCAAATCAGGTTGTGGCCTAGTCTGGGAAATTAAGTAGAGGAAGCCTTACTGGCAAATCAGGTTGTGGCCTAGTCTGGAAAATCAAGTAAAGAAAGCCTTACTGCCAAATCAGGCTGAGGCCTAGTTTGTTAAATCAGCTGAATGAAGCCTTTTTTTAAAGTGCACTCTCTGGCACCTTTGAGATTTTGGATGTTGGAATGTTGTCCATGCAGAGTCCGTTATGCAAATTTTCCCTCAGTGGCAACCAATCTCCTCTGTCTGGTGCCTTAGAGGGTTGGAGTTCTGAGGCTGGCCAATCAGTGTCGTTTATGCAAATAATCCCACAGTTGCAGCCAATCGAAATGCTGGCACATATTCCTCCCGTCACACCACCGCTCGACCCACTGCCCGCAAACACTGACTTTTATTATATACATAGATTTTCATTTCTTGCCATGGCTCAGTAACAGAGCATTTGCTTTACATGTCACAGGCCCCCAGTTCAATCCCTGGCCTCTTCATGTAGGATGGAGAAAAGCCCTGAACCCCAAGAAGTCAATGTAAACAAAGATGGGCATGGGTACCATTGTTATATCTGGAGCTCAAACCTACCATCAGAGATATACCCTTCTTTGATTAAATGTGAAGTGATTTAATGCCCACTTCTGTATTTAAGGGTTTTTAATTAGAAGAAGCTGTATGAGGTGGCACAATTTGTGACGGCATTTGGATGTATTACTCTAAATTTTGCTCCTTCTGAGGTGGTGGAAGTTCATCATAAGTCAGAAATGACTTGAAGGCACACACCATCATCAACAATAATTGTATTTACCATTATGCAGTCTCTCTTGTTGACAAATAGCAAAGACACAAAGTGGCAAGCAAATCATTTCAAATTCTAAATCACTCTACTACTTACACTAAAGAATAGCTTTACTGAGTCAGGTTACAGTATTATTTTAAGAATCAATGTGTAACAATGATTACATAATGCATCCAGTGTATCCAAAGTGTTTATATGGTATAATATAAAATGCAACATATATTAATAGAGTGTTGTTCTTTTCTTTTCTTTTCTTACTATGGATGCTTTTGTTTTTGAATCTTAATGTATTAATTTTATCTATTACATTTTATCTATATACATCTGTCTATGGTAACTCCATGTCACAACAAAACCTTATTTATATGTTTTACATGTTTTAACTTTTTGTGTAGGCTGCCTCGGGAGGCCTTTGAGCATTGGCACAGAAATATTGATAGCTCTTTTGATATGGATATATAATTGATGCATTGATATATTGATGTATGTACTGATTATTACTGATAATATATAGGTAAGAAATTCTTGGTGTATATTCACACTTTTCTTCTGATCACGTCTCACTCTGAAACAATGCCAACAAAAAAAAATGAATCCTTCAGACTGTGCTAATGTTGAGGTCCAAGTCATGTCAATCGCTCCATGTTTTATCTCATATGATTGCCATCAATATGACAACAATAACTCACTCGAATCGCTGTCTACACTGCTCACACTGTCTGCATGATGTAGGCCATGTCTGTGGAGCTGCTTGTAGATGCTGAACCTGGCAAACTTCCTAGGTTTCCCTATTCCTTTCATTCTTGAAGGATCAGGTGGGTCATCAAAGTTTCCATATGATGAGAGTTTCACTGCAGACTCTGTTGGAAGCTCAGTAGTTGATGCGTCAGTTGTATCAGCTAAAGACTAAGGACAGAAAAGACACAGATTAAGGGCTAATCTAATCAGTTGGGGGGTGATAAAAATATAGAAGGATAGAATCGTTGAGTTGGAAGGCCATCTAGTTATCAAATATTTAATGGGCACCAATCAAATATTTAATTACATGGTCTGATTCTAACTAAGCCTGAGATGGGAGATAACAAGGATCTTAAAGACTCATGGAGCTGGAAAGAACCCCATGGCCCCTCTTATCTAGTCCCTTGGGGAGCGTATACCATCTGGTCATCAGTGCTGGAATCCCCAGTTAAACAAGTTCTTGCCTTCCTATTATTTATGGCATGCTCTTCCAAGTCAACACCCTCCAAAATATTGGCTTACAACTCTCAGCCAACACTGAGGAAAATTTCAAAGCTGAGGCACGTTCATGTGCAAGCAAATGAGAGCAAATGCTACATTCAGGTTCTCCAGAATCAGCTTGAAAGTGAATACATTCCACATCTATAAGCTTGGATTAAAAAAGAATCAATACTTACAGAGAGATTTGTTGAAGACTCAGACTTTGTACTTGTCATCCTTTTTGCACTGCCAACATCAGTTAGCCGATGTTCGATGTCGTCCCATCTGCCGTAAGCCAAGTCAATGCCTCCAACAAAAGCAATGGATTGATCAATGACCACTAACTTCTCATGGTGAGCCCACAAATACACAGTAGATGACACATGATCTGGGTGCCTCATTACCTTCATAAGAAGAAAATCAGGTGCATAATCATTAAAGGCACGAATGGAATTGTATTCAACCCTTTGCCTGGCTTTCAATGATACCATGATGAGAAGAGTATATTACCTGGTCCTCTGTGCTTATTTCAAAAGTTTAAAAGAAAATATCCAATGGTTTTCTCTTTTTTTGGGAGGTGTGTGTGTGAAATTAAGAAATGTTTACAAATTTTAAATTATTTCATTTCATTTGTTTATATCCTGTAAGATACAAGGCCCAAAAAAAGCGTGGTCTAGTGGTCTGGGTGACACACCTCTAGAGGCCATTTTGGGGGATGTTGCAACAAAATATTTGACCTCCTGAGGACCTTTTGGGTAGAAGGCCATCAATTTGTGTATGATGTTCATCCCAATTTGTCCATTCTCAGTTAGCTGAGGATGCACATTTTCCAGGTCAGTGCCTAAATCCTGTATTGGGCTGAACGAGAGCCGATATAAATACCTTAATGTTCGGATGCAAACGCATTAAGGTACGCTTGGTGTACTCGCTGTTGATGCCAAGAGCAAGCTCCACCTCTTTGTAGAGCATGACAAAAATTTTCACGCCTTGTTGCTGCCAAAAAGAAAAGAAACAGTTTTCAGATAATATATATGAATGAGTCAATATGTATATAGACATTTGTGTGCACATATAACTAAATAACTAATTACTGGAGCAAGGGAAGAGGGTTTAACTTGACGGTGTGCAAGAACTAGTCATTTGCTACACATAGTATCTCTTAAAAGAGTTGTATGCTGGAAGCCTACTTAACTTCAACATATTCTGAAGCAAAGCAAATGACTCCTAGCAAGGTTTGAACTCCTGCTTGGACACAAACCTCCACTGGATGATCTTCGGTAAGTCAAATTATCTTAATCTCAGAGAAATTCATGACAAAGACCTCTCTAAATAAATCTTCCCAAGAACACTCTGTGCTAGTTTCACCTTAGGGCATATTTAAGGTGAAAATAAGTTGGAAATAACTTGAAGGTGTGCAACAAGTCATTGGTTTCAATATGCAGTGGAATACCTCTCACAAGGATATTGTTTCATCTTTCAATCTTTTTCTTCCAAAAGCAAATGTAAAAACCCACATTTTTTTTTAAAAAACCCTTTTCATTGCCAACAATGCCTCTGAAGGAGGTCAATATTTTTACATACACTGCTTTCTATATATTACTACCTATCTGTTGCTTTCAGATTTGTAGACATTAAAAAAAATATTTTAAACAGTGACATATTGATACGTGTTCTCTTGGATAACTTGTCTGAAGATGAAATATAGAATGCATGTCTTTTACATCAACATGTATGTAATTCTTTAGCACTGAAGTTTGGAGTTAAGCTTAATGCAACGGTTGCACAACTCCCTGTTGCATGACTTAATTTTTTGTGTTCATGAAAAGAAGCCAATGTGCAGTAGCTTGGCAATGCAACAGAGCCTGTGGATGTACTACAGTCCCACATGAATCAACACTAGATGCCAGCACTGCCATTCTGCCTAGACAATGTGGAACTATGCCAGCTGATTTTTTTTCACTTTGCTGGCACTGAACTGAACCTTGAACTGAAAATCCTACCTAGTCTTTATCTCTATTCCACAAATTTCAAGATATATGGTTGACAACATAAAAGCTTATTGTTCAACCTGCATTTGCTTTAAAACCCATATTTGTATTTTTAAATAGTGAGTACTGAGATTCTAGAATGACGACGTATAAACCCAATAGCAACAACCTTCTTTGCCAGAGGCCTTTATTTTCACATTTCCAAAACATAACAGTGCATTTTAGAAGATTTGAAATACCCTCTGCTGGATGTTTTATGTATTTAAATATATCATGTTTTTGAATGAGTGGCATTTTATTTTCAGTGAACAGTACTTGGCATATTGCAGGAAAGATTACAGGGCTAAATTGCAGAAGTTACAGAGGAAGGGAATAGATACAGGGGAAGCGAATATATACCAGTTCCTCTAGTTTTGTGAGTTTCACAGTAACAAAGATCAACTCACTCACTCTTTTTCTCTATCCACATCTATAGCAATGTGAGTGCTTTCACCAAACAAATAGAACTTTGGTATTGCAAACTGCTAAACATTAGCAACCCTGATATCAATTGGATTGTTTAAATGCTATTCCAAACAGTATGGCACAAAGAATAAGACAAAATCCATGACTATAGCTCAAATAGCCTCCATAAACACCTTGACAACAGGTACAAGGCTTTCCTGTTTTGTTCCTGGATTCCTGTCTGAAGGCTAATGATTGGAGTTTTATCTTAACAACATGACTAAGAAAGAGACTATAAAGCAGGAGTGGTCACCTTTTGTGGGTTTGGAGGCACCATTGGTTCCAAGGAAACCTTGGATAGCTGTATTGTTTGCATAAGCAAACTGTACCCCAATGTCCCCAAAACACCTAAGGGAGTGTTGGAGGACAATTTCAACACACTTCTTTTTGGAATATTTAGGCTCAGAACAGGCCTTTTCTGTTAGAAGAAAAATGTGTTTCCTGGAACGAAAGCATCCATGTCCTCCTCCCCTCAAAAACTTGATGAAATTGCTACCTTGTCCCTTATAGGGGAATCACTAATGTTCAGTCCTATGAAACAAACCCAAGCAGCAGACATGGAAAATTCACTAAAAAGATAAATCTGTCTCCCTGCCACTGACATCCAGAGAAGAGAAAGGCCCCTCACTAGAAATGGAAGGTATATATATGTGTTTATAGAGATACATTATGCTCTTACACTGTTTACTCCTCTAGTCTGATGCAATTTACAATGACAAACATTTTTATATACTCTGTTAAGAGCCCAGATATAACTAGTTACTACACTCAGTGTACCAAATGTCCTTAAAACTTATTTAAAACAAGAAAAAAAATCCATTGATCTAGGCTTAGATATCCTGGGAAATCAAAGCAAGCTTTTATTACTTTTGGACAAACTTTCTCTTTCATTTCATCTCTTCTTAGTTTCAGCAAGATTTCTTTTTTCATTATTTATATTAAACACTTTTCATTCTCCTCCTGTCCCCCCTCTCTTATGGATATATAGCAGCTTTCCTTTATTTGGCACTCTTGATATATTTGTAAATTCCCATCCAAACATCATAGCTTATGTTCAGAAATGCGAGAAGTTGTGATCTCCTTGATATTAAATCGAATCATGTTCGACTCTGAAGGGTGGTGCTCATCTCCATTTTTAAGCTGAAGAGCTGACGTTGTCCTTAGAGACATCCTAGGTCATGTGACCGGCATGACTGCATGGAGTGCCATTACCTTCCCACCAAAGCAATACCTATTGATCTACTAACACTTGGATGTTGTCGAATTGCTAGGTTGGTAGAAGCTCACCCACTCCCCAGAGTCAAACTGCTGAGCAACCATCAGCAAGTTCAAAAGCTCAGCTGTTTAACCTGCTGTACCATCAGGGGACCCTTCCCTCTCCATCCCAGAAGCTTATAAGTAGGAAGAAGCCCTTGGTCTGATTCAGAATGGCCTTTCTTATCTCTATATGTGCTTGAAGGTTATTGTTGAACTTCCCATTCAGGGCCCAAAGTACAACACAACACTGAAAGAAAGAACTCACTTTTTTGACCTGTAAGAACTTGGGCAGGCAATTAAACTGCACTGGTAAAGGTCTTTGAGGTGGTTGGTGATTGAAAGATCTCATTAAAATCAGCTTTCACCCAAAACTCAATAACATGGTCCAGCCAACGTAACAATAAAGTATGGATGCAGCAAACTGATATGCTCTCATAATTAGATCTCTATCTTCTTCGAGTAGATCGATGCCTACCATTAGCACTGTAATGAGTCCATTTTGAATGGAGACACATATAATAAATCATGTCATCAGGGGATGGTATCTTTCTGAAAGAGCCATTTGCAGTACTGCCACAACTGCCATTTGCATCATTCACAGTTGGTACATTGGAATAGAGCTGCCACTAGATAAGAACACGGGTCATATAGTTCTTTCCATTTTGTTATGAAAAGGAGCTAGACTTTTCAAGTAGTTAAGCCGATTATTGGACATGTTTCATGATCTGGATCCTTGCTGGGGTAATTTATAAGCAAGGAGAGATGTCCTATTTTCTGACATTTTGTTATTCTCTCCTCTTTCTCAAAAGGGGAGAGGAAAGGAGAATTCGTGCAGAAAAGGGAGCAAGGGAACAACAGTAACTGGGCAGAAAGTGTGACAAGCTGACTTCAAATGAGGTCAGCCTATTTGGCCATGCAGATTTGCAATTTGAACCACACACATTTTAAGTACTCTTACTCTGTAACAATTCTAATCATAGCATGGGCTCACGCCCAGCCCAATTGTTTAAAGTAATTAGGTCTCTAACGATGGTCCCTACCATCCCAAATAATGATGATCAGGCCCTTTCTGCCAAGGTTTTTCAGAGCTTCTTTGCGGACAAGATTCCGGCCCTCCGCCAGGACCTTCCGATCACTCTTGATACAGTCAGCGAACATGAGACTCCGTGGCCTCTTGCTGGGCCCACCTTCGACCAGTTTCGGCCACTGGACACAGAAGCCGCCGATAGGGTAGTGACTGCAACTAGATCGACCACATGCTCCTTCGATCCGTGCCCCTCCTGGCTTGTGAAAGCATGCCTGGAGAGGTTACGAGACCTTCTGTTGAGACTAATTAACACCTCCCTTGAGCAAGGAGTGTTTCCAGAGGGTTTGAAAGAGGCTGTGGTCACTCCATTGCTGAAGAAGCCAGGATTAGATCCTACGGTCCCCTCTAATTGCCGCCCAGTTTCAAACCTACCGTTTCTGGGCAAGGTAATTGAGAGGGCAGCAATGGAGCAGTTGCAGTCCTCCCTAGAGGACGCTACTTGGTTAGACCCCTTCCAGTCAGGCTTCCGCTCGGGGCACGGGACAGAGACGGTCCTGGTCTCCATCATAGATAAGCTGCGGTGCCAGCTCGATCAGGGCGAATCGGCGCTGCTCGTGTTATTGGACCTCACGGCAGAGTTCGACACAGTCGATTAAGATCTTTTGACTCACCGCCTTGCCGGAGCGAGGGGGACAGTCCTAGATTGGCTGTCCTCCTTCCTCCGGAACCGCTCGCAGCGAGTGAAGAGGGGCGAGGACATCTCCGGGGGTTCCCCACTTCATTGTGGGGTTCCCCAGGGGGCAATCCTCTCCCCTCTATTATTTAACATCTATGTCTGACCACTTGCTCGGCTGGTCCGTAGCATTGGGCTGATGTGTCACCAATACGCGGATGATACCCAGCCCGTTCTGGGGATGGAGGGTAGCCCTGAAACTGTACCCAATAATATCCATCAGTGCCTTGAAGCCGTCACTGGATGGCTGCGAGCAAGTAGGTTGAAGGTGAATCCAGCTAAGACGAAGATCCTGTGGCTGGGTCGCCCGGGCGGGGTGGAGATCTAGCTTCTTTCCCTGGACGGCACGACGCTACGTCCGTTGTCAACAGTAAAAAGTCTGGGCGTCACTCTGGACTCTCAGCTGACGATGGAGGCGCACATCTCCATCGTCAGTAGAGTTGCTTTTTTCCATCTCCGGCAGGCAAGGAAGTTAGCTCCCTACCTTTCCCGTCGCAATCTAGCCACAGTGGTCCAAGCCATGGTCATCTCAAGACTGGACTACTGTAATGCTCTCTACGTTGGCCTTCCTCTGCTGGTGATCCGAAAATTGAAACTGGTACAGAATGCAGCACCTTGACTGCTGGCTGGCGTCCCCGTGGCCAGCCACATAACACCCATTCTGCGCGAGCTGCACTGGTTACCAGTGGAATGCCGGATCACTTTCAAAGTGTTGGTACTGACCTTCAAGGCCTTGAACGGTCTGGGGCCAGTGTACCTTAGGGACCGCCTCATCCCATATTGTCCCACTAGGCCACTGCATTCAGAGTCAGGCCAACTTCTGGAGGTCCCCAGTTTCAAAATGTACCACCTTACGGCCACAAGACGGAGGGCCTTCTCGGTAATCTCCCCTACGCTATGGAATGCACTGCCTTCCGATGTTCGTGCCCTTACAGATCTGCTGGCATTCCGGAAGGCGTGCAAAACCCTCCTGTTCCGGCAGGCTTTTGGGGATTGAAGCTGCAATTCCCTGATTACCCGTTCTCGTGCTATATATAACCCTGATGAATTGTACCTTCATCTGTTGTTATTCGCTGTGCTTTTTATCGTGCTTTTATTGTGTTTTACTGTGTATTGTTGTACTTATATTGTATTTTATTGTGTATACTGTGTTTTAAACTGTGCTTTTAAACTGTTAATCCACTGTTGTAAGTTGCCCCGACTAACAAGCGCGAATAATAAATAATAAATAAATAAAATGTTGCTCGCACTGTCTTTCCTAATATCTTCATTGTCTCCCTTTCTCCAGGTTGCACCTCCAGAAGTCTCTGGGGGCTATTTTTCTTATAAAAGGAGGACACTGCCAGCCTTCCATTTTTTAAAGTGATGCACACACATATATCAGCACATACATTTTTAAAAACCCAGCAGAAATGGCCTTCTGGGTATTCTAGAAAGAGATAATGAAGCTTGCTGGAAGTCCAGGAGCGATGGGAAATGCCTCCTGGACCTTTCAAAGATGTCTACCTCTGCTATACAGGAAATGCTGCTACTCAATATAAGCTCTGGGGACTGATGTTATAGTTCCAGTTAAGATGAAAATGAAAAAAGTGATGTGAAGAAGATATTATTGTATTGTAGTTGAGAGTAGCAGTCTGAGACTTGAGATATTATAATGTAGTGCAGATGTGAGCAACTATGCTGAAACTAGGGTCCACTTCAAACACCCCCCTCCCCAATGTCTCCATGATGTGCTGAATCAACATATGATTTCTGGACTCCTTTCACACTACACAATAACACCACGTTCCCACCATAACTTATTTAATCATGGGAACCGTAGCTTGGATTTGGGGAGGCACTACCATTCTCTGGCAGAGAATTCTGCCAGAAGTCCTCCGAAAACTGAAAATTCTCAGATTCCATAGATGGAAACATGGGTGTCAACATGAAGGCATAGTGCTATAATTGTGCAGTATTATGATTATACAGTGTGAGGGTGATTTAGGGCTATAACTCTGAAGGGTCAGAGATTTCCATGTGCCAGTTTTGGATGATTTTTGGCCATTTGGAAGTGCATGGGTGGTTTTTAAGATTCAGTGTGTTTTTGAGCTATTCTGGGGTGAAAAACTATCATTTAATTTTTTTTAAAGGTGCTCAGGGTTTCAAGGCTTTAATCTGAGAAACCTATCTCAGGCCTCTTCTGCCCAGCTGTATAAAATCCAGATTATCTATCTGCTTTGAACTGGATTATATGGCAGTGTAGACTCAGATAAGGAGGAAACTTGCACCCAGTTCAGTTTAAATCAGATAATCTGGGATCAGATTCTGGGATATAGAGCAGTGTAGAAGGGAACTAGGTAATCATGCAATTGAGCCAATCCCCACTGCAGGGGCAAACTCCGTCTACTTGACAGCATTTTGCAATGCTTGGAGATCAGGGCATACTTACAGCTTTCCTCCTCAAAATACAGTCTAATCTCCAACGATTTCCTTCCACCACTGGACGCTTCATGAATATTTCTGGGCTCAGCCTGAAGAAAGACACACAAATGTGACCTCAAATATTTTATATATATATATATATATATATATATATATATATATATAGAGAGAGAGAGAGAGAGAGAGAGAGAGAGAGAGAGAGAGAGAGAGAGAGAGAGAGAGAACATACCTCCAAGGAGATGGGAACTATTGGGCAAGTTGGCATTACAACAAGGTGAAAGCAGGTCCCTTCTCAACATTGGGCTGTAGGCCACTAACAAGCGCATATGCTTTGCAGGGAAGATGCTTCTGGCATCTCCAGGTAAAACTGAGAGCCTGTCTACATGGGCCACATAACTGAACTGGGTGCAAGATTCCTCCAGGATGTCCATGTGACTTATGGATGCTAATATGGGGTAAAACCATTTAAGCTGATTTTACTCTGCATCAGCAGAAGTTGGGGGAATGCTCAGGGGCTTCTCTGAAATTTCAGAGTAGCCCCAGAATTTGGGGTTGGTGTGAAGAGCTGGGTCAGTTCTAGTTCAAACTATGATTCCTGGATTTATTTATTTTTTAAAACAGTTCAAACCCGTTCATTGGGCTGCTAAAGTAATGAGAAAAGTGAGTAAGGTAACATCAACATTTTTCCATGGGTAGCAGATGCCCAAGGTGAAAGCTAAGCACCAGTTTTATAGAAACTTCTGCCTTCAGTGTGTGTGTGTGTGTGGTTCTTTTTTATGGCTGGCTCTTCTTTGTTTACCAGCCAAGTGTCCTGAAAAGGCCTTTTTAAGGGGGGGAAATCCCACAACAACAAACTCTCTCTCTATGAGATGGTTGTTTCTGCTGCCAAACCATCTGGTCCTGCTGTGAAGTTTCCATGCTGAAAAGGGCCCCGAACAGTGCAGCCTTGTCATAAAATGTTCTTTGAGGTATCTGGCAAGAGAGGAGGAATATCATCATGCAAATTAAATACAAACCACCAATCTGTGATGAAAATCTCTTCTTTGGCAGCCTCCATGGCATTTGCAACATCTTCAAAGTACCCTTTTGCATTCACATACCTACGAGCAGAAATATTTCACGTCAGAGTCACTCCTTTTAGTAATTAGCACCTTGTCCTGAGGTGAAAAATTGCCCTTTTACAAAAAAAAAAAGGTGCTCATTTTTCACATATAATAATAATAGCATGATAACTTTATTTTTATATCTCGCCTCCATCTCCCCGAATGGACTTGGGGCAGCTTACATGGGGACCAAGCCCAATATAAACAAAATTGCAAAATAACACAATTAGAAACATGTAACAATCAAATATATTAAAACCAATGAAAACAATAAAATCTAGACATCATAAAACATAACCAAACAGCAAGGAACCAATGGCCAAGAAAAGTGGGCATGTGTAGATTTGGGACTAATAGGGCAAGACAGGGCTAGTGCAACATAAACTAAGGCCAGGGGCTGGGAATAAAGTGATGGAGATCCTACCAAAAGACGAGGGCTAGGCAGACTTGATCAGTAGTTGAACCATTATTATTCACACACACACACACACCACATACACACGCATATGCCAATTATCTCATGCCAGAAGTGACTGCCTCCTCTGTGTTGATGGAGGCAGGCAGGATTTTCCTGGGTGCTGGTTGTGGGGGGTCGGGAGCAGGTGAGGGTTTTGCCCTCCTTTCTGCTAGAGATCCCTGTGTACAACTAGTGGGCCACTGTGTGACACAGAATGCTGGACTAGATGGGCTGAGGCCCGATTCAGCATGGCTCTTCTTATGTTCTTATGACTTGCAGTTTCTTAAGTCGCTCCTGACATGAATAAAAGGTCAAAATGAACATGGTTATATAGTAAAAATCTCTGTCTATGGATTTGTGGTTGTATTGAATGTATTCAAATATATGTTCCATTTTAGCATGAAAAAATATAATGGAACCTATATATTAAAAAGATATAAAGGAACCTACGTATTAAAACTATATAAAATAAAATAGAAAAATTTGGTGAAGCAATGGGTTTTAAAATAAATTTTAAAAAAACAAAGATTTTAGTAAAAAAATATCCCACAAAAAGAAAAGGAGAAAATCGAGAGAGAGACCGGGATTGAAATCCCTAATAAAGTGAAATACCTAGGTATAGTGATGACCCCGAATAATATTAATTTGGTTAAAAACAATTATGAGCATACATGGAAGGAAATTAAGAATAATTTGGAAAAATGGAACCATCTAAATCTGTCCCTCATGGGCAGGATATCCTTAATAAAAATGAATGTCCTCCCAAAGATGTTATTTTTATTTCAAAATCTACCTATCCTGAGCAATGACAAACTCTTCTCCGGGTGGAGAAAAGATTTAACAAAGTTTATTTGGAAGGGGAGGCAACCCAGAATAAGCTGGTTAAACATGATTGATATCAGGAGTAGAGGAGGTCTGGGGGCCCCCGACCTTCAAACATACTATGAGGCATGCGCCCTGGATTCAACAAGTGAATGGGCAAAACTAGAAAAAGATACTTTACTTTCAATCGAGGGCCATGACTTAAGAGTAGGGTGGCACAGTTACCTGTGTTATGATAGAGTGCGTATAGAAAAAAATTTTAGGAACCACCCTATAAGAAGATCACTCCTGAAGATTTGGCTGAAATATAGAGAATTTCTTTACGAGAAAACCCCTTGGTGGGTCTCCCCGCAGGAAGCTTTTTTCAGGAGACAATTTGGGAGAAAAGAGTGGCTTAGATATAGTGATATGCTCAAGGAAGAAAACAAGGAATGGATATTAAAAGACTATAAAGAACTAAGGGAGATCGATAGGTCTATGAACTGGCTACACTATTTTCAAATAAGAGAGGTATTTGATAGAGATAAAGTCTCAGGGTTTGGTAAAAAACAACAATTTTGGGACAAAATATTAGTAAAAAAAAAAAAGAAATTAACTATACTCTATCAGAAACTCCTCGAAGTAAAAAACAGAGATGGAGTCAGTAAAAACCTGCATGGTTCGGTGGGCCCAGGATCTGGGCCATGAAATCCCCCTTGCTAGATGGGAAAGAATGTGGAAAGTTCACTGGGGCTATACGTACTCCTATGATTTGAAGGAAAATAACATAAAAATATTTCATAGATGGTACCACACACCTCAAAAAATTGCTCGTTACAATAAAAATTATAGTCACCTATGTTGGAAATGCAGATCTGAAGTGGGAAGCCTTTTACATCTTTGGTGGAATTGTAAATTTGTTAAAACTTTTTGGACAAAATTACATAAGATAATGGGTAACATGCTAAACCTGAAGGTTCAATTAAAACCTGATTACTTTATATTAGGTCTGCTAGATTTTGATGTGGACAAAAATACTGAAAGATTATTTATATATTGTATCACTGCAGCCAGATTGACCCTGGCAAAGTCCTGGAAAGAAGCGATCACTCCAAGCATTGACGACTGGTCTATCAAACTCACCGAGATTATGAAAATGGATATCCTAACCCAAAGACTCGCCCAAAGAGACAACCGCAAGATCACAGACTGGCGAGAGATTGAAATGTTCCTTAAACAAAACAAATTCGAAGGGTGGGCAGACCCCACACCATAGGTTACATAGAACTTTGATATATGATCCTAGACTTTAAAACAGGACGCCTTGATATAGTACATCGGCTTATATGTAACTCCAATAAATATATGGAGTCTAAGTATCCTTAAGTAGGGGGATACAGGTGGAGGGCCTAAGGGGTGGGAAGTACTCTTGTAATGTTTGTCTTTTGTATTGTCTTTTTTGTTCGGCAATAGCACTCAGTGTGGAGTGCTATACCGAGTGTCCTTTTTTTAAAAAACTATTTGTGTGAAAACTAATAAAAACTATTTTTTTTTAAAAAAACTATATAAAGGATAAAGGAATGAAATTTTATGTCCACAAATGCATAAAATGATAGACATTTCATTTTCCCAGTTAGTCTCAAACCAACTATTGGATTCCCTTGGGTAAAAAGGCAATGGAAACACAACCCAATGAACAACGTCACATGCATCTTCATACATAATGTCACCAACTGTGCAATATTTGCAGCTTTTTTTTTTTTAAAAAAAGGCTAGTTCTCCAACCCACATTTCCTTTTCTACAGTCTTCAACTGAATGTGCTAATTCTTCATTGGACAAAAATGACCACTTGCTTCTGTAATAGCTAAAACACAGGGATTTGGTTACTCAAACAGGAGTTAATATAAAAGAGTATAAGAACATATGAGAACCTGGCTGGATCAAACGGATGTATCTAGTTCGCTAGTTTCTTTTCATAGTAACCAACTATTGTTCTGTGATTTTATGGCTGCAGAGGCCCAGCACAAAAACCTAAATGCAATTCTCCAACAGATATACAGTGGCCTCTGGGTATCCACAAGTGTTTGGTTCCTGGACCTCACATGTATAGCCCTATACATAAATTCTTTAGGCTCCTCTGCGTCTGGGGAGCATGGCAAACATCCTATTCTGCCTTCTGATGGTTGGTTGAATTCATGGATACTGAGGTTTCAGATATAGTGGGCCCATTGTAAATATGGGTCTGGGCCTGGTACTAGAAACAAAATGGCCCCATTATTACTGGGATTACAGGGTTACAGTTAAGCCTGGGAACCAAGATTGCTACCTCTTCTTTAATAAAGTTCCTATGCCATTAACAGGTGCACAATAAGCAGGATCTCAACAGGCCTTTTGTTAATGAATCTCAAGACTGGGAAGAGCTACCAGGGCAGTGTTGCACCCAATCTTACCATTTTGCTAAGGTGTTCTCCTGGACAGCTGCATAAGAACCAAACCGATGATGCTGGAGAAAATTCTTGCCATTTTTCTGTATGAATGCTTCTATTCCTTGACCCCACCAGAGAGCATGTCTATAGCTATTGCATTTCAAAATCAGAGACCTGGGAGGGAGAAGAAAGACAATGTGGTGGGAAAGAAAAGAGGAAGATTCACAACCCAATTTTGAATGGAGAGAAGTGTTCTGTTATATTATTATCCATGTGCATAGTTTTGTCTGAGAGACTAGTTTCAACACCTTGAATATGGGATGTACTTCATTTTAATCAAAATTATAGGCCACCTTAGCCTCATATTGGAGCCACCGGTGGTGCAATGGGTTAAACCCTTGTGCCGGCAGGACTGCTGACCAAAAGGTTGGTGGTTCAAATCTGGGGAGCTGGTTTAGCTCCCAACTGTCAGCTCCAGCTTCTCAAGGGAGGACGTGAGAGAAGCCTCCCACAGGATGGTAAAACATCCAGGGTCCCCTGGGCAACGTCCTTGCAGACAGCCAATTCTCTCACATCAGAAGCGACTTGCAGTTTCTTAAGTCACTCCTGACACATACCAAAAAAAATCTCACATTGAGGAAAAGATGGAATATTCATTAATTAAGTATGATATTAATTAATTAAATTCCAACCCTTTTCCACTGAGAAAAACTTCTTTTTGTATTCTTACAGAAGACTGGCAGAAGGAAGATTAATATCTTGTTCCATGCACAAAAATTACCTTTTTGCCATTAAGCAGCATACAGGATTTGTAACTGAGTGACCTGGGTTGAATGTCCTGCTAGTTGGACTTGATGATTGATCATCACTGAAATTCAGCTCCCTATTCACATAACAAGAAATGTGACTGAGCTCCGTGCTGTTAGCAAGAATGAAATCCAAACTTTTAAAGTGATTCTCAAATTCAAAGTGCTTTCAATATGATTGATAGACAACATTTTAGGGCAATTTTACTTAATTGTACATTAGTCTGTACAATTCCATGAGCTATCCATTGCTGGTTTGTATTGGGGGTCAATGAAAGAAAGAAACTTCTGTAGTTAATGGCACAAATATGATACTTGTCTGTGGCACATGTGCTGAATCCCACATCAACGATTTATACTTTAGTGTTTTCATGCAAGTCTCACTTGAGTTTCTTGACTAGCCATGAACGGCCCTTTCAACTACAAATTCCAGGATGTAGAATTTGGTTACACTATATTAGCTCTTTTTAGCTACCAAAGAGGTACAAATCAATTAAAATAAGCATGGCAACTGAAGAATTCTGGGAACTATAGTCCATAAATTATGTTTACCACCTCTGCTTGTTATATCAACATGTGTTAGGGCTTGGAAACACATGTAAAACACTTTGCAGACTACAATCAATAGGTAAATAATGAGGAATAGCCATGAAAAGTGAGTTCTATAAAATTCTCACCTGGAAAGATTGTCTATTCGAAGTCCATATTTTGTTTCTGTTTCCTTCTTGCCAATCTTTATGCTGAATTCTTTATCTACCAGTAAGACAAATGAAATGGCTCCACTGTCTGGCTTCATGTACAGTAGAAAAGAATCCTTTACTACTAACCACCTGGGAAAGAGATTTGACAAATGCGTATTCAGTTGAGCTCCAATTAATCAGTATATTATTTACATATTTATTTACAACAGTTTCAGATGGTTCCTCTGTTCAAGACAACAAAAAAGTTACAAAAACTACAAAGCGCTGGGCCTGCAATCTTTGCTATAATGCCCACCTGTAATCTTTGCTATAATCACAAATACAGACGTCTAGCTAAAACTCAAATGGTGAAAGTAGCTGATCAAACTAATGGCAAAGAAATGTTGTTCATTTTTGTGCAATGTGAATTTTTTGTGACATACTACCTTGTCATTGGATTGTTTTCATTCACCTAGCAATTTTAGTAAGCCCAAGCCATTTTCCTCCAAAGCTGATGAATTTCCTTCATTGCCTAATGTACACAATTTTTGCATAAATCAGTAAACTCTAGATGAACATTTCCCAGTATTCAGGGTGCCACCTTGAGTTACATTCAAGAACATGAAATAATTGAAATCAAAATGATGACCCAAAATGATTTGCTTGATTGTTCAGAGATCGGCAGCCAGAATCCCGTAACTGGAGTCCTGTACAGGGAGAGATCCTCTCTTATGTTATGTCTGCTTCCGGGCTAAATACAAAGTGCTGGTCATTACCTTTAAAGCCCTAAATGGTTTTGGGTCCAGGCTATCTGACTGATCACATCTACTCTTACAAACCAGCTCGGGTACTGCGGTCAATTACGGCTGGTGGGAACAAGAGAGAGGGCCTTAGAATCATGGAATCATAGAGTTGGAAGAAACCTTGTGGGCCATCCAGTCCAACCCCCTGCCAAGAAGCAGGAAAATCATATCCAAAGAAGGAGCCTCCAACACAATCCGGGGCAGAGAGTTCCACTTCTCCGTGGTCACCCCCCCACCTCTGGAACTCCCTCCCTAAAGAAATAATGCTGCCTCCCCTCCTCTCTCTCAAAAAAACAACTGAAGACTTACTTTTTCTCACTAGCATACAAAGAGGGGGGACACTAGACAATGGGAGATCACTACCAGACCTCTGGTTGAGAACTATTTCGTATCCAGGCTCTGCTTGTCCATCTTAGCCCAGTTACCATAACTGTCCACACAATCAACTCACACAATTTTTTGAATGATAGTTGGCTTCTGTAAAATCAGTGTGGATGTTTTATGTTTAGATTTTATGTCATTATATAATTTTTGTTTGATTACTTTTGGTTTAATTTATTGATGTTAGGTTCTAATTATTATGCCGGTACTTGTTGGTTCTACAAGGCATTGGATGTTTGCTGTTGTATGTTGGAATCCACCCTGAGTCCCCCTGGGGAGATAAGGCGGAATATAATAAAGTTTTTATATACGCATACATATTACATACATAGGTAAAGGTAAGGGTTTTCCCCTGACATTAAGTCCAGTCGTGTCTGGCTCTGGGGATTGGTGCTCATCTCCATTTCTAAGCCAAAGAGCCAGCGTTGTCCATAGACATCTCCAAGGTCATGTGGCCGGAATGTGACTCCTATACATTCCAGACTAAACAGAAAGCACTTTCATTTAAAAATTGATATTTGAGCTACTGACTGCTACTGCAATTGTGTTAGAAAACTACAAGTGGTAGTTGATATCTTTAAAGTGGTTTACTTCAGAAATAATGCTTTCTTTAAAATAAAATAAATAAAACACTGAAAGTTGCCATGAGCTCCAACAACCACAATACGAAAGGACCCCCGATTGAATGATGCTTTTGCTGTGGGCTACCAGAGTGCCTTGTGCAAACCCCACCTCTTCATGTGAGTTCTTGGAAAAATACAAGGGCTGCAAGGGGAAGCTGAGACAGTAGCAGTATTATTGTCTCTCTACCTCATGAAACCCAGTTTCCAAGACATTACACCGCATGGTTCCAGCACAGTAAGACCAATATATTCGAGTCAGTTTTCCTAACGAATTATTTATAAAGGTACATTTACTTAATTCCATCAAGCTTCAAGGAAAGAAGCTTTGGTTTTGACAATATTTAATTGCCTAGCAACAGCTCCATGGCATTAAAAAAACACAGATTGGAGTTCTGAGGGTTTTTTTCCCTATGCAGTTTTTGTACGCTCAGCACAGACTTCCAAGCACCGTGGGAGAAAAAGGGAGGAGAATTCCTTTTCACTTTAAAGTTATTTATACTTTCTAGGTATGAGTGCATGTAATACATGTTGTGCAAGATCGTATTCTTGTAGTGAATGCATTTGATTGAGGAGTACATACCATTCTAGTGTCTTCACCATCTGCCTATCAAGATCGCTTCTAAGACCCCTTCTACACTGCCATAAAATTTGGATTATCAAAACAGATAATCCACATTACCTTCTTTGAACTGGATTATACAGTATGAGTCTACACCGTCATATAATCCAGTTCAAAGTAGATAATCTGGTTTTTTATATGGCAGTGTAAATGGGGCCTAAATTATTTTCCGGATCATGAGAAATTACCACCTTAACATCCTTTAGTCACTTCCCTATAGTTACAATTAAGATCAGTTCAGATCCTACAAATTCAGATTTAGTGGCATCAGAGCCATTCTACATATTCTTCTCCAATCATAAGGTCAGGCAAAAGCAATTTACATAGGACTTCACATGCAATGTTTCAGAACATGCAAAAATGCATCTGAGGTCATCAGGAATACTATCTGGATGTGACAAATCTGTTCAGTGGAAACAATGATGTTAGTATAATATGGACTTTCCCAATAAGTCAAAGGCAAATCTTTTGCATCATGCTTGTAAAATGAATTAGACTTTTGCGAAGTTCTTCAGGACAAGTCTTGTGATTCTCAACAAGGACAATAATGGAGGGGACCGCCATGCACATTTACTAAGCTGCCTCAAAGGCTTTTTCGCATTTGTTTCTAGCACACAAAGAAAGACATTTCCAAAAATGGAGAAGAAGAAAAAAATAGACAGATGACTACTGTGTTGTTGAAATAGGAAATGGTTTAAACAGAAACATAATCCTAAGCATGTCTACTCAGAAGCCTGCAACTGGAGTTAAATGGGATTTCCAGCCTAATAAATCTGTTTGAGCTGAAACTGTGGCGGCTGTTGTTGGTGGTATGGCTTCTATACTGCGATGGTGATGAATCCATTTTGGATTTTGACCTGCTTTGGCTGGAAAAGCTACCTAAGGTGATAAACAATATCATCCAAATAGTTTAAGTTATTTGGATAGCTCTGTTAGAATCACAGAATCATAGAGTTGGAAGAGACCTCATGGACCATCCAGTCGAACCCTCTGCCAAGAAGCAGGACAATCACATTCAAGTCACCCACGACAGATGGTCATCCAGTCTCTGTTTAAAAGCCTCCAAAGAAGGAGCCTCCACCATACTCCGGGGCAGAGAGTTCCACTGCTGAACAGCTCTCATAATTAGGAAGTTCTTCCTCATGTTCAGGTGGAATCTCCTTTCTTGTAGTTTGAAGCCGTTGTTCCACGTCCTAGTCTCCAGAGCAGCAGAAAACAAGCTGGTTCCTTCCTCTCTATGACTTCCCCTCACATATTTATACATGGCCCTCATCATGTCTCCTCTCAACCTTCTCTTCTGCAGGCCAAGCATGCCCAGCTCTTTAAGCCTCTCCTCATAGGGCAAGTTCTCCAAACCCTTGATCATTTTAGTCGCCCACAAGGTATTCACAGGTGGTATTTGCTACTTCTGGGGCAAAGCGTACATGGCAGGAAAGAGTTAATTCATATATTGGGCTGGAAGAATTGGGGGAAGCCTGTCATAGTTCTAATGTGTTTTAAAATTTGTTTACTATGGGTCTGAAACATGGGTCACCTATAAAGTAGAAGTCAACTTTTAGAACTATAACACATACCGTAACTGAATCTTTTTAAATTTTTCTTTAAACAAAATAAAGATCATTTATAAACCAAACACTTTGTATTGATTAATATAATGAATTATTCACCTAAACACTGCTGTCTCAATGTTGACTTTGTTTGTAAAGCTATAGCTGGACATATATATATATATATATATATATATATATATATATATATATAAATAAATAATAAAGTATCAACTTTTAGAACTAGTTAACTTTTTTTTAATTTCCTTTCTGGTATATCAAACCAAACACTTTGTATTGATATTGTTATAGAGCAATGTTGACTGTTTGTAAAGCTATAGGAATCATGTAGATGTGGCTACCACCATTACTAACCATTGGCTATGCTGCTTCGAGCTGTTTGGAACTGCAATCTAACAGTATCTGGGAAGTTGGATAGCATGAGTTTGCTTTACAATACGCTTTCTGTACTTGGATCGCTGTCTGGAGTAAAAGTATCCCAAAAATGGAGAAATTGGCCATTTATCAAAATGGAGTATCAAAATCTGGTCAATGAAGCAAATGAAAAACTATTTCTAGAATGATTCTAAGATGAACTTATAGAACTAAATACAAATGGGAATTTGCATTGAATGTAATATACTTCTGTTTGTTTCCAGATTCAGACTCCTATTTCAAAAATTATACGGGAGTACTATTACAGGTCTTGCACCTGCAAAGAGCTCCTGCTCAATACACACAGGGCAGCTGTTGCAGATCATGAATTATTTGTAGAACCTGCAGCTTATGAAAGCATCAGCAGGTGTTGCTGTCAATATGTTCAGCACGAAGCTCCAAGAACAATTCTGAATTAAAAACTGTAAAGGGAAATATCCACAAAGATACCTTTTCGACCATCGGTAGCAGAGTCTTCCTTGCCCACAGCAATTCAAGCCAGGGATTCTGTGACCTCCAGACCTTTTCATGATCATTCCCTCTCTGAAAGTAAAGGAAGGAGAAGGGAATCATTACTTTATCAAGCTCCTGGAAACAGGCAGGAAGCTGCCATGGAGATATAGGAGTTCAAGACCTGCTCAATATTGAAAGTTTCAGAGACAAATTTTGGCAACGAATGAATTAACCTTAAGTTCATCCTCATTTTCCAAAGGTAACGGTGATGCAATCCTTTAAAAGATGGATGGGAAGCATGCCACCCTATGGATGTTGTTGGACTAGAACTCCCAGCATCCCTTATCTTTGGTTCAGCTGCATAGGGTTGATGAGACATCTAAGGTTCAACTTGAGGAAAGCTACAACAGGCCCATGATTTGCCCACCTGGGGATTTAATTGCTCAGGAAAACTTGCATAGGTTGACACTGTTAGGATGAATAGCACAGACAATCTTGGAACAGATTATCTTATGCAATTTGTTGGACCATGTAAAAATCAGTTGGTGTGTCTGTGTGTTAACTGAAAATGCAAAGTACAAAGCTGATTGGCTAGGCCACACCCAGAAGCTAGCTGAGCCTGGGACTTTTGGAAATAGTTACATATTCAGGCTGCCAGCGATGCAGGAGTTGAGACAGTTTGATTTGCTTTTTAGCTGTTAAAAAGAAGGTCTCATATGCACACAGACAGAACCATTTTGAGTCACTCTAAAGGGACATTGTGTGAGTCAATGCTACCGATCACATAATTGTACATATGTTGCTCTGCATAACGAAGAGTAAACTTCTTGCTCCTTATTGATCACCTGCATGACATATTTTCTTTCTTTGGCAAGACAGTGTGTGGACTGATCAAACGTGAACTAGACATGGTTTATTTTCCTTTCGTCACACAATTTCCTTTCAATTTTTGCATTTCAAAATAAAATATAGGGATGCATTTCAAAGCAGGAAATTGACCAGGACTGATACATACCTAGAAGAATATACAAATCAGAAAAAGAAAAGCTGGAAAGCAATCATCTAAAGCACATTCAACACGCAGCAGGACTCACTGAATTCTGTCAAGCTCATCTCAGAACAAATGTGATGAGATCTGAGCTGTATATAGGTAAGCCATCAGCTGCTGCCTGCTTAATCTTTATATGAATTATCTGGAAGAGAAATTTATTTTTGATGCCATCCCCAATGCCTTCACCAAATCCATTAAACTCTACAGACGCTACATTGATGACCTGGTGCTTATTATCTCCAGTGACATCACCCCTCTACAAATGATTAACTGGATGAATACATGGGAAGAATCTATTAATTTCACTTTTGAGACCAGCAGCACCTCTGTTAACTATTTAGATGTAATCCTCTTTGTAGAGAATGGACATATAAAAACTAAATGTTACACCAAACCCACATCCAAGAATGCCTTACTTCACCACAATAGCTTTCATAGCTATTCCCTTAAAAACAACTTGCCATATGCTCAGTTACTTCGTCTCAAACGCAATTCCACTAATCCTGAGAACTATCAGCAGGAGGCTAATTCCCTCCACAATAAACTCATTGCCAGAGGCTATCCATCTAGGGTTATCACTGCAGCTGAGCACAGAGCTGCGAGTGTTACACGAGAGGCTTTACTCACTAAGAAAACCAAACCTCCTCCCAGCAAGGTCGTCTGGCCTCTTACCTTAACCACTGACACTCCTGCCCTGCGCAAGATTATATCTAAATATTGGCCCTTGGTCAGTGATATTCCTGGTCTGCAACACATACCCACCATTGCTAATAAACGATCTAAAAACATTAGAGACATTCTGATACATTCCAGCCTTAGAACTCCCTCCATCAAAAGTAACCTTACTGCTAAGATGCATAGGTGTGGCAATTGTGCTCAATGTGAGTTTGTATATCCTGATAAACAAATCTACAACCCTGGCACAGGTAAAGACTTTACATTTAAAGACTTCTTTACGTGTAAAAGTAATTTGTGTGTGTATGGAATCTGTTGCCCTTGTGGAAGGATTTATTTGGGTAAAACTAAAAGAAATTTGAATGTGAGAATCTCGAACATCGCTCGAGAATTAAATCTTTATCTGAGGATTCTCCCCTTTACCTCCACTTTAAGGCACACAAACACAGTCCGAATGATCTCCGTTTCTTCGGCATACAGAGGGTCCAAATACCCCCACAGTGATGTGGACAGATGCCTTCTTAGGGCTGAAACCCGCTGGATACAAATCTTAAAAACTGAAATTCCAATCGGACTAAACAACAAACTAACAATCACCGATCTACTAAGATAATTTCCACCTGGTCCTAGGGTCCCTGGGTATTTAGCCTCCCCCGTTGCGCGCTCACTTGCTTCGACCGCTGGTCCTACCATGGATGTATGATCTTACCTCCATGGCTCTGGTATGTGTATATATCTTGTATGATTATGGCAACTATGCATGCTATATGTAATTTACTCATGTAGTTATATTATGTATTATTACTCTGACTGTATTGGATACATATTTATGTTGATTTAGCCATTGTGCTGTGTACTAGGGTGCTTTGGAACACTCTATTATATTTTGACTTTGTCTCTTTAGAAAACGTACCCTTAACATCTACATGAATGGAGTTTATGTGTTACTACTGGCCTTGAAAAGACCCCCCCCCTATGGGTCGAAACGAGAGTTGGTACCATCGTACAGAGTTATCCTCGTCGGCCTGCCAACTTGCGGTTTGAGTCCACTGGATTTACTGCCACTGCGGCCAGGAACTCAACCAGCTCATCTCCTAACTCCGTCTCCCATCATCCCTGTCTCTTCTGGGCGTTTTCGACCTTACCTCCCCTGGACTTCTACCCTATCACCCTCTCTTATTTGAAATCTTGGACTTGTGTACTTTCATATTGGACTTGGGACTTTGAAGGGTAGGAACCCTCCGGGGTGATAATGTTTATATTGTGTTGTATATTTTGTAATAACCATTGACTATGCACTGCTGATTCTTATATGAATACATTTTGGATAAGCCAAACGCTGTTGTTCCTTGTTCACACTGTTGCTTGCAACACCCTACCCCCACCATTGTTTGAGCTGTATATAGGTAAGCCATCAGCTGCTGCCTGCTTAAGACCTTTTGTGGGCTCGGCTGAATCCCCCTTTCTCTTGAGCATCTGAAGATCTTTCTCAAACCATGGGCTTTCTCTATGTCTTATGGGGTTTTTCTTTGATTGGATCCTGTTTTTCCTTTCCCTTATATGACTTCAACAAAGGGTTACTAACTTTCCATCTATCTCCTCCTGCTGTGTCTAGAATAATGAGAAGATCTTTAAGAATTGGCTGCTGCTGTTTTTCACAGCATGGGTATAAATGTGGTCATCTACCCACTGCTGTAAATCAAGATGCTGTTAAAGGCATGGCAGCAGAGCCCGGCTGCATAAAGCTGGTAGCTTTCCTTTCTCTCTCAGCAAGCAGACTTTGGCTTAAGCCACAAGACAGTAATTTTGTGTCCAACCTCTGCCAGCTTCTTACCCTGAAGACATTTCTGTGTTTACTTGCTCTGATGTTCTTACTATCTGCTCTCTACTCCACATCAGACTTATGAACCTGGATTGCTTTATAGGACTGCTCTCCATACACTTCTCTTATCAAGATTCTACCATGACCTTCAGTTTGAAGCAAAAGTGGTCCTCCAGATATTGCTGCACTGCATCTCTCATCTGCTCTAGGTCTTGTAGCTAATGAAAAGGATGATGGGAGCACAGCTTGGAATAGGTACTCTCTGGATGAGGGAATTCTGGTACTTGAAATCCAAAATATAACTTTTCAGAGTTCTGCGTGAGGGTTGCAGCCTGAGAACACCTGAAAGCTCACCAGTTGCTCACTCAGGTGATTTTTGCTGTAGGAACACTACTCCCTTTTTAATGCAAGACCTTAGGTTTATATCACAGTTAGGAAGGACTGGAACTTTCCCCCAAGGATTCTTTGTTACAAAAATGTTAACTTACATGCCCTTTGGTCCAAGATCAGGGATAAATGACAGCTGACTTACACCGATGAATTCCATCTGAAAAGTAACAAAGAAAGTAAAAGAAATCTTATATTATTTGAATATAAGAAAATGGTCCTAGTTTTAATCATTAAGTGATGCATAGACTACATACAGAGATGCACCCTCATTTAGAGCATTTGTTTTTATTGGTGACTCTAAGAGTAACTCTTACACTTGTGCCACAGGACAGCATCCCTCCTTCAGACACAATCTCCCCAGTATACACCGGTGCACACCGGTCTACAAAATGTCATTACATCAAGAATCCAGCAAATGTTCCCATTATCAGTAATTGCTGATTGCAGCCAACGCTGGTAGTGCCATCCATACATTTCAAGCATTCAATAGGGACACAGGGAAGCCTTTTTTGCTTGGTTCCATCTATTTCAGTACTGTTTCTTATGACTAGCAGAGTTTTCTGTTACTGGTTACCTAACTATTTTAGCTAGAGGAAGGGAATGGATCTGAGACCTTCTGCATAAGAAGTATACCTCTGAGTTATGTTCCTTTTTCACCAACAATAGGCAGTGCTTTGCTATATACCAGGATCACTGGATTGTGTGTAGGTGCACATTATGTATGTATTTGGCACAGAAGCCATTTTAAAGTGAACTGTAAATATACTAGTCTTAAAATTCAGTATGAGCTTTAGTCCATCAACTGGAATTAGTAGCCATCTCACTGATGTGCCACCATATACACAGAGCAAAAGCTTGAAAGAGATTTACAGCACAACTCCTAAGATTAGTGTTGCTAGGTTTGAACTATCCTGGGCCTGATATTTCAGTACCAAAACCTGAATTTCATAGTTGAGTCTTTGGAGTGCCACTGAGAACAGGCCCTAATTATGCCCTGAACCACAATACTTTTAAGCATCTGGCACAGTAGCAAAGAATATGTCATTAAAAGCAAAATTACCAAGTCTAGGAAAACATGACCATACACCTTTCAAGACACTTCTATCACCCTGAGATTCCTCCCTCTTGCCCTGAGCACTGAAGATGAGAGGATATGCTCTGAGATTCTGGGTATCCAACTCAAGAATGGCTTAAACTATTGCTTCTCAAACTCTGCATAAAATTCACTTTGTTGCCTTTCTGTTGGAAGAGTAGGCAGTTTGCGAAGCGAGAAGCTCTTAATACAACATCTTTTCAGAGGGGGTGATGCAGAAAAGTGTTGGGTGTTTCATAATCCTTGTTTACATGAATTGAGTTATTTGCATAATAACAGCTTGGGGCATGTACCTTTCATTGTGCTCTCAAAGTCAAGATGCCCAATTCACATCTCTCTCGTACACACGCACACACACTTTCAATCCAAAGCACTTCACAAATAAGGAAGTCAAAGACAAACTCAGGGAGGTGTCTTGCAATTGGGGGGCAGAAGCAGGAGTAATAGCAGATCACAAAGGGGGGCATTAACCAAAAAGCAAAATATGTACAGTATGACACCAATATCTGAATGGAATACATTCCTGGACTTCACGTAGATACGTGAATCCCATTATTTTCAATGGGATTAATGAGTGAGGTATTGAGAAGTGGATATACCTTGTATATGAGTATACGAATTATGTGGATACATGGCTTATACTGTACTAACAAAACAGTATAACTGAATAGCCCCCTCTCCAAACCATATGAAATGTCTCCAGGTCATCATGCCTTTCTCTCTCTCAAATTGACGTCTTTTGGGAGCATTGGCCGAGAGCCAGCATGTCCTCAAAGCACTGGCCAAAAGGCTACATCTACAATTGGGTGTGCACACATGGGTCTCCCCCAGCAATGAGATACAAACTGAGCTAATATTCTGAGGAATATCAAGGAGTCGACTGACTAAAGGTCTCCCAGTGGAAAAAAAGGAATGGTTCCAGGGGAACCTCTGGACCATCTCTGATCAGTGATCAGATATAAGATGAGGTTTCTCTGCAAATTGGAGAATGAACAAGTGGTGAGATTTCTGGAGTGGGCTTTAAGAGAAGGGAGGCATCTTGATATCTTTACCATGCTGGACTCCAGGTATCTACAGATAGGATGAGACTTACAGGTCCATCAAAAATGAGAACCTCTTGAATGATTCCCAGGTGTATAGGTTTACACTCAACATTGGTGCACCATCTACACACACTTCTAGAGATGTCTGATATGGCTACATTGATATGTACCTTGGTAGCATCTCATCTGAATGGCTGAGACACATTCTATCTGCATTTAAAGGAACTTAGGAGACTTCAATTAATCAAAAATGCTGAAGTCGGATTGTTGAGAACAGCTGATTGTAGAAAGTATTCAGCCTCACTAGTCTGTTTCTGGGTAGAATCCAAAGCACTGGTTCTGGTCCATAAGCTCTATTTCAGGGAGTACAGGATATCCTAAAACATTCTTTCATATGCATGTCCAACTTTTTCAGGTCTATTAGGAATGCCCTTCTTTTCTACCATCATTAGAAGCAATGTTGGAGGTGCCCACATGGAGAGGTGAGGTGGAACTCCTTTCAACTGACTCTCTTCCTGCCATCCTAAAGCAGTGTTTTTCAACCTTTTTTGAGCCGCGGCACATTTTTTACATTTACAAAATCCTGGGGCACACCACCAACCAAAATGACACAAAATGAAACTCTAACACAGTAATACATATAGTTAATATGTTTTTAAATGTATTTATACACTCACTTAGTGTGAAACCTGGGCCTGTTTCGATGAACACAAAATATATAGTTATATAGTATATTATTATTATTATATTGCATTACATTACAACATTATCAATATTATATGTATACACAATATACATATATTACTATAATATCAAATACAACATATTATGTCATTGTCACAGTACAACAATTACATACCACATTATATTATAACAATTATATCGCAATATTAGTTGAAGTCCAAAACACCTGGAGGAAGGCCCAAGTTTGACCATATCTAGTCTAAATCTTCTTCTAAGCCCTTAATAAAGATGTTGCCTGCCTTAATGTATAGCCAGAGTCTCCATGCCCATCTGTCGGGAGGGCTTGGGTGGTGCCTTCCTGCTTGGCTGAAGGGGGTCAGGCTGGATGGCCTTTGGGGGACCCATATTTCTCCCATGAGTTCCCTTCCCTCCTTTCCCCCGTTAGCTGGCTGACTCCCTGCCTGCCTGCCTACCGGCCCCTCCGGCTGCTTGCCTGCCTGCCTGCCTGCCTTCAGCACTCGGGCTCCGCTGCTCTCTGACTCACACCTCACATAGCGTCAACAGGGCTGGGCTGGACTGGACCGGAAGTGCTCCCCACCGGAGCGGAATGGAAGAGAACAGGCCCAAACAGGTCCACCCTACTGCAGACCCGCGCGGGACCTGCGCACTGCACGCTGAGGTTCCGGAGACAGAGTAGCAAACTTTATACATGACATCAGATAGATAAGAATCTAATTTGCCATGGCACACCTGATGATCTCTCATGGCACACTAGTGTGCCACGGCACATTGGTTGGGAAACACTGTCCTAAGGTACACCTTTGGCAACTGAGAACAAGATGTTTAATGGGTGTGTACTACATTACTATATTTATATCATCACCATTATCATTATTAATTGTTATTAAGTCAACTTATACTTATAGTGACACCATGAATTAGACACCTCCAAGTCACCCTATTATCAACAGCACTATAATTTGCAAACTTGGGGTTATAGCTTCCTTGCACTGTTATCTCAATTTGTACTTAACTGATGTTTGTGTTTAATCTCACTTTGTTTTAATATTATAACTTACTTACTTTTGTGATAATATGATATTGAAAGTAGTATATAAATAGAATAAAGAAATAACAAACTTAAATGAAAGCCAGCAATAGTACATCAAGGAAATCAAATTAACAAGATAACAACAACTTTCACATCTTCATTTGAAATTTCACACTCTCCCAGCTGTCTTCAAGGAAGCTCAATATCCTAATCAGTTTTCTTAGTAATCTTGGTCAAGAATAGCCTCGCTATGAAATAGTGGAATGTGAAAATTCCAATATCAAGGTCTATTTTTGTACCAAAAGGAAAGCACTGGCCAAAATGGGAAGAAGAGTGGAATGAAATGTGAACAGCCAAATAACAGGTGTTAGCTTCAGATAAGCCCTAAGGCCCTTATGTGTCTGAAGACTATACAATTCCGATTCCTTTAATGCAGAACTGAAGGAAGATTAAATACAATCCAGTATCACCAATAAGCCTGGTCTTGTGAGACTGTTCATCATATGGTTCAATGAAGGAAGAAATAAACAAGATACCTTGGCTAGTACAGTAATATGCTACAGTTAGAAGCCAAAACAGCAGCACCAACCAATATAAGTTGAGTATCCCTTCTCTGAAATGCTTGGGACCAGATTGTATTTCTGTGCCAAGATCATGTGGAGAGCCCATTGCATGTGTACTTTTATCACTCTTTATGTAAGCAATAGCTGGCCTGTTTCAAGTATACAGAAATATTTAAATTGGTCTGGAAAAAATCTGAGTGCTTTAATTCCTCTCTTCCACTAAGAGCAGAATTTGGAAACATTTCTTGAATACGACTCTCATAAGACTTTAGCCATCACAGATCTGAACATTCTGGATAGCCATATTTATCTAGATCAGTACGAAAAAAGATTTTAAAAGGTGTGGTCCAAAAAGTTCAACCACTAAACCCAAAGCGTACTCACCAATGTTTTTTCAGAGGTTTTTCCAACCTCTGAAAGACGCTAACCTTATTAAGTTATATGAGAAAGAAAAATTCCACTCTCTTGCTCTCTCTAAGGGCATTGCCAGATGTGTGTGTGTGTGTGGCAGCACACTAAAAAGGAGTATTTTACACATGCTGTTATGCACATTAATATATTCCTTGATGACTCAACATTTATGGGTGCTAAGTTGGCATAATACTACTTTCATGAACAGAAGGTAATTATATTATTATACATCTGTGCAGGGAGAGCCTGTCACCAATTATAATGGGGTCTTTTACACTGCAGAATTATAGTGATATCATTCCATTTTAACTTCCATGGCAACATCCTATAGAATCTTGATTTAAGTATAAGTTTAAGGAGTTTAGTATTCTCAGCCAGACAGTTCTCCAGAGGGCTAGTTCCTGGATTTCACAGGATGGAACCATGGCAGTTAATATGGAACCATATATAATGCTATAATTGTGTAGAATAAAAGGGCCCACGATGATCTGACACTCCTGGAAGTTTCCAAGAGAGGCAATGAAAGTTGTTCTGTGAAAGATAGAACAAATATTTTTTGGTTCTCCAGAAAACAGAACCAACACACTGAAATTACACAAGAGAATTTTGGAAGGAAAGAATTAGGGAGAATGCCTTGAGAATAATAGCTGTTCAACAACGAAACAGACTAGTTCAGAAGGTGATGAAATTTATTTCATGAAAGTTTTTGAAACCAAGATTGAATTGTTGCCAATCATTTAGCTACTCATTTCCTGAACTGGAAAGGATGAACTAGATGGCCTTTGAGTAACTTCTAACATTAAAATTCAATAGGAATACTTTATGTGGTAGTCCAAGTGATTCTGTAGTTGCTGTGACCTTGAGAGAACATCACCCAATTAAATGGACCAAAATAATTCAATTCAATCCACTTCAGTTCAATTTTATTCCATTCAGGATGAGGGCACAGTTTTTAAACTTACCGTTCCATGGTAGTTCCTATACAGGGGCATTTTTAAGAGGTTTGTTAAATAATCTTCCAGTTGTTTCTGCAAAGAAAATAAAGTTGAGAAGCTCAAATATTATGTGCCTTATTTATGTGAGCTGTTATTCAATCATTCAAAATCAGAAAAGAATGAACATTGCAGTCAATGATAGCAACAATAACAGCATTGTGTTTATCTCATCACACTAGAGAATGAATCCACTTTAAATCCAGTTTCTGCCTCTTACAGAATTCAGAGGCTTGTAGTTTAGTGAGACTGTTGAAGGTTCCTTCCTAAACTACAAACTCCAGAATTCTGCAGGAGGCAGCAACCGGATTTAAAGTGGATTCACTCTCTAGTGTTTTTACTTCCCCCATGTCAGGAGAGACTTGGGAAATGGCAAATCACTTCTGGTGTGAGAGAATTGGCCGTTTGCAAGGACGTCGCCCAGGAGATGCCCGGATGTTTTGATGTTTACCATCTTAATGGGAGGCTTCTCTGATGTCTCTGCATGGGGAGCTGGAGCTGACAGAGGGAGCTCATCCGTGCTCTCCCCAAATTCGAACCTGTGACTTAGTGTGATAAAGTAGAAGAATGGGGAATTTATTTGACTTCAAAAGCTGAATCCATTTCAAATATGTTCTTGGGGGAGCAATCCAAATGTGGGTATGTCCAAAAGGTGAATCAAAAATACTACCACATTTTAGCTGATTTTAGTGCTAATTGCCAAGACTTATAATGGGCATTTCAATTTTTCTGAATGACCCCCCCCAAAGAAAGAAAGACAGACGGAATTGGCCAATTAGGATAGCCATATTCATCTAGATCAGTATGCAAAGGGATGTTGAAGACTAATTAAGAGAAATAGGTTTTATCTTCATCATCAGAGGTATTTAATCAAATAGACTTATGTCTATGAAGGCATATGCTGCCACCTTCTTCCTTCCAGCTAGGTTCAAAGGTGCTAAAAGATCTCTTTGCATAGGATGGGAACCACAAAAGAGGTCAAAATATTTACAGGATAGTGGATTAGGTCAATGTATACACTCATCTTTTTACATACGAAGTAGTTTCATAAGGATTCAGATAGTGATGCTTTGCAACATAAATTCACACATCCAATTATAAATTGTCAAGTGGATGACAGATTGAGTAATTTATATGTACATATAAAGAAGCTATGTGATCCTCAATGCAATGGCAAAACTCTAACCTAAGAGACAAAGGGACACTTCATGCAATGCAAATAGTTTGGAAGGGCCTGCTTTAGACTGGGACTACAGTAGGAGGCAAAAGGTTAAGAATCACCCATCCCGATTCACTCTTTTGCCAGGTTCCCAGTTTAAATCAGTCCTTTCCAAAAGCTATTTATGCAACTGATAATTGAAAGAATAGCAACTAATAACTGTCCAGTTGGGCACTGTATACCATATTGTAGTTTGCTAAACCAGGCTTCAAACTCCCAAACAAGTCAGTAAAAAAATGCAGATGATCACTAAGCGGAAGGATGCTCACCCTTCTGCTGGAAAGATGTTCTTCTCTAACCATGTTGTCAGAGGTGCGGGGTAAGCTTGGCATTTGTCTTGCTTCTCCCCTTTTGACAGTCTGCCTTCGGACTGTGTGCCTAAAAAAAGGTAACATTCAGATTGTGAGGTGGGAGGTTTCAAGCAGTGGAACACAGGAAAGGGAAGGCAGGGACCTCATTCAAGTCTACATTTCTTATTGTTAGGAACTCTTCTGCTATGGCAGTGATCAACAGAAGTGATTTAAGCACATATGAAGGTAAACTGTGCACACAACTCAAAGGTCCTTCTCCTACCTAACTGAAGGTCCCAGAAGCCAGTTACAATTCCTTCTTATCAGATGCCACCTTCACAACAATTCTTCAATTTTAATCTTAGTGATGGCTCTAAATTATACCTTTCAAATTCAGCATCTTGGATAGCCCCTTTAACATTCAAATTAAACACTGAACAGATTCAGTAGTAGTCCACTGTATTTCCTTCAGGATACTAGTGATAATAATTTGGATTACAATGTTCCTAAAAACTAGACTATGCATAATTCCCATATACAGCCAGCATGGTGTAGCAATTTGAATGTTGGACAATGATTCTGGGGACCAGAGTTTGAATCAGCCATAAAAATGCACTAGGTGATCTTGGACAGGTCATAGTCTCAGTCTCCTTCTACACTGCCATATAATCCAGATTATCAACACAGATATTACACATTAATTGCTTTGAACTGGATTATATGAGTCTACACTGCTATATAATCCAGATTATCAACACAGATATTACACATTAATTGCTTTGAACTGGATTATATGAGTCCACACTGCCATATAATCCAGTTCAATACAGATACTTTGGATTTTATATGGCAGTATAGAAAGGACCCCAGGAGAAGGCAAAAGAAAAAACAATTTGAACAAATCCCAAGAATATTCCATGATAGGTTCACCTTTGTGTGGCCATGAATCAAAAAACACTTGGAGCCAAACAACAATTCCCACCTTTACCCCTTTACTGCTTTCCTTCTCTTCTTGGAACAATTGCTTTTAGGCCTTGGAAATAGTATTTATCCTTCAAGAACCACAAAGATCGACCCGCACATAGCAACTTGTGACTAAGCAACCACCATCATATTGACATGGATCTTTCGGTAAAAAGGTTTATGACAGCTTATCACCCATCATACATTTTTAATTTCTACTCTGCCTCCATCTGTTTCCAAGGACCATTCAACCTGACTCCATATGTTTTCTAATTTAATTCAATCGTGCCACTTCTTGACCTTCTGAGATTTTAACAAGTATTCCCACACACTTTTCATACATTATGTTCCCAGCTATAAAGGATAGCTATATATTAGGTTTTCAAAAAACAGTGTATTGTAATGGCTGGAGTGCTGCAGAGATTCAGGTTTAAATCTAAGCTGATCAATAAAGCTCAGTAGGTCACATCTCCCTTGGCACCACTTTCCTCACAGGACTCTTGTGACAATGAAGAGAAGAAATACGAACCTTCTCACAAAGCTACATTTCATACCAATCATGGCAATCTGTATTTTCACTCGTCTATGTAATAGTACCTGAACTTACTTATGGATATGAGCAACTGAGAGCCAAAGTACTAGGATTCTGGGAGACCATAATGTGAATCCCTTCTCAGAATGAGTGATCTTGGTGGACTCATATTCTGAGACTAAGAGGAAGGCAATGGAAAACCCCTTTGAATAAAACGTTTTGGATTTCAACTCCCACAATTCTTAACAGCCTACTGGCTGTTAGGAATTGTGGGAGTTGGAGCCCAAAACACCTGGAGGGCCTAAGTTTGTCTATACCTGGTAGATAGTCCTTATAGTTTCTTCCAACATTAAGATTCTATGATAGCCAAGATAACCCCAGGATTGGCTCACCATCAGTCAGAATCCATTTGAAAGCAAACAACAAGAGGAACACTCTCCAAATTCATTTCAACCAATAACACCAATATTTGAAAATATCAGACAACTACCTTCTTGTAGGGATGGGAATCCGTATAAAAGCTTTATATCTGAGCAGTTCCCTGTGGAATTCTTGAAAGTGCTTGAATTTCCTTTTCACTTGCCATGTAAACTCCCCGTGGGTTAATTCAATGGTGTAAACATGTAGACTTGGTACCTTTCAAAAGAAAACAAGACATCAAGAATTCAAAGCAGGCATAATCAAAAATATTGTTTTCAACAATATTTTTTCTTAGCTTAGTGGTTGTAACAACTGCATTCGTAAACAAATTCATTAGTGTCTTTCCAGCAGGGCAGTTCATTAACAAACCAAAATAAAGAGTACAGCTTCTTAATATAGCATATTCAAGGAAGGCAGCCATTTAGTATGAGTAAATGACATAAAACAAGCATATTTAGTGGGAAATAAAATTGAATGGATTCTGTAAATTAACAGACGCACAAAGATAGATTTACTATCCGTACAAAATCATCCTGTTAACAGAAAAAAGATGCCCAGTAAAATGAAAAAATGGTAACACTTGCTCCCTGGAAGCAAGATAATCTGCTGAGGGCCTGTCCTAGAACTAAGGATAAATGTAACCTTGACTATTTTGGAGTAGCAGAACCAGAATTGTGTAGCTGTTTGAGCACTGGACTATGATTTGAAGCCACATAATAACAACTTGGGATGAGCTCCAAGTTTAGGCTGTTGCATTAGAAAATCTACTTGGCAAGAGTAATCTCTACCTGAGAATTTCAAGGCACCAAATAACCATCAGTTGTATCAGCATAGCAGTTTTCTATGTGAGTTTTTTTCCCCGTGTTCGGAGTGACTTGAGAAACTGCAAGTCACTTCTGGTGTGAGAGAATTGGCTGTCTGCAAGGATGTTACCCAGGGAACATCTGGATGTTTTGATGTTTTACCATCCTTGTGGGAAGCTTCTCTCATGCCCCCGCATGGGGAGCTGGAACTGACAGAGGGAGCTCATCCACGCTCTCCCCAGATTCGAACCTCTGACCTGTTGGTCTTCAGTCTGGCCAGCACAAGGGTTTAACCCATGACCGTTAAGATAACAGAATGGATCTTTTTATATAGTGGGATTAAAAAAACACACCAAAAATCCCAAACCCTAGCAAAATTGTGTGAGTAAATTATGAAATATTCATTATTTTAAAAGACCACTACAGTTGCAAGCAAGATTGGATGCAGTTTCATAGAGAAGTTCCTAGCTGTACTAGAGGTGTTTAGTGGTGGAACAGATGTCCTCTGGAATGTGGTGCATTCTGGTTCTTTGGAGGTCTTTGAGCAGAGCTTGGATCTTTCAGACATGTTTTAGTTGTCTATTCCTGCATGGCCCTTGAGATCCCTTCCGGCTCAATGCTTCTAATATCTGACCTTTGTTGTTGAGGTACAGCGCTCTACTTCCAAAACCCGCACTCGAATCGGACATCCGGTTAGGTAGGTTTGTATATGAGCCTCTTTAAAGCCTTTAGTGTTGTAAATGGCAGAGAATGGAATACCCACTGCAAAAGATAAGAAAGCAATGGTTATTTCATCTCTTTACATCAGCTTTTCAGATACAACTCATAACAGCAGGGAAAAGATTAATGTGAAAGTAATTGAAATGACGTATTAAAATGTAACAGCCCATTATGGGTTTTCTCAACCAGAGCTTTCACATGTTTAGCACCTCCCTTAAAATTAATGAAAACCCCAAATCATTAATTTATTCAGTTTGAATATCTAAAATGCTTGGAACCAGAAATGTTTTGATTTTTTTTTCCAGATGTTGGAATATTTTCATATACCACATCATCATTGTCATAGAGATATCACCCAGGTCATAAATTCATTTATGTATTATCTAGACACAAAGGCTGAAGTTAATTTTGTGCAAAATATTTTTAATAATTTTCTGCATGACCCAAAGTTTGCATACACTGAGCCATCAGAAAGAAAAGATATCACTATCTCAGTCACCCATGTGAACAATTTCTGATTTTGGAATTCCAGATAAAAGATGCTCAACTTGCATATCATCTCTCTAGTTTTTTTTAAAAAAAAATATAATCTTTATTGAGTTTTTACAAGGGTGGGTTATAAAATCCAAGGTTCCAAAAAAGTGAAAGGTGTGGAGCAGGGGGTTTGGGCTAGGGTTGGGATTTGGATTGGGGGTATGGGTTGGGGTTCTGTTTGGGTAGGAAGGGAAGATGGGCAAAATTATAAAAGAGTAAGGAGGGAGGGAAAAGAGGGGTGGGGAGGAAGGTATTATTGAACTTCCACTCTTCTTTATAATGGTATTCAAAGAAAAAAGTAGCCAAAATGGAAAGCTTTAAGTTTCCTTTCTTCTTCCTTTTCCTATTGTTCATCGTCGGTAATTCTCTGTTCCTAAATTCTATTCATATTAACATCTTGATATTGATTTCATTTATCCATTCCTTAATGGGGGTCCAATTGGTTGATTTAATATGTGTGTTCCATGATCTTGAAAGTATATATGTCAAGTGATCCATATTCATAATGTCTAGTATCTTTTCTATCCACTCTTCCTTTGTTGGTTTTATGTTTTGTCTCCAGACTCTCGCTAACAGAATCCGGGCTGCTGATGTTAGATAGACAAATAGTTTATCTGTGTTCTTATCCCTTATTGATGTTGACTAATCCTAAAAGATAGTATACGGGTTTTAAGGGGATTGCTCTTTTCAGAATTTTTTGACATGCTTCCTGTATTGTTTTCCAAAAGGGCCTCACTTTCTCACAAGACCACCACATATGGTGGAAGGTACCCTTCTTAATCCCACATTTCCAACATTTATTGCATATTTTTTGAGAATTTTACTAATTTGCATGGTGTTAGGTACCATTGGTGTATCATCTTCATCCAATGTGGGGTTTTTTTTAAAAAAAAGATAGGAGTCCAATGACAAATTATTTTATTGGAAAAACTTGCAAAAGACATATGGCTTGCATGCTTAACCTAGAGTTGCAGATCTGTAATTTCTCCATATTCACTAATACTATGCTGTCACAACTATGGCAGTTAGTTATTGTTACAATTATAAATGCCTCCACCATACTTACTTTTCCAGGTAGCAGCCATATTGAAAAATATAAATCAGTTCAGCCGGTGATTGGGATGCCAGTGGGCAAGACTGTGACAATGAGAAGTAGGACCCTGCTACAATGCTTTGTCACAGTCTGACTCACTGGTGTGGAAGTGGGTTGAAATTTCTTCCTTCTGTGCCCTCATTGCAATAGATCTTAATCTCTTTGTGTGGTTGCTGTCTGGTAAAATGGGTTTTGGCATATGTTAACACATACATAACTAAGTAGACAATGTAGAACACGGGCCAGTTTGAGCATTTGTTTGTTTATTTGATTGATTGATTTTTTAAAATCCTGATTTTCTCCTGACAGAGAGATTTAATATAAGTGAGAAGGGGAAGACCAATATGTCCTCTTAACCAGTTATAATAACAGAAAGTGTTTATTCCTTCATATTATGCCCAGTATCAAATGCACCCATCCTTTAACTGGATGCGCCAAGTGCGCAATTTGGAACTATATGGGTGAAAGTCACTTACACATTGACTGTAAATTTGGCTTCTTTTTTGTTTAACCCCCATGAATTGCAGTCCCCCAAGGTCACATTTGGTTACCAAACCCATATACAACTAGACATATAATGCAGACTTTTTAATAACATTGTCACCTGACGAATTCTAAACAATTTCCACATGTTGTTTTACAGGGTCATTGAATTCGGCAATCATTCTTTAATTCACCTATCAAACTAGAACTTGAAAATTTACTTTTTTGGACTGTGGCTCCCACAATCCTTCAGCCAGTGTGGTCAGTAGCAAAAAAAAAGTCAGTTTCCCCAACTTTGCAATAATCTTTCTCCCACCAGCAAAGATTGAGTTATGTGTGTTAACTCTGTTAAAAAGAAGAAGACACACTTGAAATATTTACTGCTGCACAAATATGCTAATAAATATAAAACTAAACTGTTTATCAAACAATTGTCATCTAGGCTGCTTGCTTTGCTTTATTTATTTTGCTATTTTTACTGAATTTCTCCCTCATAAATTCTTGGGAATTTTATGAGATATTCTTGGAAAATTAGGGAGCCTGGGAAGAAAGACAAAAACAAATAATATTTCATGTATGTTTAGCTATTCTGTGGTATAAACTCATAAATTTCTAAGTTAGTGAACTGATGAAAAGGAAGATAAAATAACTGATGAAAAGGGAGATACCAGTGGTATGGAAGAGAAGGACTGTTGGAACAGGAATACATTCTCATTTTGCATAAATTGTTTTAAAAAAACAAACTAATTAGAAAAAAACTAATTAGAAAAATTGCTGGGTTCTGCAGAGTTTATATCAGTGGTTTCCAACCGTTGGTCCTCCATGTGTTTTAGACTTCAACTCCTACAATTCCCAACAGCTGGGAGTTGAAGTCCAAAACAACTGAAGGACCAAAGGTTGAGAACCACTGCTTTAGTTGCAGCCAGTTTATACAACAGTCAAGTCTATGTACTGTACATGTGGCACAACAGAGGCTGATAAGATAAAACAATGGCCATATGAACAGGTAGCAGACGGTTCATCTCACAATAATGAAGTGATGAATCTATTCCAGTTATTGGCCCAATTTTAAGGAGCTACCCAAGGTGTGGGACCTTCTAAGAATGGGTTCAGTACCACAGAGCACACCTTTACAGGCTTGAAATGGATTCTATGCCCACTGACAATGGAGTTGTTACTGATATGGAGTAAAGCAAAGCAGGATGATTTTCAGAAACACAACCCAGGAGGTGTGAATAGCTATTTCCAGGGAACCTGGTTCTGAATTAACACTATTGCTCACTGTGGTTCTGTTATTTTTTTTGGTGAAAATATGCATTACATTATTTCATTTCATTGTAATAAGCCAGAGTTTGAATAAGTTAAATTTTTAAGACTGCCATGCTCAGAATTCCTCAGGAGCTACAATCTAAGACAGGGGTGGGCAATTATTTTTTCCAAGGGGCCACACGAGAGCCAAAAATATTATGGAGGGCCGCACCTAAAGGCTGAACTACATTCTACATAATATCCTCAGCAGGACTTTTGCTAGGCACACTGAAAAATGGCAGAGATAGTTTTCCTCTCTCAGTGTGCCTAGGAAAAGTCCTGCCCCCAAAGAAGGAACCTCCACCTCACTCTGGGGCAAAAATTCCACTGGAATGGTGCGCCTGGTTCGTGGCGCGCATGGGCAAAACCCCTCACACTCGCCAGCTGTTCGGGGGGACTCCTCCTCACCCCCTACTTTCCCCTTCCCTCAGTCGTCGTCACTGCCACCCCAGTGCATTGTGGGCACAGCTGTTCAGAGTAGAGAAACTCCACCAATGGGAGGGGAAGGGAAGAGCCCTTGAGGAGGACAGCACTGAAAAAAATGCCATGTTCTGCAGTGCCGCTGCTTGGGGGCTGGAGTTGCCTCCTCTCCCGCCCCTTCTCTCCGTTGCTCGCCGGGCCGGACAGAACTGGCCAGGGGCCGGATCCGGCCCGTGGGCCATAGGTTGCCCACCCCTGTTCTAAGATGTAAGTGTTCCAAGCTTTGCACTTGTAAGCACATGGTATACACAAAATGGACCAAAGCCTGATAAAATCATAGATGCAAGGTGTAAAGCTGAATAAAAGTCTTTAGCCACCTTGCCAAAAAATGCTGGTGCTTCAAATGACAAATCCCAGGATTCCACAGCATTGAGATATTTTAAAATTGCATTACGTGATATAATTAATACCTATTTTAAATTGTGGTTTCTGTTTTGAGTTATATTTAATATATTTTGTGATATGTTTCTTATTATGTTCTGGTTCTATTTATCATTTGTCTTCATTTTAAGTGCTTATTATTATTTTGTATTGCCTTGCCTTATTGTAAGCCGCTCTGAGTCCCCTAGGGGAGAGGGGTGGGATATAAATATATTATTATTATTATTATTATTATTATTATTGAGCCATGGTGGTTGTCTCAACACAATGCATCAGTTCTATAGAATAGAATGAACCATAAGATAATATGAATTAATAAGAAGCTATTATTAATAGTGGGTTGGGGATCCATCTTATGGCCACCTCATATTCCATTTAGCATATTACTCTGTCTTTTGGATATTCTTCAAGGCATTATTATTATTATTATTATTTATAACCCACCCTATTTTCCCGAGGGGACTTAGGGTGATTTCCAGCAAAATATTTGGCAAACACTCAATGCCAAAACCAACAAATAACAAACCAAACCAATGGGTAAAACATAATACATCACAAACATAATACATCACAAACATTTACAACTATCTATCTATCTATCTATTCTTTTCCTCCTCCTCCTCCTCCTCCTCTCCATGAGCTAGAGTGCATAGGTGGATTTTTAAAAGCTTTTTAAAGGAGAGGAGAAGAGGGGGCATTTTTAGTTCTTTGGGGAGGAAGTTCCAGAAGCAGGGATCAATCGCAGAGAAGACCCCCTCTCTCATTTCCACTACCCTTGCTTGAGACAGGGGTGGGACTGAGAGCAGGGCCTCGTCCGCAGTGCTTGTGATTGGTCTGTATGCTGGTCTGTATGCGGAGATGCTATTTTTCAAATAGTCTGGGCCCAAACCGCATGAACCACATTTTGACTTCCCTCTGTTTTTATAAGAATGGGTAACTTGCTTTTAAAAATTAATTCTAAAATACTAAGAAGCCTTATTTCATTTGCCGATGAGACCAACTCACCAGGTTCTTTTGGGTCATGGAGGGCATCTGCATCCACCTCCTCCCCTTCAAAGTGGAGCTCCCTCGTGTCGAGGCTTTCAATTATGTTACTCATGTCATCTGCTATTTTCCTCAGTATCGAGGTGTTCACTTTCTTTTCATTGCTGAGAGACATTGTGAATGTTCACACTCACAAACAGGGGGCTGTTGGAAAGAAGAAATGGAGCATCATTGGCAATTCACTTGTGTTTTATTTATTTAACATATTCTATACCAACTTTTCAGGCAAAGCCTTACCAGTGTAGTTCATGACTGAAGAATTTTAAAGAATAAATAAAAGAAAGTTACCTAAAATCACATAAGACATTTATAACAGCTATAATGATAAATTCACAGTATAAAGATGGTACGAAGCAGATAGGAAAGAACATGCCTATAGGTTTCTGCTATGCTCTAAAGCACCTTCCATGTTTCCAATGTTTACAACATAGAACTAAAAGTCATAACTATAATTTTGTTGATATGCTATCCCAGTGGGTGAAAAAATTTCAGGTTTATTCAGGGGTAGAGCAAAGAGGGAAGATTTCTCCAAATAAGAATTCTGATCCCCAGTTAAATTCCCTTCCAGTCTATAGAAGTGTCGAATTGCAGTAACTTAAAACCTAAGCAGAGTTGCTGGAAAATCTAGTCTAGGTTTTAGAACAAAAGGAGCAGGCACAGATACAGGGAGAATTCAAACAACAATACGGTGAGCCCTTGGTATCCACAATGGTTTGGTTCCAGGACTCCTGGTAAATTCCCATATTCATGGATAATCAAGTCCCATTATATACAATAATAAAGTAAAATGGCAAAATCAAGGTTTGTTGTTGTTTATTTGTTCAGTCACTCTTCGTAGCCTCATGGACCAGCCCACCCCAGAGCTCCCTGTTGGCCATCACCACCCCCAGCTCCTTCAGAGTCAAGCAAGTCACTTCAAGGATAAGAACATAAGAACATAAGAACATAAGAAGAGCCATGCTGAATCGGGCCTCAGCCCATCTAGTCCAGCATTCTGTGTCACACAGTGGCCCACCAGTTGTACACGGGGATCTCTAGCAGAAGGGAGGGCAAAACCCTCACCTGCTCCCGACCCCCCACAACCAGTACCCGGGGAAATCCTGCCTGCCTCCATCAACACAGAGGTGGCACTTGGATGTCCATTTCAGTAGCTACTGATTCCCTTGGTACAATCCATCCATCTTGCCCTTAGTCGGCCCCTCTTCCTTTTTCCTTCCATTTTCCCCAGAATCATTGTCTTCTCTAAGCTTTCCTGTCTACTCATTATGTGTCCAAAGTACTTAATCTTTGACTCTAATACCTTTCCCTCCAATAAGCAGTCATGTTGAAGTATGGACTGGATGGATCTTCTTGCGGTCCAAGGCACTCTCAGAACTTTCCTCCAACACCATACTTCAAAAGCATCTATCTTCCTTCTCTCAGCCTTCCTTATGGTCCAGCTCTCACATCCGTAGGTTACTATGGGGAATACCATTACTTTAACTATGCGGATCTTCATTGCCAGTGTGATGTCTCCAATCTTCACTATTTTATCGAGATTGGTCATTTCTCTCCTCCCAAGAAGTAAATGTCTTCTGATTTCCTGGCTGCAGTCTGCATTAAATCAAATCTAAATCAAGGTTTACATCTTATATTTTAATTTTTTAAAGCCATGGATGGTTGTATCTGTGGATATAAAGAGCCACTGTTATAGGAGTTCTGAGTGAGAATATTTTCAGTGTCTGATTACTCTAATACTAAAAATGTGGCCACTGCAGGAAATGTCATCTGGGGAAGAATACCTTTTCTTTGCCCTCCCTTAGGGTAGAACTGATTAAAATCTGCTGACAAGAAGCAACTTGTTTTTCCTATACCTTCATTCTTTCAAGCTGTTTCTTCCAATCACAACCATAATTTTAACAAGTCTCATTATACTGGACTGCTGCACCAGCACATTTCTGGCCAACTTGGATATTTTCACAGATACATGTTCCATTCAAAATACAGACTGTGGTCATGTGGAAAAGGATGGGGATAGCTGCAGAAAATGGAAGTAACCAATTACGGATAATTAGCTCCTGCCCTTATAATGGTGTTATGGTTATAATGTCTGTTGTTAATGGCCGTCAGGTCAACTCTGGATTACAGAAAATGGGAGTTCCCTCAAAGATATGATACATGTTATAACTGATTTCTTAAGAAAAGGGATCACCTCAATCTATTATTGTTCTCTTCTCCTCTTGCTGACAAATGGCTTTGTGCTATCTAAAATTAGAAAGCCTTGAGTCTGTATAAATGTTTAAAAGTGCCATGAAAGCCCTCAACAACACAAGTGCTTTGTCGTTTTGGGAAGGAACACCTCTGTTTAATTGGAGAACTATTTCTCTCTAAAACATTCAGAAGTGGCAGCCCAATCCTTTCTCTCCTCAACATGCTGAGTATTTTAAAAGGATATGTTCTTTTTTTTAAAAAAGGGCATACTATGTACTCTTCAGTTCAGACTGAGAGCTTATATGTGCTATACTGAGATACAAAATGTAAAGCTTGCATTATACTAGGAAAGTCTAGTTTTATGCCTTGGGAGGGGCCTGCCTTCTCAAGGGTCTTTCTAAAGGTAATGGTAAAGATAAAGGCTTCCCCTTGACATTAAGTCTAGTTATGTCCAAATCTGGGGGTTGGTGCTCATCTCCATTTCTAAGCCATAGACAACTCCAACGTCATGCGGCCAGCATGACTGCATGGAGCGCCATTACCTTCCCACTGGAGCAGTACTGATCTCCTCACATTCACATGTTTTCGAATTGCTAGGTTGGCAGAAGCTGGAGCTAACAGCAGGAGCTCACCCTGCTCCCCGGATTTGAACCACCAATCTTTCAGTCAGCAAGTTCAGCAGCTCAGCGGTTTAACCCTCTGCACCACTAGGGGTTCCCAAGGATCTTTCTAGGTATAGCAAAGCACCAGCTCATATTCAACATCATCTACTTTAAAGTAACTTCCCCATTCCCAACAATAACCCTCTACTTTACTGTCATTATTCACAAAAAGGGAAGAAGGTCTGTTGTGCTACTGATTAGAATGTGGGGAAAATTATGTTTCCATTTCACTTTCACTCATTAAGACTTCAACAAGCAATAATGTGAAGGGTTCCGCTCCCGATTTTCAGTGGGATGATGGAAATCATTATTCAACATTTATATGCGCCCCTTGGCCCAGCTGGCCCGTGACTTTGGTCTGGAGTGTTATCAGTACGCTGATGACACCCAGATTTTGCTGAGAATGGACGGCAGGCCGGATACCGTATCCGATTGTTTCCATCAATGCCTTGAAGCCGTGACTGGATGGCTGCATGCCAGCCGGCTGAAGGTGAACCCGTCGAAGACGGAGATCTTGTGGCCCGGTCGACCTGGGCTGGATGAGTGCTGGTTGCCTACCCTGGATGGTGAGCAACTTAACCCGTCATCTCTTGTAAAGAGCTTGGGCGTCCAATTGGACCCTTTGCTATCCATGGAGACCCAGGTCTCCATGGTTAGCAAATCGTTGTTTTTCCATCTATAACAGACTAGGCGACTGGCGCCCTACCTGTCCAGGGACGACCTGGCCACGGTGATCCAAGCGACGGTCATCTCGAGGCTGGCAACTGCACTGGCTCCCTATCGAGTACCGGATTCCCTTCAAGGTGCTGGTTCTAACCTTTAAGGCCATACACAGTCTAGGGCCTGTGTACCTGAGGGACCGCCTTACCCCGTATGTTCCCCCGAGATCGCTACGCTCGGAAGAGCAGAACCTGTTGGTCATTCCATCGATCCGCTCCTGCCATGTGTCCACTACGAGACAGCGAGCCTTCTCTGCCGCTGCTCCTGTGCTTTGGAACCCGCTTCCAGACCACACTCGGGCGAGCTCAGAGCTCGCCCCCTTTCGAAGGGCGTGTAAGACCGCTCTTTTTAGGCTGGTGTTTAGCTAAATCTGAATGTAAATGGCATGCTTACGCCTGAGTTTAAGAATTGTAATCTTCGATGTTTTACTACTGTTATACTCTGTGTTTTTATTGTATGTTTTTATTGTATGTTTTTATTGTATGCTGTGATCCGCCCCGAGCCTGCAGAGAGGAGCGGAATATAAAAATGAATAAATAAATACATACATAAAATTATTCCCTCACACCTTGTTCACCAAGCAGAACAGACCCCTTCTCTCAATAATAGCTGATGCTCGCTAATTAAGTTTGGGAAGATATTTACACTTGCAACAACAGTGCCACAATTTTGATTATGTAGGGATAGTGAAAACAGAGCAGCAAGAGATTCATAACTTATGAATCTGTAACTGAAATACAGAATGACAAACTTCATACAACTCTACAGTTCAAGTACATCTCCTGTGAAATGTATGAAAAGCCACGTAATTATCTCTGGGTGTGCCTTTGGAACAATATCTGAACAATATCCTAAATCCAGGCTGACTTGTGACTTGTTCCATTCTCCTTGCTTAGGTCATCTGGGTGTTTTCTTCCCTTTATATCCACACCTCATCTTAACCACAGTTGTATTTAACAAAGTCTGATTTGATCCCTTCTCTTGTTGCTCAGGATATGACCAAGCAGTGGACTCCAAAAACATCCCACTCAACTTTGAAACCTATCCAATCCACACAGCAATAACAATATGAAATGGCAGTAACAGCTATAACTGTTTCCTATTACCTATAGCTTCATTAAAGAATAATAGGCTGCCTGTGAAGTCTCTCTATGCAGTAGTATCCCTACAGACAAGCAGAGCCGTTTTTTATCCATCACAGGGATTAGTTCCCTTTACTGTTTGTACTTCAAACTTCTGAAAATAAAGTGTCTTCACAAATTCACACATACCAGATAGCATGAAGGGTCACTTCAATTTGTATAGTGCCAGAAGTCAGTGAAGGTAATATCATAGGAGCTTCTCCTAGATTGTATGTTAATTATGGCACTCTCATCTTCAATACAGCCCCCATATCCATGGTATATGCTTCTGGACTTTGTATGCATGCACAAAACTATAGATAATAGCAAACCCTTTTGATATGAAGGTCTTCTGGCCCAAGCATTGCAATGGAGGACCTAGAAAATGCCCATAGCAGACATATTTTTGGACATGAATAACTGAAACTATGGTTGCGGGTTCAAAAAATAATGAGGTCGTAGTGCACACTTAAATGGTTTATTGCTAGCTATTGGTAATTGCAAGAAAAGATGCAAGTGGATCTAATGAAAATCAACAGATCAGCACATCAGCTATTTTGGAACCAAATAAGACACTTTTAACTCCATATATTTATAGGGAATTCTCAGAATATCAAATCTTTGGCATCTAAACCAGCACCTTGGCAGCCAAACCAACATTATCTGCTGGTGATCATGAGAAGGATTGTGCAGCTGGGCTCAGTACTGCTCATGGGCTTCTTACCAACACCTGGAATTTTGTACTAGAGACATTTGATGTGACCCAGAATGTTTTGCCTCCACTGTGGGTCTCATTTTTTGTCTGAAAGTCCAATGTAGGTGTCTAGACTTCTCTTAAAAACCCGGCACAGTAATATTCGAACTGGTTGCTAATATTTGTTCCTTCAGTTATTTTAGATTGCAACTAACAGACATCTTTGCCTATATGGCCCACTTTCAGGAACTCTAAGAACTGGAGACTAAAACATATTGAAAATCAAAGGTTGAGCCACATTGTTTTTTAAAAAATGGAGGCAGCCTTTGTGCATGAAGCCAGGTTCCCAGCTTCAGTATCAGTATATGGATTGTGGGATGCTAACTAGTATGATTCCTTTCTAATCTTGTGGGGTGCGGGACTAAAGAAAGATTTCCATGGTAAACAAGTATTCTGAAGAAGAAATTTCCCCAATTGTAATAATCTCTATATCTGAACTGATCTACTTTTCATGCAGACAATAAAGCTAAAATAGTCTGCCAATCTTTAAATGGTACATCTACACAAGGGCGGTCCTACAGGTAGGCCAAGGAAGCGGCCGCATGGGGCACCATCTGGGAAGGGGCGCCATCTGGGATTTTCCTCAGGCAGTGCCGCGGCTGCCTGCTTTTGGGCCCTGGCCTTGTGCACTCCGACGCCGCTTCTGGGCATGCGCGGAGGTTTTGAAATTGAGCACAGGAGAAACTGCGCAGTTGCAGGCAGGGGGCAGAGCCAAAGGGGAGGGGGAGCCAAAGGTATTGACCCAATTGGGCAGGCAGCCTCCTGACAGCCGCCACCGGAAGTAGCTGCCGCGCACTGAGACGAACTCCCTCGCCAGGCTCAATCACGTGTGAACCCTACCACACCCGCCCACCTCCCGCCGTGCATGCACACGCCGGCCGGGAGCATCAAGGAGAGACAGGTGCAACTGTGCAGGAAAATAGTAATATATAATATTTTATTTTACTTTATTTTGGGTTATTTGAGTTTTATAGGAGTAATGAAAATATTTAGTAGAGGATAATTTTATTTAAATAATTTTATTTATTATTTTGTGATAATAATATAATAGAATGTTATGTTATATTATAATGTCAATATATTATAATATAATTATATTGTAATGTAGTATAATATAATTATGATATAATATAGTATGAGTATGTACTATAATATATTGTATATACATTGATACAATATAATACTACTAATGGTATTGTGATATTATAATTGTATATTTGTTTTACATGGGGGGCGCCAAAATTATGTTTGGGGGGGGCGCCAAAATAATGTTCGCTTACCATATAAAATTACCTTAGACCGCCCCTGCATCTACACCATACTGTAGCAGTTTGATACCAGTATGGCTCTGGTTTACAGAATCCTGTTTTGTTTTGTTTTAATTTAATGAAGTACTTAAAATTATGAGCTAAACTAGAGCCCAGATCCATTCCCTGTGACTATAGTATAAGAGCGCTCCACCAGAGAAGCTTTAAGAACCTCACAATTACTTGTGTCGAGGTTTCTCATGATGTAGCCATGGCAAGTAAAGCAATATCAAACTCTCATAACTGTGAAGTGCAGTTTGATATTGCTCTAATTGCAACAGCAATACTCACAGTCTCCAAAGACCTGTGCTCATAGCGTAGTTTATATTCATTGAACAGAAGGCTGAATATAGCGTCACTGCACAGTATGACTGTTGTGTCATTACAAATGCACATTACTGAGATCTCTGAAATGCAAATTCTGGTTCTGGCAAATAATATCTTAGACAGGATATCCAGACTTAGCATAAATTTACATAACCTTCCAGATTTTTTTCTCAAGGTGCAGCAAAGCTGGCTAGAACATGACTAACTGAAGCAGCCTACATTTTAATGTCGGGATTATACCAACAAAATGACAATCAACAGATTGTCTGTCTAAATTCTTCCCATAACTGTCTTTAAATACCATTTTCCTTCTGTTAAAGGAAAACAGGGAACTAGCTTTATGTTCCTTGAAGAAGACTCAACTCTCAATCCTATTAGTTTCTGCTAATGAAACAGCTGCAAAGTATCTTGGGCAGATTAAATCACAAAGGTTTCTCCCCGGAATTTTTTAGGGTGTTGAGTGTGAAAGGTAAATATAACTGCCCCTACCCATACTCACTCACATAGTATTGTTATGTGTAATAAAACTGGAAGAATATGAAGCTTACACTTGGTTATATTTTATCACAGGGGCCCCCAAGCTAAGGCCCTCAGGGCAGATGCGGCCCTCCTGGGTCAATTACCCAGCCCACATCCTAAACATTAAACTTAGGATCAGTCTGAAGTCACTTGAAGGCACAAAACAACAACCCTTGTGCTGGCAGGACTGCTGACCTAGAGGTCAGCAGTTTGAATCCGGGGAGAGTTGAGTTCCCTCTGCCAGCTCCCCGTGTGTGGACATGAGAGAAGCCTCCCGCAGGGTGGTAAAACATCAAACATCCGGGTGTCCCCTGGGCAACATCCTTGCAGACAGCCAATTCTCTCACACCAGTTTACTTGCAGTTTCTCCTGACACTTGGGGGGGGGGGTATGAGAACTCTAATTAATTTGACTATTTCATCAGCCAAAAAACAGGTCCACACTTCCCACTGAAATACTGGTAAGTTTATGTTGGTTAAAATTGTTCTTTATTCTAAATATTGTTCTTTTGTGTTTTTGCAGTCTAAATAAGGTATGTGCAGTGTGCATAGGAATTTGTTAATGTTTTTTCTGAACTATAGTCTGCCCTCTGTTTAAAAAGTTTGAGGACTCCTGTTTTGTCATATGTATTTTAGTGCTTCCTCAATTGATGAAATACTTCTGTTACATAACACTTGATATTCCCTCACTTTCTTATTCAGTTGAGTGTGTTTTATCTTTTGACTGACATCTGACATGCAAACATGAGATTCATTTGCAATAATTTTTTCTGAGGCACATACATGTCATGAAATCCTGCTCAATGGCCAACCTATAAAGATTTGTTGAAAAAAGACAAAGATGGATTTTGTCTTAGAGCAAAGGAGGAATTAACAACTAAATTTAAATCATTTTCTTGGTTGCAATACATACAGACCAAAGAATATTTTTAAAAAGATAAGGATAAAGGTTTTGCTGACAAGGATGACTTTTATGAGAAAATTGTTAACAAGGAAAAGAAGAATATTACAAATATATACAATATCTTATTAGAATGGGCAACTGAAAGAGAGACAGTAAAATAATGTATAATTACATGGGCAAAAAACATTGGGAGAACAAGCAAAATGAAAGAATGGGAAGAAATATGGCAGAGAAAAATAAAATATACATATGCAACAGACATCAAAGAAATTTGGTATAAAATGTTCTACAGATGGTATATTACACTCCAAAAGTTGGGACTTATGTATAAATCAGCAAATAATAATTGTTGGAAGTGTGAAAAAGAGGTAGGAACATTTTACCACATGAGGTGGACTTGTCCTAGAGCAAGTGTGTTTTGGAAGATAATACAGGAACACTGTGAAAACATATTGAAAATAAAAAGTAATAAAAAACCAAAATATTTTCTGTTAGGTGTAATAGATGAAGAAATGAAATTAGATTTGAACCAAGATATCTTATTTATGTACTTGATTACAGCTGCCAGAATAGTCTATGCGAAAAATTGGAAACAAAAAGATCTACCCACAGTAAACGACTGGCTTAGAAAGATTGACTGATGAAATAAAAGACATGGACAAATTAACTTTTGCCTTGAAAATATCTTATGGGAGACCCATTAAGAAAACAGACTGGATATTATATGAAGAATTCAAAGAAAAATACAAAGAATAAGAAGAGATGAAATATAAAGAAAGCCCTCATAGTAAAATAGAAGTATTAGATGAAATGGACTAGAAGGAGAAGCCGAAGTAAAGAAATCAAAGAAGAAAGAATAGACAAAAAGCAGCAAAAGAAGATTTGTAAGTCAGATATTTCCTCCCTTCACATGTTCCTAAGTCATACCTATCCTATCCACTTGACTCTATTCCCATACCCCACTTAAACCTAGCCTTCCCCTCCCTAAAATCCCTAGCTAGAATGTTTTGTTTTTAATGTTTAGATGTAAAAACTTTTTAAATAAAAATCATTAAAAAAAATAAAAAAGGAAATCCTGCTGGGGATGGAGAAACAAATATGCAGGGAATAAACACTTTATATATGGTCTAGTTTGATCTTTAGTGCTAAAACAAACAAACAACTTGAAACTCTGCCAAACAAATATCTGAAGGGGACCTCTAGAGCAGTGTTTCCCAACCTTTTTTGAACCGAGGCACATTTTTTACATTTACAAAATCCTGGGGTACACCACCAACCAAAATGACACAAAATGTTTTATGGCGTTTCGGCACCTCTTTTCACAACAGGCTGCATATGCAGGGACAAAGAGTAGGCAAAATAATAATAATATAGTGAAAATGCACAATTACAAAAGTTTTATAAAGTTAATGTATCAATATAGTGAATTTGAAAAAGAAGTACAGTTTGGCGCCCACATGATGTTGGCACCTTCGTGGGAGAAAAAGGAAAAATCTTCCCTTACCGCTTAGGCTCTGTACTGGATAATCTGCAATATATAGAAGTTCAATATATAGGAGTTATCATGCGAACTGCCCAGAGGAGCTCCTCTCCCCAGTGGGCGGTTCCAAAAGTTATCTACAACACGTGGGCGGCTCCAAAATGACGCGGCGTCATTTTGGAGCCGCCCATTGGGCTCCTCTGCTCCTTTGCATGCTGCTGTCTGTTTGGGGAGAGGAGCCGAGTGGGCAGTTCCAAAATGACGCGGCGTCATTTTGGAGCCGCCCATTGGGCTCCTCTCCTCCTTTGCATGCTGCGTACCGCTTTTCCCTCACAGCAGGGGGGCGTCTGCGGACAGAGCCTAATACCAACGTGGTACGGGAAGATTTTTCTCCCATGGAGGAGGACAAAATAATAGCGGTGGCAAAAGGAGGGGGAAGGAAGGGGGCAAAAGTTTTTCTGGAGGCACAGCTGGAGCTCTGCAAAGGCACAGGAGTGTGCCTAGGCACACTGGTTGAAAAAGACTGCTCTAGAGATCACCGTCAGTGCCTGCTGCAGTTGTGTCCTGCTAAAGGAAAATAGCCAGATGAGTTGTCACTTATTTATTTATTTATTTATTTATTTCGGGATTTTACCCCGCTCTTCTCAACCCCCAAGGGGGGACTCAGAGCGGCTTACAGTACGGCACAATTCGATGCCCACAAAATAACAATATAAACCCCAAAACACTTCAACAATTAAAATACATTAAAAATACATTAAAATACAACTACATTAGCACCATACACATTCACTCTGGATTAAAACAATGTTCAGTCCATAAAAACATTGGCCATAATCACCCACTTTCATTAAAAATCAATCTAAAATGCTGCCTTGTGCTGGTGTACGAATGCCTGGTCCCACAACCAGGATTTTACTTGTATCAGGAAGGCCAGGAGGGATGTGTGGGATCGTACATCAATAGGAAGCGCATTCCACAGGCGGGAGCCCACCACCGAGAAGGCCCTATCCCTCGTCCCCACCAGCCTCATCTGAGATGTAGGCGGGAGCGAGAGCAGGGCCTCCCGGATGATCTTAGATTACGAGGTGGGACATAGCGGCTGATGCGTTCGGACAAGTAAGCTGGGCCAGAACCGTATAGAGCTTTAAAGGTCAAAACCAGCACTTTGAATTGAGCCCGGAATTGGACAGGCAGCCAGTGGAGCTGACACAACAGGGGGGTGGTATGCTCCCTGTATGCAGCTCCCGTTAGCAATCTGGCTGCCGCCCGCTGGACTAATTGCAATTTCCGAACTGTCTTCAAAGGCAGCCCCACATAGAGTGCGTTGCAGTAATCTATTCGGGATGTGACCAGAGCGTGGACGACCGTAGCCAGATCAGACTTCCCAAGTTACTCCTTGCTCAACAACCTGAAAATGGCAGAGTTGTGTGAAAGACTGTATACTGGTTTCACTAACCATCCTTTTAAGAACTTTGCTGATTCTGGGTTGCTGTGAGTTTTCTGGACTGAATGGTCATGTTCCGGAAGCATTCTCTTCTGACGTTTCACCCACCTCTATGGCAGGCATCCTCAGAGGTTGTGAGGTTTGTTGGAAACTAGGCAAGTGGGGTCTATATGTATGTGGAATATTCAGGATGGGAGAAAGCACTCTTGTCTGTTTGAGCAAAGTGTGAATGTTGCTATTGGCCAGCTTGATTAGAATTGAATAGCCTTGCAGCATCAGAATCAGAATATTTGCTGATTCTGATTTTGAATTAAGGGTTATAAGAACTGTTGGTAAGCTGCCCATATTCATAATCGACAGTAATTACTATGAACATTCCAAATGGGTTTGAAACTAAGCACATTCAGCTATGGCTTTCATGCTCAATTAGCACCATGTATAAATAATTAAGATAAATTAAATTTATACTCACTATTATGAACAGAAGATGAAAGGCAGCAATAGTTACTGCCTGATGTGAAATAATAGTTGCTATATTTGAAGGGAAATATGGCAAGCTCATACAACAAGGCCTTATGTTTGGCTCAAAGTGGAAGTACGTGGAACGTGATACAATGCAGTGATGAGCAAACCCTGCAATATCTGCCTTACTAGAGCCTTTAAATTGTCAACCAGGGCCTAGTGCACTTAAGAATTAAAGCACTGTGAGATCAGATACCTATTCTGAGTATACAAGAATTGCTTCAAGGTCACCTCAAGGTTTCTTACCTTTAACTATGTGATTTCAGATTGAAAGAATGAACTACTGTTATTATCCTATTGAGCACAAGAAATCCCTTGCTCTTTTATCAATAGATCCATATCTTATTTCTGTCCAAAATAATCTAATGCATAATATAACTAGACATGGAAAGGAGTATCTGGGTTCAGATTTTCTTGGTACTTTGTCATGAAGTTTATAAAATGCCTCAGGGCATATTGCTGCCTCCCCCGAAGCCAGCTAAGAGGAGGGACTGAGGAAGAGACTTTAAGGCACCTGTCTCCTGGCTGTTGTTTATTGTTTTATTGTATTGTATTTAATGTTTTTATTGTTTTTATTGTATTGTATTGAATGTTTTTATGTGCATTTTGAAATTGTGTGTATTGCTTCATTTCTGTAAACCGTCTTGAGTCGCCGAAAGGCTGAGAAAGGCGGTATACAAATACAGTAAATAAATAAATAAATAAATATTTCAGGTTACAGTTCTAGGAATCCTTGTGTGGAATCAGGTCCCATTAAACACAATGTGATGTACTTTTACTAGAATATCCATAAGGACACCATGTCATTAGTACAGATAAGTTAAAGCTGTTGTTCTTAAACTTTGGCCCTAGCATTTTATACTTTTCTCCCAAAATTCCCAGGGCTCCTGAAATTTGAAACCCAAATGTTGAACATCACTGCTTTAAAGGAACTTCTGCATCCATATAAACCTTCCAGGCCATTAAAACCAATGTCAGAAGCCCTGTTTGTTGGCTTCATTGAAGATCAGTTAAGAGGCTGAACACTTCAAAAACAAAGTTTAGATTCATTTGCAACAACTATATAGCAGGTGATACACTTGGATACATTTCTGGCATCTATAGAAAATGTATCCAGGTGTATCGCCTGCTGTAAAGTAGTTGCAAATGAATCTAAACTTTATTTTTGAAGTGTTCAGCCTCTTAACCGAACAGTATTGTTATATATGAACCTGTCACTTTTACTGATATTTATTCAAATAAGTTTTGCATTAAGTTCTTTGCATCTGAGAAAGACATTTCTCTGTCCTATTTCTGTTTGCATAAGTCATACATTTGGGGCACATACATACAAAGGATTAATGCTCAGCTGTCGCTGCTATGCCTAAATCTGCTTAGTTAATATTTTCAGCAATGTTACTGCCTGCAGTCTTTTCAACTGTTTTTCTAGCAGGGCCTTTCTGGTACTAGCTTCTGGTAAATGCTTATGGAATGCCCTCCCAATGGATGCCAAGTTCAATTAGTAAGCATCAAGACTGATTTTAAAAAGTCAGAAAGTCCCAGATAGTATTCCTGGTAATTTTTATTTTATTTTGCAGATCCAAATGTTTGTCCCAGAATATATTCAGGCTGATCCCAGTTATAATCACTGACTTTTTATACCATTGCCTAGGCTGGTTTATTTTACCCAGCATAAAACTGAATAGGGACAAAATATTTTCAGTCATGTATCTTTATATAACTCAAAACAGCATTTAAACAATTTGAATTTTTATTTTTTGTGTTTAAGAAATATGCTGATCTTCAATTATTTTACTATCCTACTAGAATGCTTTTATTAATATTTCATATGACACTGCAATTAACGGTTTATTAGGCGGACATGGTTCAGAAAGTTCAGATAAAGTTATATATAGGCTTTCCCATCTTCAGCATCTTGGAGGCTGTGGTCAGTTCCAGCCACAAAGGGGGAAGGGGCTGTGGCTCCACTTTTCTGTGTCAAAGAGCTTTGTTCATAGACTTCCTCCTTGATCGAATTGCTGGCATTTTTCTGGTATTTCCTTATGGGTGCGTTAAATACCTCCCTGCTTAAGCGGTACCTATTTATCTACTCACATTGCTGTTTTCAAAACTGCTAGGTAGGCGGAAGCTGGGCTAAAGGCCAGGAGCTCACCCTGGCCTGGGCTTCGAACTAGCAACCTTTTGGTTGGCAAGATTTACTGCAGCTGCTGGTTAACCTCCTGTGCTAAATCCTGTTCTTAGCTATGCGTTTGTAATTTGGATGTTTGTAACCCGGGTCTGTCTGTAGTTGAATATTACAGTTGGAAACAGCTGAACGAATAAACTGCAGAATAACTATCTATCTATCTATCTCAACTAGGTAACAGGCACACTGGTGATATTTCTACATATCTCCCTAATGGGAGATATATTAAATCATTCTGTTGTGCTTTTTACAATGAAATCTGGGAAACACCCTTCCATAAAAGAGTGTTGGGGAGGCTTTGTATATGTGTGTGTATATGTGTGTGTGTATCTCCATCCCAACTTTTTCACAAGGCTGAGATTTATTTTTGTTGGGCAGTCTACCAGAGACAACTATTCACAAGAATGAGTTAATAACTTACTAATTCAAGGGCAGCACAAGTTTTTCAGGCAGACAGGTCCTGACTGTGCCAGGTACAAGTTGGAACGGTGGAAATATGAAGATGGTTCTCATTTCTTCTCACTCCTCCTACCAAAAACTCACCCTTAGACTTTAAGGTTATTTACTGAAGGTTTATTCATATATATCATTGTCATGGAAGATTAACTCAAATTTATGACAAAGAAGAAAAATCTAAGACTGATAAAGGTTGCATTAACTTCAAAGGGTGCTTTCTGTGTTGACAGAGAAATGGCCCTGCATGTAAATGACAGGACTAGATGACAAATTGCCCAAGGAGATGCCAGATGCTGGAAAGGGGGGGGGGGCTGCCAGATGCTGGAAAGTGGGGGCTGCAATAAAATGCTGCAGCTAGGAATGCGCTTTTCCAAGTCCCTGACGGCCAAACCTTTCAGGATACTAGTCAAATCCATTGATCCTTCCATTGGTTGTCTGCTTACACCCCGACAGTAAGTCAACAATAAATGCTCATCAGACATGCTGATCTGTCAATGGGGTTTGATGTCCAGTGAGCACCCTCTCCATTTCTGTATTCCTTCAGGAGGCATGACACCCACCTTTATGCCATGTGAAAGGATCTTGTAATACTCATTATGGCTTACTTGCTGCTACCTTTAATGCCCAGAAAAATAAGATACACGAGTACTTTTATTGCATTTATTTATGTGACTATTCTGGTCTCTGAGTGTTTTCAGGTGCCTGTTTTTCCAGGACATCCCAAATCTCATATGTAAGAGTTGGCACCAGCTAGCGCCCAACAGAAAGCAGCAATCAGGCACAGCCAGTGTCAATGTATTAAAACTGTGTCTGGCATCATGCCCTTTTTCTGGCATCATAGATTTCATCTCACAACAGCTAGCCTGCCATGGTGAGATCTGCCTGGGTTTGAGGGTTTTCTGTGTGATTTGAAATCACAAGAATCTCTCCTCTTATAGTAGTTCTGCATTGCTGTCCAGAAAAGATGACCACCATAGCTACCTGGACTGAGCAAATAATTATTTTAAGAATGCTGCATAGAGGATCAAGAGAAAACAGAAAGGCAGAAAAGCAACAAAACAGAAACAATTGATAAAGAAATAAGACTTATCAGAGAAGAAAGAGAAATGAAAAAATATGAAGGGGGAAAGATCTGTGCCAATCTGCATTTTAAATGAGTCTGCAATTTTAATAAAAAGTGTGCACTATGTTAATTATGCTTATTCCCCACACCTGGTACATATTTATGACCTCAAATAAACATATTTTGGGCACCTATAATCCCGGAGGGAAAAACATAATTCACAGAAGAAGGAACACATATTCATTGTATATCAGTTTGCAAAACCACAACTTTAAGACGTTTTCTAACCTCTTCATGTGTCTGAAAAACAACCACTACTACCCATCAAATGTTTGATGTTTAACCATCCTTGTGGGAGGCTTCTCTCATGTCCCCACAATCGGTTAAACCCTTGTGCTGGCAGGACTGCTGACCGATAGATAAACAGTTCAAATCTGGGAGAAGCAATTAGAGCTCCCTCTGTCAGATCCAGCTCCCCATGTGGGGGCATGAGAGAAGACTCCCAAAAGGATGGTAAAACACCAATCACTCAGGCATCGTCCTTGCAGATGAACAATTCTCTTGCACCAGAAGCAACCTACAGTTTCTCAAGTCTCTCCAAAAAGCCACCAAAAAATGGTTCACAACAAGACTGAAGAAAATATAATTAAAACAGAAGCACATTTAAATATTAGAACACAAGGACATTGAAAACATAATTTTAAAGGTAAATAAAACAACATTAAAGCATATTAAGGCTCTTGATCAGCAACTGGTCTGTTGCCAAAATATATTAAAAACATGGTGTCCCTCATGCCATGAAAGAGTATTGGTATCAAGCTAGTACCTGGACAACTAAATTACTAATCCCTTCCTGTTCTATCTTGGTTTGCTTGCAAAAAGTGAGGAAGAAATTAACAAATTGGAGTTAGAACAATCAGGGATACAGATTTTATAAATTTGTACTGGTATTAGTGAATTCATTAGTAGCATTGTTTCAGATTTTTATAAGTTTGTGCCACATGGATAGGACTCACTACTATGTTGTGAGGTTAATGCAACATTGTTCTCTTTCTACATACCATAGTACAGGTTGAGTATCCCTTCTCCAAAATGTTTGGGACTAGAAGTCTTTTGGATTATGGAATACTTGTATTTGAATCTACATGCATAATGAGATATCTTGGAGACAAGATCTAAATTTAAACAAGCATTTCATTTATGTTTCATTTACATGTTATACACATAACCTGGATGTAATTTTATACAATATTTTAATAACTGTGTGCATGAAATAAAGTTTATGTACTGAACCATCAGAAAACAAAGGTGTTAGTATCTTAGCCAGCCATGTAGTCAACTTCAAATGTCAGAATTTCATATAAGAGTTGCTCAACCTTTACCAGTAGCATAATTGGTTAAAACTATTGGTTTCAGTAATATGCTCAGCTTTTACCTCTATCATATCTTGTCCAAACCACTGACTTCCTCTCTGTACTGTTTGTATGACCATGTCAATTAACATTTACATCTGCAAGCTTTTCACCCATTTAAAAAAAAAGAAAAGTGGAGCCTATCTCACATAATGCTGACCTGAGCTAGACAAGAGAAAATCACTTCCATTTTGCTTTGTCGCAATATGTTGAAGGCCAGCACAGGGCACCTCTGATTCACTAGATTACACTGGCTGAGGTTACCATGGGCTAGCTGATCTGAAACAACTTAATATGTCTTTAGAGTGTTGATGCAGTTACATTATGTAAGTGATTTGAAATGCCAAAGTTTGTAGCAGTACTGAGAGCCTTCCTCATTTCAAATTTATGACTTTAAACTAAATGGTTGGTCAGTCTTCCCCTCCTCCAGCCTCTCTACAGTTGCCATGATTTCCTTTTGCAGTGGACTTTTGGCAAGTTTTCTCTATAAATGTCCTAACATTCCTGCTCTTCAGCAATTGCTGCTATGAGGACAGCACAGGACATGAGCTGGCAGGACACAATGCAACTGGTTCTACATTTGTTTTGCTTCAAAGAGACTTGTGTTTTTTCAAGACTTGTAAAAAAACCAGCACATTCAGTAATAGATCTCAGCCCTTTTCTAATTTACGCATAAGAAAGACCTGTAGCCTAATTCATCTTATTGTGGTAATAATAATAAATAATAATAAAACTTTCTTTGTAAAATGGACTCAGGGCGGGTCACAAGAAAAATGAAGTATGCATAGTAATAATCAGCAACCACAGCAACACACATCAACTCATAGTACAAAAAAAACCCAACCATAAACATATTAAATTATGTCAAAGTATAAAATTATGTGCTGGAATAAAACATTATACACAAGAGACAAAAACCAGCTATTAAACCCAATTAAAATCCAGGCTGTGGCAAAGTAAACTGAGAGCTAACTGCATTAAATCACTAGTGATTGAGAGGTCATGAGTTCGAAGCCAGCCTGGGTCAGAGTGAGCTTCCAGCCATTCGCCTAGCTTGCTGTTGAACAATGCAGCCCAAAAGACAGTTTCATCTTTCAAGTAGAAAATTTAGATACCGCCTTTGCGGGGAGGCTAATTTAACTAACTTACAATGCCATAAAAACCTTCCAGCAGCGTGCAGAAGAATGAGGAAGTACTCCATCAAAGGACTTGGTGTCACAAAGGACAGTGAAGCGACAGCTCCCCCTGTGGCCAAAATCAAGCTGGGATCCAGCATACCCCCATGAAGCGGAAAAAGCTTGGGCACAGCTGGGATGTTACGTGGCCTCTGAGTCTATCTATATATGTTGTATGTCTAAATGGCATTGAATTATTGCCATGTATATGTTCATTGTAATCCGCCCGGAGTCCTGCAGGGTGAGAAGGGCGGATATAAATACAATAAATAAATAAATAAATAAATAAAAACCTCCATCACTTACATTATAGTCAACTATCTGCGCTTGATGGCTTTGTATAGTGCAGCAGGAGGTTCATGTGATTCAAAAGCCTTTTTCACACACATTCCTTAAATGCAGAAAGCTAGAAGGTCAGGGAAGATAATTCCCATCCAGCTTCCCCCTCATCCCCACATGCAATTCTCTCTTGCTCTTGCTCCCTCCTTTCACATGGTAAAAGGTTCCGATTTGACTTCTGGAGACATGAGAAAGTTCTCCAGATGAATGATATGAATCAGAATCATAGAGCTGGAAGGCAAATCACAGGACATTAAATCAAAACCCTTGCCCAGTGCAGGATCCTAGCTAAAGTAACCCCAGCAGGTAGCTGTTCAGCCTCTCTTTGGGTGCATCCACACTGCAGAATGAATGCAGTTTGACACTACATTAACTGCTATGGCTCAATACTATAGAATACTGGGAGTTGTAGTTTGACGAGGCGGCAGCACTCTTTTGCAGGGAAGGCAAAGAACCTTGCAAAGCTACTATAATTTCATAGCATTGAGCCATGGCAGTTAAAGCAGTGTCAAACAGCAGTTGAGATGCATCTTAAGAATATGCCCGGAAGGAACCTCAACATCTCTCAAAGTAATTGGTTCAATTATTGAACTACTCTCAATGTCAAAAAGTTCTTCCCAATATTCACTAATACCCTATTCTGTCATGATAACTTCAAATCATTAGATCTTGTCCTTCCTGCTGGAGCAGCAAAGAACAGGTCTGACCCTTCCTTTCTGTGACAGCTCTTGAAGGGTGTTAATGGAGAAGAAGAGCACCTATTACACTCTTTCAAAATTGGGTCTCTTGCCATAATTTGCAATAGCATCTTAAAACTGGACCATTTGAAAATTCATTCTGGGAGGAAACCGACTGACAATCTTTGAGCCAGAGCAATGGAATAAGGTTGGCCGTGGTTAGAAAATATGTACAACCCTGAACATTTTCAGCCAATGTCAGAAATATTAAGCAGTTCATATTATGTGCATGAATCAGACAGTTATTGAGGAGCCTCCCTGCCATTAGGCAAATTTCACTTCCCTCAAAGCACAATGGATCTTTTTGTAGATTTAACACCTACTAAAAAAAGAATGCAGTTCAACCTTGATTCAAGGGAACTCTCAACGAAATGTAAAGTATAACCCCATCAGACATAATGAATAATGGTGATTTCACAGGCTGGGCCCCTCACTATTATTTGCTCACTATCTTGGGTCACTGGGTTTTGGTTTCTGTGGAATTTTGACATGGTACCTGCTTCTGCATATCGGAGATAACAATTGGGCAATTCTTCCTATGATTTATTATTCTGTACATCAGAAATCTCTCATTAATTTCAGACTGGGATCCAGCATGTTTTATGGGAAGTACACCGAAGTTTTTTAACCACATAACTATACAATGCTGCTGCTACTACTTTGATATTCCTTTTATTCAACCATAACCGTTTTATTAGTTGAATATAATGGCTATCAGCCTCCTCCCAGCAGACTCAAATCAAGGAAAAGTTTCATGAGGCCACCACTCCTTTTAATGTTCCCCCAGCAACAGCAAGACTATCCCTCTGGGCAGCTAAACCAGGAAATCCCAAATGGATGACCCCCCACAAGGATCTTCCTCCAGGGGTAAACCAAGAATAGGAAACTTGGAATTTCCTGAACAGATTCAAAAGCAGAGTGGAAAGGTCAAAAGGCAACCTGGCAAAATGGAACTACCAAAAATAATCCTCCACATTGTGTGACTGTGGAGCACAACAGACAACTCTGCATTTGTATGCTTGTCCATTATGCCCTGCCTCATGTACAGAGGCAGGGCATAATGGACAAGAATTGTTGGAGGGTACAGACAATGCCGTTGCTGTTGCCCATTTTTGGTCAAAAGATATTTAGCTGCCTGTGCTCCTATTTTTATCTGTTTTATCCTAATTTATGCAATGCTTTTGATACAAAATAAATAAAAATAAATTTGAAGATCAATGATAAAAATACATCCTTCTGAAACATTTTGGTTCAGCCCATTTCTAAAATGTGTAGTGCCCCAGACTAACCCAGCACCAGTCTTCTTGCTCTACCAATGGCCTTTGCAGAAATTCTCTTAATAGTTTGTGGGACATGTCGCCTGTATCTATCTAAAGGAGATGAAAATCAAAAGGGCTTCCTTCCACATCTGAGGGGAGCTGTGAAGAGGACTTTCTTTACTGCCACTGTGGCAAGCTGCCAGGATAAGAGGAAGACTTTAATGTCTGTGCAACTCTCCAAAGGACTTGGATGTTATCACATTTATCCTAGCAAGCTGCCCAGCAGTCTTTTCTGCCAAGCTTTGGAGAGGTTCCATTTCACCTCCATCTGTACATGCTAGACTGCAAAATTTAAGCACGTTGCCTGAGTATAATCACTTCCAGCCTTACACAAACTTTGCTTCTGATCTTCTATGTCAGGGGTGCTCAGTAGGTGGCTCGCGATCAACTGGTCAATCTTCAGGCCTCCTTCAGTCGATCTTCGGTCCTCACCAGCCTCCTGCCATGCACGTGCTCCTTCGCTGTGCACACGCATGCTCCTGCCACCACCTTCCACCCGCGCAAGGCTTCTTCCGTGGGAAGGAGGGAGCGGGAGGCGGTGCTTCCGATGGCGCTCTGCCCCTCTCTTGCTGGCGAGAAGCAGCTGCCGGCGAGAGAGAGGCTGTGCGCTGCGCTTCTTCTGCAGGGAGGAGGGGGCGGGAGGCGGTGCTTCTGATGGACCGGCTGCCGGCGAGAGAGGGTCAGGGCACCATCAGAAGCACCGCCTCCTGCTCCCTCCTCCCTGGGGAAGCACGGCGCCCAGCCCCTCTCTTGCCGGCAAGAAGCAGCTGCCAGCGAAAGAGGGGCTGGGTGCCGCGCTTCTTCCGTAGGGAGGAGGGAGCAGGAGGCAGTGCTTCCGATGGTGCCCTGCCCCTCTCTCGCCGGTGGAAGCACCACCTCCCGCTCCCTCCTTCCTGTGGAAGAAGTGCGGCAGAAAAAGCGTGGCGTGGGCGAAAGACGGTGGTGGGACCGCATGCGCATGCGCCAGGTAGTTCTTCTCAACTTGTTTGTTCTAACAGTAGCTCCCATGCTGAAAAAGTGTGGGCACCCCTGTTCTATGTCATAGGACAAACAGGGGCCACCATGGACCGTATTTTTCCATTATTCATTACTTATTGCATGTATATTTATTATTTATTTGTGGTATTTGTACCCCGTAGCTTCTCACCCCTGCAGGGGGACTCAGCATGGCTTACATTTGCAGCACTACAGACTGCACTACCACAATACAATTTTAAAAGACACCATATAATCAACATTATTAAAAAGCATTAAAACATTTAAAAACATTACATTAAAAACCACTACATACAACAATAATTAATTAAAGCTATCAAGCGGAACACATTGTCAGTCCAGTCAATGGCCTCTGAATGTGGTGGTTTCTCCATTACTAACCATTTTTATCCTTATCCCACAAGCAAGTGGATTCACTGCCCAATCCCCCTCTTTTTTAAAAGGGGTCTTACTTCGATATTGCAAAGGATTGAACTCTCCCAGTATAGAGTTCTGTTGACAGGAAGTTCCTATGCATTGTGGGAAGAGCTCCGTCATAAATTGTACCCTCAATGGACTAAAAATGCTTTAAAACATGGAGTATGAGATAAGGTCCTAGGAACTGCTGTTTCAGTAGTACACTATGGGAATCCAGGAAGAATTTGTCAAAGTAATTATCAGAATATACCAACAAGGCTCAAATTAGGGTTCCTTTGATACAACAGTATTATAACACTATAATTCCACTTTTATTTAGGATTTTAAAAAAGATTTTGAATCATGACTTGTTTTAATTGATTATTGTTGTGTGCCTTCAAGTCATTTTTGAACCAAGGTGATCCTAGGGTGACCCTATCATGTTTTTTCAGGAGTTGAGAGTGTGTGATTTGCCCAAAGACACCCAGTGTATTTCCATAGCTGAGTATGGATTCGAACCTTGCTCTCCAGAGTCATAGTCCAACGTTCAAAGCACTACACCACATTAAGTGTACTTTTACTCATACTGTGACCAATATCGTGAAAAAAAGGGGATATAAAATTTGAAAAATAAATGAATAAATGATTTGTAACTCATGGACAATGGAGCCTGTCTTTCAAAAGTAAAAATGCAATGAGAGCTTTTCAAATAAACTTGCCAACATCTGAAAGTAAGAGTATTGAAAAAAATGCTGATATTTCATCTTTAAATAAAGTTGTTTTAAAAGACGACAACCCATTTCTAAAGGTAAGACAACCCTGTACAATAGAGCTTGGTCACTCTTTTTGAAATACATTTTCCCCTTTTCTAATTACTAGCTTTTAAAATTACAGCACGAAGATTCTGCTACTCTTTAGGAAGCCTGTCATCTCCAGCAATCCTTCTAAAGCGTTTTGTCTCCATTTCTCTTGCCTTTAAAAGTAGTGACACACTGTCCCTGCTCTTTTCTTGTATTTCTGAGCCAAAAGCATGAAAGGTTAAATGTAGACAGTCAAAGGGTGTTGTCTGTTGACTTTATACATGCAAAAGCAATAGCACATCCCTGGGACACAAGAGAAATATTCAAAGTCTCCATTCACCTGGCTCTCTTTAAATATGCTGGACTAAAATTAGTATCATCATCATCAACATCATCCTTGAAGGCCACTGGTGATGCCATATGAGGATGATGACTTTGGTGGTCCAGCACAACGGAAGAACACCAGGTTGGATAAAACTGAAATAGTTCCTCTTTCCTTATGATCTACACATATAAACATTCATTCTTCAACGCGATTGCTTGCCAAACAAATGAAATGGGATTATGCCCCATAAACCTTTAGAACATAGAAACAGGAAGAGCCTGACATTTGTCAAACAATATCTTGGAGACAGGGTTCAACAGTTCACTTCCTTTAAGAAAACAAGAAACTAGAGTTTAGAAACATTTTAAATAACTGTTGAATTATAATACCTTAATTGCCTGTTAACAGAGTCCAAACATACAGTGTGAGAGAATCACAAGATGTAAGAGCTTGTAATCCAACATATTGTACAGCAGGAATGGGCAAGGTGCCATGTTGGGGCAGCATGTGACACTTGGGTTTTTGTTTAAGCCTCTAAGCCATGCATGGGCAAACTTCGGCCCTCCAGGTGTTTTGGACTTCAACTCCCAGTAGGCTGTTAACAATTTGGGAGTTGAAGTCCAAAACACCTGGAGGGCTGAAGTTTGCCCATGCCTGCTCTAGGTCCAATGGTTCCCAGCATGGGGCACATGCCCCTCAGGGGGGCAATTTGATTTTTAAGTGGGGTAATTTGAGTGACTTATAAACACTTGCATTTGCATTTCTTATGGTTCTACTGGAAGCCCCCAATAGTGCAGCAAGTTAAACTGCTGAGCTGCTGAACTTGCTGACTAAAAGGTTGGTGGTTCGAATCCAGGAAGTGGGGGGACGTCCCACTGTTAGGCCCAGCTTCTGCCAACCTATCTGTTCAAAAAAATGCAAATGTGAGCTGATAAATAGGTACCGCTTCTGAGGGAAGGTAACACTGCTCCATACAGTTATGCTGGCCACATGAGCTTGGAGGTGTCTACAGACAACGTTGGGTCTTCTGCTTGGAAGTGGAGATGGGTTACCCCCCCCCCCCCCGAGTTGGACATGACTAGCTTTACTGTCAAGGGGAAACCTTTATCTTTACCTATGGTTCTAGGGGGTCTCATATACTGCATATATATATATATATATATATATAGAGAGAGAGAGAGAGAGAGAGAGAGAGAGAGAGAGAATTCTGTGATAGTTAATGCTGCCATTTTCCAACTTCACTAAAATTATGTTCCCATGACTTTTTGTATCTTTTTGGTTAGCAGTTCAATGGCACGTTTGGTATTCTTTTGTTGCAAAGAAAGACAGGCAATGAAACTTAGGTCCAAAACTGCAGCTTGTGAATTTTCTGACTTTACGGTCAATGTTGTTTGTTGATGTTTAATGATGTGTCATTGCACGTTCTTTCTATGCTCCTTATCTATTCAAAAGGCTTTCCCCCTAAAAAATAAGGCAAGAATTTTAAATAACTAGCAAGATATCAGGAAAAATTTGCGGGAATGGAAAATGTGAGATTTTTATGCTCGAACCTGGTGAACACTGGTTTTTGCTATTGAAAACACTTTGCGCTTGATAAAGTTAAGTAATGAAATAGAACAATTATCACGTGGTCAGTTTGAGGCAGAATTGATTTGAGTGATCTGCTTCAAATTCAGGGTAACAAAGTGTCCAACTTCATTGCGTGTATTTGGTGACAATATGCAATGATAAATAATATCCTGTCACCTGATGGTAATTTTCTTGCGGCTGATAATCTTACTGGGGTTTTTTCTTTCATACAAGAATATTGATTTACCTATATAAGTAATAATTGTGCTTTGGATTATTTCACAGATTTCTTGAGGCATTCATATGCAGAACAAAGAGACAGTTTTATATATTTTGTATAGCTTGTAATGTTGCAAGAACACAAGAGGAGTAGGGTTTTTTGACATAAAAGTGGGGGCCCCTTTTCTGTGTTTATGCTTTCTAGTTAACTCTATGCTTTCTCCAGTCCTTACTCTGTATGGGCGGCTTTCCCACTCTCCATTGTCACTAACTGACCACGATGTACATTCAGATTTTAATTTTAAACTGTATGTCACTCTCTGTCTCTGTCTCTGTCTCTGTCTCTCTCTCTCTGTCTCTGTCTCTCTCTCTCTCTCTCTCTCTTCTCTTTCTTTCTTTCTTTCTTTCTATCCTGCTTTATCTCCCTGAAGGGGACAAGATTTATTTAATACTTTAAATACATTTGTATTTAGAGTTCCATGGTGGTTATTATTATAGTTGACTCATTTATAAAACATGGGACCCAAAATAAAGTGTCATACATTTCGGCCCCAATTCAAAGTGCAGGTTTTCACCTATAAAGCCCTAAATGGTGGGGACGAGGGAGAAGACCTTCTCGGTGATGGCCCTCAGCTTTGGAATGCCCTCCCCAGAGAGATTAGACAGGCCCCCACGCTTTCCACCTTTCACAGGGATTTGAAGGTGTGGCTTTTCAAACAAGCTTTTGAGAATGCTAGTCCCTAGTTGCTCTGTTCAATGGTCGCACATCTTTGGACTTTCTCCTATGCCCTCTCTCCATTGTTGCAGCTTGCACTTATTCCATTCCTACTGTTTATAGCTTGGCCATGTTTCAGCAGCTTACTGCCTCTGGTTAATGACCTTAGTTTTATTGAGTATGAGTTGATATTTTTATATGCATATGTGTTTTATCTCATTGTATATTATATTGTGATTTATTTTATGTTTGTTTTTAGGCACTTTATGCCATCTGTAAGCTGTGCCGAGTCCCTTTGGAGAGGTACACAAAACATACAAGACTAAAGTTGTTGTTATTGCTGTTGTTGTTATTATTACATTCCCTAATTGGTAAATCATTAATTTCCTGAGGTTTCTTTCTTCCTCTTCTTCTTTTAATAATTTCTTAGTATTTTCTTCCCCAGTAGTCTAACTATCATTTTGTTCTTTTATTTCTCTCTTTCATAGATGTTTCCTCTTTTGTGGATGTCATGTTCTTTGGAAGCTTGTTTAGATCAAGTTAATGGCCTTTATGGCTTCCTCTTTCACTTTTAGAATAGTAAAATCATATTTGAATCAGAGATATGCATTGCTTAGAACACCCCTGGTGGCACAGCTGCTGAGCTGCTGAACTTGCCGAGGCTGAGCTCCCACTGTTGCTTGCCAACCTAGCAGTTCAAAAAACATGCTTAAGACTCCATGGGAAGGTAACAATTCTCCATGCAATGCTGATCACATGTCTTTGGACACTGGCTCTTCAGCTTAGAAATGGAGATGAGCACCAGCCCCAGAGTTATGTGAATTGGTGGGGCATGGCAAAAATTTCAGTTGGCAGCCATTAGGAAGGCTGCAGCAGTTTGAAGACTGAGAACAGAGAAGGAAAATGGCAGCAGCAGGAGGAGGAAAGAGAAATCAGGACATTTTAAAAGTAGTGGGATCACTGAACAAATTGGACAATTGGAGTTGTATTTTTATTATTATTTTAAAATCTATCTATATATTGTAGCGGTGTGCTCACTACTCTGTAATGAATTCAGATTTTAAAATATACAATTATTAAGTACCAGTTGTTTTGGATTTTTTAAAGGAGTTTTCAAGCTATGATTTCTGAGACTTATAAAAAGCATGACTTGGTTAAACAATATGAAATTCTATTAATAGGATTTTCTCTGCACTCTAAATTTATGCCCTCATAATGAAATCCTGCTGAATTTAATGTGGCTAATAAGCAAGCGTGCTTAAGACTGGAACCTAAAAAACCATATTTGTTGAGAAGTAAATCCAATCAATTCTGGGATGGTTTGCAGGCCTGATTAAATGAGCGTAGGAGTTGCAGTTTAACATCGATTGATTTAAATGAAAGTGGATCACACCCTGAAAACTGTACAGAATAACATATTTCTGGTTACAGTTTAACCAAGACTAGGAACAGATAAGCTTGGAGTCTCTCTGCAGTGAAGACAAGAGCAGTAAAGAGCATATAGGGAAGATGGAATAGGCTATGCACATTTGTTTTGCTCATTAGCTTAATTAAAAACTCCCATGCCGCAATGTTTAGTTCAGTATGCTCTGCAATAATGAGTTTTCCTTGGCTATCATAACTATTTGACTCTTTAAAAATCATTGCATGTTTCTAATTATCTTAATGTACACAAAGCAGGATGCCAGGCCCTGCCTGAAGGGTTTTCTTTTTTAATGTCAGGCAGACTGCTATTCTGGGCTTTTTAACATGCAGGGAAGGCAGAACCACCTGCCAAATCAGATTTCTGCATTATATTTCAAGTACTTCAAGATGAATGACAGCACTGGAATTCTATCTGGCACTCTACTCCAATTGCATTAGCTTGGCTAAGGCAGAGCCAACTTTGTGAGACGTAAAATGCTTCACATAATAAGAATGCAGCAAGATCAGGAAATCAGATTTTGTTTTCAGCAAACCTCTTCAAGTCAAAGCAGAGAGAAGATGGCTCTGTCAACAAAGATCAACCATAAGCTGGATCTACACTGACAAATAATGCACTTTGAATCTGCACTAAATTGCATTATATGGGTCTACATGGACTATATCATGCAGTTCAAACTGTATCATTTGGTAGTGTAGATCCAGCTAAAGATACAAGCTGTTTACCATGATCTGGGGGCCTCTAATAATAACAACAACAACAACAACAATTTAGGATACAAGCTGTTTACCATGTTGGGGGGGGGGGCTCTAATAACAACAACAACAACCATTTAGGAGCTATTGTCACGATCACGGACCTAGCGGGCCCCTTAATCACACACACAGAGACGTACTGAAGGCTAACTACTTTATTGAGTATAAAAACAGTTCCAAAGAGTAAATAGTCCAATAATATGCAATTGTCCAAAAGGTAATAAGCAAAGTAGTCCAAAGTAACGTAGCAAACAAGCTTGAAGCGTGGCAAGGCTCCGCAATCCAATGCGGATCAGGAACAGGGCAAGACTCCGCAAACCAATGCGGACCAGGAACAGGGCAAGGCTCCGCAAACCAATGCGGCTCAAGAAACAAGGCAAATGCAAGGCAAGGCTTGATGACCACGGCTGGCTTGTGGTCCCACTCCGCTTCACGCCTGTTCAGGAAAGACGTGGCCGGAGAACTGAGGAAGGATTCCCACGGATCCTATACTTAATCCTTCGGCCGAGGTCCGCGCCGCTCTAGGCTTCTGCGTCTCCAATCTCTACTCACGGACCTCGGCCGGTCTAGCACCCTAGACCAAGCCCCTTCTGTTCGACTCAATGTCCCTTCTCCTATCAAAGGTTCGACCTTTGCCTTTCAGCAGATGTGTTGCTATCTTCTTGAGAGCTTTCCTCCCTAGCACTTTCCCACTCGGTCTCGTACATGTTTACATTCTCGGCCTCTTGCGATTCCTCCCTCCCGGGTGTTCATAACTCCCTTCGCTGCTTCCCATGTCCACCTGGTGATCTATCTCTTCACTAGGTCCAAACATCATCTCATCCCATTCCAAGCTCTGAGCGGGGAACGAGGCCCATCTGAAGGGCCCTGTGCTTCGCCCCAGTCATCTAGCTCATCCTCTGAATCAATCTCAGCTGCTGCAGGCCCTAATGCTAAGGGAACCCCGGGACCGCTTCCCAGCCCTCCAGGCACAAACGAGCCTGGCTGTGCTACAGCTATCTCCTAAAGGGGACTCAGGACAGCTTACATATAAAACACAATGGCAAACATTCAATGCCAGTGAAACAAATAAAAACAGGCTTAAATAAAAATGACATAATAACATTTAATGCATTAAATCCATTAAAAACTCATTAAAATCTAAAATCATAATTGAGGTTATGATGTCAGTGGGTTACTTATGACAGATGGAGCTGTCATAAGTATTCTGGATGCATCACACTGTGCATGAAAGAAAATATAAGATATCTCCCCTTTAGTGATAGCAAAAGCAAAATAAAAAACGTTTCTGCACAAAATTTAGCTTGCACAAAAATGTATTTTGCACACAAAACATACTTTGTCCAGTTTCGATCTTCCCTTCCCCAAAAAGGATTGAAATATGAAAAATCATTCAAAAATCATCTTATAATCTCTCCTGTAAGGGAGAACTTTTGAATTTTCCTGCCATCATATGCAAGAATGAAAAAAGCAAAAATGTACAGCCTTAGTGTGTGTACGCTGAAATACTTTGACTATGTAATTCAAATCCTCTCAGAACAAAATCTGAACTACTTATAAGTTATGCAAATCAGCACACTTCCTTTATGGTATATAAAGGGTGTTTTCCATATAGAGCACTTTAAACAATTTATCCTGGTTTTGCAATGCATATGGATTTAAGACTTATGCAAGCTATTGAAGCTAAGAATTCATGACAGTCTGCCTCCTGAGATTTCAGCAGGTTTGACTAAACTTTCGATCATCGTGTTTATAATCATAAAGTCTAGAAACTTACTCTCCCTTTTAAAAAGAGATTTCCATATAACAACAATGACAATGACAATGACAGTGATGACAATAGGTTTGGGGAATCATTGCCATGACTCAAAACTGGGGGTGCCAAACTGCACAGGTTGAGTGTTACAACCTGTTAGTCTTTGCTTAGATGATGTAGGACACCAGTCTTAGCTTTTACAACCAGGACAACAGTAATAAATTAACATTGTTGATAAGGCTACCCTAAGACACATTGCTGTCTAAGGTAGAAAACCAAATTTTGTCCCAGTAAGGTCAAAATACTTCTCTAGTTTCTGCAATGGAGAACACAGGAAGAGTCCCACTTGGGTTAGGCCTTCCAGACAGGCCCTATATCTGGGGTGGGCAATTACCGGCCCTCCAGGTGTTTTGGACTTCAACTCCCAGAAATCCTAGCCAGTTTACCAGCTGTTAGGATTTCTGGGAGTTGAAGTCCAAAACAGCTGGAGGGCCGGTAATTGCCCACCCCTACCCTATATCCTAGGATTTGATCCCAGGTTTTTTGTTTATCCCAGATTATTTGGCAGTGCGGACTCATATAATCCAGTTTGAAGAAGAAAACCGGGGATCAGATTGTGGGATTTGGGGTGTGTCTGGAAGGGCCCCTAGTCTACCATCCTGCTTTCCACTGATTCCTATGGAAAGTCAACAAACATCATAGGAGGCCAGTCTGCCCTATCCACTTATTTCCTAGTAAAGTCAAATTTCCATCCTTTCCACAGATCTATTGTATAGTACTATCCCATCTCAATACAAGCTCATGACAACACTCTTTTGTCTTTCTAATGGCTATAATAATTACTGAAGCTTCTGTCTTTTGTATATTCTGGGTCTGCAGCTGGTCCATCTCTATGGCTGGCAATTTTTGGATTCCAAAGACGACATGTCTGGATCTGTTAGACAAATCAAATATCAGCCGTGCCCATCATTCAGGGGACCAGTGCCTTTCAAGAGGTCCCATGACAGATGTGAGACAGTTGCATACATTGTTGAGTTTCGTGTCGTAATTTACCCTGGGAATCAAAGCATGGTTTGGATTCTTATTTACATCATGCCCAAAGCATCACATAACATTGTGTAAAAAAATAGCTTCCACTTGCAGCCAAATGACTAACATGAATCATTGTAATTTATTTGACACTTATATCCACAGTGGCGTATAATTCTACAAAAATGGATCTGACTTGTTAGAACATGCAAATTGCTTCATTCATACCCATTGACATTGGCTTCACCTCAGATCTAAGTACAGAACTAAGGCATGGAAAAGCTTAGAAATAAACAGCTAAACATTAAATCAATGTCCTCATTTTAAATATTAACCATTTCAAAATGTTGTTTTTATTCTTAAATGCTAACAATATTTTTAAAGTAATTATTACTTGTTCCTATTATTTCAAATAGTTACCGGTCATTTAAAAAATAAATCTAATGTTCAAATCATGTTTTTGATGTATATTAATACTTTCATGGTGTCATTCACTGCCATCAAGTCCATATAACCCTACCTCCAACAGGCCTTGCAGATTCAGGTTTTCTAAACTTAAAGCCATGGCTTTCTTTATTTATTTTCCCCGATTTATATACCACCTTTCTCTACCCTTTTCTCTACTCCAAGGGGGACTCAATTAAATCTAATTAAATCTACATATCTGGAATGTGATTTTCTTTTGTTTTGCAAGGCTTTTACCCTTCTCTGCCAAATAGTGCTGTTGCCTCACCAAACTACATGGCAGTCAAAAGGGTGTCAAATTCCATTAAGTCTATAGTACAAGTGCACCTGTAAAATCTGCAGAAGATAACTTCACCTGATTCCTGACATCAAAACATAATAATAAAAAACAGATCCACTACCATCTCCCCAAAGGGTCTCGGGGCAGCTCACCAAAGCACTCAATAGTGCAAACATAGAAACACAACAAAGTACATAAACAAAATAATACAATAACAACAAAACCCACATAAACAAATTACATAAAACATCATATAAAACCCCTACTGATGTAAAAGCTTCAATAAAACGCAGCAGTGGCTGCAGAAATAAAATGAACTGTAATTAATATCAGTCTCGTAAAGTGCTAGGATGAGACACATCACACATTAATAGGGATGTGGTATTTATTTATTTATTTACATTATTTCTACCCAGCCCTTCTCAACCCCCCCCCCCCCGGGGGGGGGGCTCAGGGCAACTCTCTATAGCTACCCCCAATTAGTAATCTGGCTGCAGAACTCTACACTAACTGCAGTCTTCAAAGGCAGCCCCATGTAGAGTGCATTGCAGTAGTCCATTCCAGATGTCACTAAGGCATGAACCACCATGTCCAAGTCAGGCTTTCTTAGATACAGTCGCAGCTGGTGCACAAGCTTTAACTGTGTGAATGCCCTCCAGCTTGTTGGGCTTCATCCCGTCTGTCACAGTGCAATACATTTTCATCTTAGAAAATAAACACATTCTCCACATTTTTCTTTTATAAATAGACATGTGAGACATGTTTCTTGAATATTTTTCTTCTCTTGTACAACATTCCCATATCCTGCCAGTTTTTGCCCTACATTTCCTTTTTGTTCTGCATCAGATTTATTGAAGATTGGCGAAATATAATTCTGAAGTACACAGAACACAATAGTTTTGGAACCCATTTAGAAAAACAGCATAGTACTTCTCAGGTATAGCATTTAGTTTCTTTTGAGAAAGCTCAATTTTATGTATATGATAATATAACTGATTGCACCTAAAACTTTACTAAATAATTTCTCTATCTTTAATTCTAGCAGCTTTTTAATGACTGCCACTTTGTCAACTGATATACTGAACAACAATCAATCTCCTTTAGGCTCAACCATTGCTTTTTATTTCCCTGCACCTAATAAGATAACTTAGCATCAGTGTGTGTTGCCATGGGAATCCTTAGGTTAACAAATGTCAACTTATATAATCCCAAAAGTATACTATAATGTTTGTCCAAAGCTATTTAAATTGTCTATGGGGACAAAGTGATAAACACAAAAGGGGGCACACAGAAAAATCAGAGTAGAACCTTTTATGTATTAAGTTTTCTTACAGAAGCTGCTAGAGAGCTTTCTCTGATAGGAAACATCCCTATTCAGTTCAAGAATGCAGAAGTTGAGTTAGGCATGAAGTGCCACTGCACATATTGTGAACATATCTGCTACGCGTTGATGTGTGCGGCATACTGTGCAAGATGTGCACACACATCTGGTAGGACATTTGGAATCATGATTCAGTTGTACAATATGTCAATTCAGCATAAGGCACAATTAATCCATATCTTCACATGGGGAAATGTATGACCATTTTCATCCTTCAGGAATAAAGAGTATTTAGGAGATTCTTTTGCAATCAACTTCTGCACGGGTGCCTTATTGGGGTTAAGCATTTATAGATCTGATTATTTGTAAATTGGAAATAAATTCCCTCTAGCATTGCTAGGTCTTTCAATGTAATTCTGTGATCAATCAACTGACCACAGAATTGCACTAAAGGACTTAGCCGTTCTAGAGAGAACATTTCTCTAGGCATGTCTAGGTCCTGCACTTTGAATTGTGCTCGGCAGCAGACAGGCAGACAGTGGAGCTAACTCAACAGGGTGGGGGGGGGGGGGTGGAGGGGGGTTATGTGCCATGTCTTCAAACTACCTATAAACAGCATCAGACCAGAATTTACTCCAAGGAGACCTGATAGCTGTGACCTTTGAACTGGAAGAGCTGACAAGAAGAGAAAGGGTGTGATCTTCTACATGCGATGCATGGACTTTGATACATGGATCTGATAATTTATTATTTTTCATTTCTATTGCACCTTTAAACCACCCCCTAATAAAGGTTCTATGTGCAGTATACCATCTGCTGCAATAAAATAAAACAATGGCTACAGAATAAGAATTTCAAACAAGATGTTTGTGGATATTTGATAACCTACAATATCAGATAATAACCAAGATGTTTAGTGATTGCGACTTCTTTGGATTATAAGGTTTTATATCATAGAATACCAAAGTTAAAGATCATCCATGACATGTTTCTATCTATGGTTGTGAAAGCTGGATAGTGAAAAAAGCAGGTAGGAAGAAAATCAACTCATTTCAAAAGTTGGGCTGGACCATAGACTGCCACAAAGACAAATAAATGAGTTCAAAAGCAAATCAAACCTGAACTCTCCCAAGGAGTCAAGATGATTATGCGGAGACTGTCACACTTTGGACATAGCAGAAGAAGATCTAGTTCATTAGAAAAGGCAATGATGTTTGGTAAAGTGAGAGACAGTATGAAAAAAGAAAAACAAACACAATGTGGCTGGGAATACATCTCTGCAGATCTAGAGATCTTAGTGTATGATCCATGTATTATGTTTAAAACAAACATAATCATGGGTTCTGTTTGCTTACCTATCACAGAAATAGTCAGCAGCCCAAAAGGAATATTATTTTAGAATTGATATAGTATAATTTAAGAATTGTTAATTTGGAAGGGAACCTGGAAGTCATTTAGTTCATGCCTTGCTCAGTTTCATGTACATCTGCTTGTCCATCCTACAACTCCTCCTGAAAGAACCATGACAAGTGTGCATCTCTCATAAGTCCCACTGGTTTTCTTTATAGCTGAATGCATCCTTTAAGTAAAGAAGCGTTCAAGAAGGTTGAAAGTACAGTCACTTCTTACTGTCAGTAGTCTAAGCATGAAAATGATGGCATCAAGCACCATTTAGAAAGAACACTGCAGTAACAAAGTGACTCATTCAGCTTTGCAGGTGCAACTTCAGAGCACCGGAGAGAGGAAGGTTAAGGTGTGGTACTTTCCTGGTAGTATTTCATTTATCTTTTATACTCAAACAAAAATGGTGATTGCAAAAATATCAAATGACGTGTTTCCTCTCATTTTGAAAAGCCATCTTATAAAATACAGTGGGCCCTTAGTATAATGGGGTTTATATCCACGAGGGTTTATTCCCCGTGGATATAAAAATCCATTGATGCTAAAATCTGATTGTATACAATGGCATAGTATAATTGAGTCACTTATATAAGATGGCAAAATCAAGGTTGGATTAAAAAATATTTTTTAAGCTGTGGGTAGTTGAATCCATGGATACAGAATCTATGATACAAAGGGCCAACTGTTCATTAGAGCCGCTCAATTTGTAGTTTATATTGTAAAAGGTGCTGGATTATTGGCTTTTTAAAAGGTGAGGAATGTTTTAGAGCAGTGGTTCTAAAACCCTGGTCAAAGTTCATATTGCAGTGATTTCTTTGGTTGACCTTTATCGGGTCAACAAAAAGGCACAAACTACATCATACTAAAATCTGAAGTATTGTGTGACAATGATGAAAACAGCATGCAAAGAAAGGAAGGCAATGCTGCTCACAATCATAGCATTTCCATTTTGCTTTGAAGTGGAATAGTCAAAGAATAAATGCAAAAAAAAAAGTCAGACCACATGTACACACACCCCCATGGCCAGGATAAATAAGACAGTAAAAACAAATGTAATAAAATTTTGCTTCTTCATGGGAAATGAGAACCAGTCTGTTTCAGTTCTGCTAGTAAGAGCAGATAAATGTTCGTGGAAAAGCTAGCAGGGATTTGTGGGAACATTATTTTTGTGGGGCTACAACTTCCTTATAATTCTGTTGACTCTAGGAGTTACAGTTCCCTGAAGTAACATTTCTGCATGTGATTGAATTTGCCTGGATGACAATTAAAAATAAGAATTTATTTATTGTCCAGAATGGGCAATAAATAAATTCTTATTTTTAATTGTCATCCAGGCAAATTCAACTTATAGCAACACTATGAATGAGAGACCCCCAAGTCCCCCTGTCATCAATAGTCCTGCTCAGGTCTCGCACTCTCTGAACTGTGGTTTGAATCTATCCATCTGGGATGTAGTGCTCTTCTTTTCTCACCTTTAAAACAGCCCCCTCTGTGACATCTTTTTAAAAAGCAGCTAAAGACCTTTCTGTGCTCACAAGCCTTTAATGAAGAGACTTACTTTGGAATGACTTTCAATGTGTCGTGCTAAGTTTACAACCTGTATTGCTGAGTTTCCCACAACAATTGGATTTGTATTTGATAAATGTTTTTATGTATGTTTATATATGGTTATAGATTACTGTCTTCTTGTATATATAGTTATAGATTACTGTTATATGTATGCCGGATCTGTATTTTTTTAATGTTGTCAGCCGCCTTGGGTCCCAACATTATTACCATATTCTATTTTACCAATTGTTGTTGTAGTGATTTGTGTTTTCTCATGATATGGCTAAAGTACATCAGTCTGAAATTAGTCATGTTGGCTTTTACAGAGATTGCAAACTTGATTTGCTCTAGGATCAATTTATCTAGCAGTCCACGGGATCTATAGAGTTCTTCTCCAGCATCATATTTCAAAGGAGTTGATCTTTTTTCCAGTCACCTTTCTTCATAAAGATTCCCAAATACAACTGTTTTATGCAAACGGGTTGCTCCTGGATCAGTACTGGTCCCTTAGCCATGGCTGTTGGAGTCTCCAGGAAAGAAAAAGCTGTTGCCAATGGAAAATGGCCAAACCTTCACATCAGCTGGTGTGAGAAGTACTGCTCTATAAGAAGTCTCAAGTTGCCTTAAATCTGTTTCTGCTTGGCTCAGTATTGTCTGCTGTAACTGAGAATAGCTCTGAGATCTTTCTATATATTGGAGCTCTGTGATAACCATATCCAGTTTGTGTCCAGCTAGGATACTATTAGTGTGGAATGTGGACATGAGTATTGCCCAAGTGTCTTCCTCAAGGCCTAAGACAGAAAACTTCTTAGTTACTTGCAGAACCTAAGGCAAATTTACAAAAATTATATTGGAGATTTAATATTGTGGATTTCACACAGGTACGGCAACTGGACCTTTCTTTATTTACTGAGCTTTCCTATGGCAATAGAAGTGTACATAGAATGCACTGCCACAGATGGGAAACAAGAGAGAAGGAATGTACTGTCAAAGGCTTTCATGGCTGGAATCACTGGATTGTTGTAGGTTATTCGGGCTATATGACCATGTTCTAGAAGCACTCTCTCCTGACGTTCCGCCTGCATCTATGACAGGCATCCTCAGAGGTGCTGAATGAAGCCAGCAGACAGCAGCAGGCACATTCTATTCTTCAATATTCCAAGAGATAGGTGAAAACTATCCTCACAACTAGCACATAATACTAGGGAAGATATATTACACAAACTGGCTGTACCCCATTAGAAATTTCCCATTAGTAATCTGAGGTTATGCAAAGTCTGGGAAACTTGCTTTTAGCTGAGCTGTGTTATGCAGCCGGGAAGTGTTGCACATAACTTAATGCTGATGTGCAGTCTAGACAGCTATCTTGTGGAAATGCACTGTGTTTAATAGCTCAAAATGTTCTTTCATGAAACTAACATTTGGTTCATAACCTGGTTCATATTTGGTTCATATTGTTGCATGGAACTGGACTGTGATTTGTTGACTAGGAAACCATTATGATAAGGTTCCCTGCTCTATAGACACCTGTGGAATTTAGAAGTGCTTTGTAAGTCTGGAACGTGTTGCACCAAACCTTACTCTGAGTCCATAACATGGAACTCAGCTGTGCATTTAAATGTTTACTGTATAAAAGTTTAAATTGAAAAGGATGAAAAAGCTGAGACTGATCTTCAAATATGTGGGATTCTGGAAGTCACTAACCTAAAGCATAACTTTCCCAAGCTCTTCTGCAAATTCTTTGTACATGAGTAAAGCTCTCAAAAAGTCATAAGAGTTACTTACTCTAGCTATCAATGGATATCCAGGCTCTCACATACAGGCAGGGCCGTAGCCAGGATTTTGATTGGGGGGGGGGGTTTGGTTTGGGGGGGGGGGCTGCGACTGGGTGGAAGTGCCTGCATACAGGTAGACCCCAAGTTACAAGCATCCGACTTACAAACCATTTACAGTATTCCTTCATTTATCGCGGGTTCCAGGACCACCTCAATAAGTGAAAATCTGTGAAGTTATGCTCCGCCCACTCAGCAGTGGCCTTGTACTCTACGCCGAGTCTGCTGCTAACCGTCTTAGAAGCTTGGGCAAGTTGATAGCCTCTGAGGCGGCGAACAGCAGACTTGACGAAGGACAAGGCCACTGCCAAGTGGGCAAAGCGCCCCCACTCAGCAGCAGCCTCGTCCCCTTTGGCGCCATTGATGGCACTGCCAGGCTGGGCTGAGGCCTCAGCCCAACCTGGCAGTGCCGTGAACAAAGGCCAAGAGGCCTCCGAGGTGGTCAGCAGCAGACTTGGCAAAGAGGACGAGGCCGCTGTTGAGTAGGTGGAGACAAGCCCCAGGATAAGGCCTAGCACCTGGCTCCCCTCCCCTCCTCCTCCCCCCATGGCAGACCCACGAAATAAGTGAATCGCGATATAGCGAGGGAACACTGTATAGTTAGGCAACAGGAAATGAGTAAAATCTACCCCTAGGAAAGGAAATTCCCTCCTGAAAGAGGTATCACGAGGGAAAATGTTTGCACTGAAGCTTCATCACCAATCCTTTTTTCTACAATGACCCAAAATCAAATTATCACAGGGACAGAAAGTCAGGTGGAATCTTCTGAACAGGGGCACAGATGGAAAAATAAACACAAGGGTTTTAATCTTTCCCTATGCATGTGTGTGTGTCTCTGTGTGTGTCTGTGTGGTGTGAGATATATATAGAGCTGCAGTTGCATTTAAAAATGTATCTGTTGTAACATACATACAAATTCAACTTAAGGACAAACCTACAGAACCTATTTTGTTCATATCTTGGAGACTGCCTGTACAGGACACATTCTTCCTAACTTTGGTATCCAGATCCAGATCCGTGTGGCCGGAGACTCCTCCTAGATTCTTGAATATGCAGCAAACATGCTTTGACACTAATCCTTAAGAAAAGAAATACAGTACTGCTGTTGCTTGACTATTAATGGTATGTGGACAAGTACATTTCAGACTGGAGAAGAGGCTTATCTTATCTGCCTGCAGTTTATTTGAGAGGAAGAGAAAAATGTCAGAGTACCCTTCACTGTTTAGAAACAGGCTCCTGTCCAATATTCTGTTTCTGTCCCTTCTTATTATAGTGTGTTAGCTTTCACAGAAGACTCTTCTGAGTTTCACTTCAAAGCTTAACGGTCAAGCTGTTTTCTTTACCCACTGAATCTTTTCACCAACCCTGCCAGGAATTCTGAAGAGTCTTGCAAGATTTGAAGTACTGGATATTTTGCAGGAAAGCCCCCCAACTCCCAAAAAAAGGAAAAAACCCACTAATTTTCAGGCAAACATGGAACATTTGAGGGGGGGGGGACCACGCAAAAAGAAAACGATGAGCTATATGAATGGGCTGGATCTTTACAAAACATATGTACAGGTACAGAATGGACATTCCTACAAGTTGCAAGTTTCTTCATGATACATCAAATAACTCATCAGATAATTCACTGCATATTATCTCAGTCATCTGATGTAACACAGAAAATCTACAGTGTTGTAAGACTATCCTTTCTTTGCATCCATTTACATGTGGTTTGTACATTTGTAAACTAAGCAGAAATAAGGTCTTTAGGGTTCTCTTAGGACAAAAAAAAACTAGATCCAACTAGTGCCAGCTGGAGTACTCCTCGAAGAAATGGGTAAAACATTATTGGACTAGAATACACTTGACCACAGATTGTTTGGAATTTTTCTGTTCTCACATGTACACCAAACACAAAAATACTTGCATGCCCAGGAGTCCGAAGAACATCCCCTCCCCACTCCATCTGTTTAGACAGATGGTTTCTTGTGCTTAGAGTACCTATGAAATACATGCAGAGTGGGGGAGTTGTCTGACAAATGAAGAGCAGTGCCTGGGATGGGATTATATAATTTTTCACTTATGTTGTTTCATCTGTTTTAATTGAAAGATAACACCCACAACATTCTGGGGTGACTGAAAGAGCAATCGTGAGATTGGGAAGCATCTGATCACCAAACTATTTAATAATATTCTTACATAATTTGAATTCTATGGGCAAAAAGAACTGGTGGCCAGGCTTCTGAGAAATTGCTTTTTGAACCATTGTAGGTCAGTATGTTCACTGGGAGAGTCTGGGAACTGTATTTGGAAAAGCAACTTTTCCAAGTCACAGTTGAGAGATCCTCTCTACTGAATCCCTTGGCCTTAAACCACCAATGGGATCAGTGTCCCTGAATTATGGTGATTGACACTCCTACCCCTACCTATGTACGAGGACTTCTAGGACTGGAAGTAATTGAGAAAGTACAGGAAACTAGAAAGTTTCTTAGGGTGTATCCACTCTGTAGAATTATAGCAGATCCACAGCACTATAGCTGTACTTGGAAAATGGGGGAAGGGTAGAATATAAATGATATTATTACAGTCAGTTTTCCACATTTGCAGGTATAACTGTTGCAAATTTAGAAGTCTCCAGGTCCTTCACAAAATATCTATCTATGGTCAGCTTCCTCCAGAAGTTGAATGACGAAGGGCCTAGAAATTTCTAGACAGATCACCTCTCTAGAAATCTCTAGGTTTTTCAGAGCAAATCTAGGGTCAATTTCTGACAGATTTCCAGTGAAGTGTATTTCAGAAAGAAAGCATAAAATACACTTCTACTGCCAAATAACCACACAATTATGGGGAGAAAAACAATCAAGGATAGAAAATCAGGAAATATTGAGTGTGTAATATACCTAAAAGCCAAACAAAAGTATTGGTTTCGGTTAACTTAGCCATATAGTTCTCTGTAAAATTAACATATAATACACACCCAGAATTGCATGATGCACTTATTGTAGCTTTTATCAATGACTTACCATACTTATGAACATTTCTTGTATTTTTGACACCTTGTTCAGTCTATTCAGCCCTAAAATAGGGAAAATCCCTTATAATAGGGGACACCTGTTTCCATCTCTCCAATAAAGGTTATCTGGCCTCAACTAAGATTTTATTTACTACTCCGTGCAAGATTTCTGAGGAACTTAAGTCCTAGGCGACTTCCTAGCAAATATCTCAACTGCTGCAAAAATTTACAAATGGCTATCTGTAGCAACCCAGTTCCCTTTCGTGCCTGGGGGGCAGGGGGCAGCACTGGGGGTCCTACTTGCATTAGGGCCAGCTGCAGTTGATGAGGACATGGAGGAAGGGGCTGCTGAGTTAGCTGGGCCTTCCTCTCCCACAGAGCAGCTGATGGCATGGAGGAAGGGGCTGATGAATGGCCTTCCTCTCCCACAGGGAAGGCCAGCTTGGCCTATGATGAATGGCCTGAGCTGCTGGGAAGTTCAGGCTGACCCTGAGAGTGATGATTCTGATCATTATGAGAAACCAGGTGGTTAAAACGGGTCACAGGAAAGGATCAGGGAAACAGTGGAGGATGAGCCCATGGAAGCTGAAAGGAGTTCGGCTCTCATGAAGATAGCGACGCAGGTGCTGGGAGGCAGGGACGGAGCTTTGATAGGAGACGGAAGCATTGAATCCAGCAGGAGAGATTGGCACCGTAGCCTAGAGCGCGCAGAGAGGCGCTAGATCCCGTAGCACAGATTGGCGCAGAAGCCTAGAGCGTCGGGGCCTCGCCAAGGGATTAAGTATAGGATCCGTGGGAACGGATCCTCAGTAGCTCGGCCACTTCTATTCTAAGAGGAGTGAAGCGAGCGGAGTTCCATGGAGCCAAGTTGCCGGCTCAAGCCTTGCCAAGAAGTTTCTTGGGTTTGTTCATGAACTTTGCCTTGTTCTTTGCCACGGACCAAGTCCTTGATCCGCATAGTTTTGGGGAGCCTTTGCCACGTTTGCCTTTGGATTTTACGTACGGACTCTTTACCTTTTGGATTGAACTTTTTGATACTTTTTATGGACAATTTACCTTTTAACCTGTTTCTTATTATTCAATAAATAGTTAGCTGATTACCGTCTCTGTGTGTGTGATTAAGGGGCTGGGCCAAGACCCTGCATCGTGACAGTTGGCAGAGCTACTCCACGAACCCCTTTTCACACCACGGGATGCTCCAGGCGACGCAGAGCGCGGGTCGGCGAAATGGCTCAGTTGATCGCCGCCCAAGTTGCAGAGATGCAGCAGGAACTGGGAGAATTGCGGGTCAGAGCTGGCCGACACCCTTCTGTATCTGTTCCGGCCTGGTTTGGTGGTAACCCGGCCCAAGTCAACGTGTTCATTGGACAATGTCAAATGTACCTGGAACTCCGGCCCATGGAGTTCGCCACCGAACGAGCCAAGGTGGGCTTTGTCTACACTCTCCTGGAAGGGACGGCGGCGGCATGGGCTACCACGCAGATGCAGTCCGCATCCCCACAAGTGGCTATGTTGGCGGCGTTCCTGGAGGGCATCAAGACTACTTGGGGAGACCCCGTGAATGCAGAGCTGGCGGAGAGGGAGCTGGATCGTTTGTCTATGAGAGACATGCCCTTGTTCCAGTACATCTCTCGGTTCCGTGTGTTGGCAGCTCATTTGGCCTGGAATCTCGCTGCCTTGCGTTACCAGTATATGAAAGGCCTTTCGCCGGAGATGCAACAGGAAATTCTGAGAGGGGCTACTCGGCCTGCCGACCTGGAGGAGGCGATCGTTTTGAGCATATGGGTGGAGGCTGGATTGCAGACCCGGAGACGATGGGACAAAGGGTTCGGGGAGAAACCGGTGGTGCGCAAGGAGACAGGGGCCAGCCGCTTTTTGTTTGAAGAGCCCCAGGAGGCTGAAGAGGCCATCCAGACGGCGGGGGAAGGGGCCGGCCGAGTTTAAGTGGGTTCGCTAACTCGGCCACGGTCGCTAACCTTCCCCCAGAACCCCAGACTGGACAGTTGTGACACTATCGCGGGAGCATATAACAAATTATTCTAAGGTCTTTGGGGAAAAGTTTGACAGTCAAGAATGGTAAGGGAACATAAAGTAGGAAATACTATAAATGGTATTAATAGCAAGAACAAAGCAGACAGCCATAGATGTGTCTACATTTCTTGCTTGCTTTTTGACCAGTTCAGAAAATCTGAGTCCTTGGGATCAAATGCATGTAGCAGCCAGAGCATTCTAGCAGAAGCTTTCAATTATAATGTTAATGGAAGCAATGATAATGTATTTATACAACACATCGAGTACAGCTGGTACTCGTGGGAAGTACATGCAGCTCCTAAATGCCTTCACAGCTTTACACACAAAGTGTGTGTGTGCGTGGGGAGAGGGTGTATTAATTTCAAAAGGCGAAAAGAAGTGAAAGATAAAGTAAGGAAGAAATGTAAAACTCTTGGGAACTAAGAAAATAACTTCATGAAAAATGATCAGAGGGACAACATTTAAGAAGAGTTCAAACACGAGGTGTAATAATAGGGCTGATCAAAGGGATGGAACTCCAAAGAGCAAGTGATGTCCAGAGACGATTTTGCATTTTAATAAAATCCTCAACTGTATCATTGTATAAAAAACAATGCAAATACAGACTGACACTTAGGAGCCCAAAGCAATGGGCTCCTAAATCCAACTGCGAGGCCCAATGCAGACCCAGTGAATGAGTGGAATTTACATAAGTGCTGATTTACAAGTTAAAAATTAATGTCTTTGGCCTAACATAGTTGAAACCAGTAACTGAATTTAGGCCAAGGTCATTAAAGTGCAAATGTGCAGTGTATGAATGCACCACATATTTTGCAAGTACATGTAATCTACTGCTAAACTGTTCAAGGCACTGGGATTGGCTAGAGTTCCCTGTGAAGCACACAATAAATGATAACATTAATATTTGACAGCAAGCCATGAATCCTGTGCTTATTAAATCATAACAGTCATGAACTGTCATGCCTGCCTCTGAGCAAGCAGGCTACAATTCAACATATGGTAGTTTCCCAATATTTCCAAACCCATTCATTCATTGCACCCAAACAAAGCCAGGATAGAAAGCCAACTCTGAAGTTGGTTTATGCATGCTGGGAAATCTTAGTACAAGGTTTAGTTGGGATAAGAAGCTTCTTGGTTTGTTTATCCACTTGTGCAAAGGAGGAGGTAAGTGGGCTCCCACCTTCTGTAAACATGTCAACAGTGCATTAAAAGCAACAGCAAGCTGTTTGTGTTGTGCAGAAAATATTTAATAAGTCAGGCTACATAGCCTTGCTATGGTCAAGAACCACAGTCATTGGAAAATCCAGGTGTAGCTGTCTTGTAACTGGTAAAATGGTCTTGAGTCAAGACACATACACCGCAAATGATTGAGAAGAAAACCCCCATTAAGAGTGATCTTCTAGGTATTTCAGTAACTTTTGAATAATTGGGGGAAGTGCTTTCATGATCCCACAGAACCTGAAAAAATCACATTCACCAAAGCTCCCTATCACGCCAGTTTGACATAGCGATTTTGAAAAGGCAGGCTCCTGTATATCATTAACTGTACCTACTCTGGGGATTTATGTGTTAAGGCTTGTTAACTTTATGCTAAGGCTGCTTGTCATGTTCAAAGCTGCCTGCGGTTTGGGATAACTGAGCCAAAATAGATCAGCATCATTCAGATCCAATTCAAGACATATATCCTAGCAGCAAGAACAGGGAAGACAGAGTGTGCACCACTGTTCTATTTTGTTTTTAAAACGCATAAGATTGAAATTCATCTCCCATCCTCTGTAAACATGCCAACAGTGCATTAAAAATTAACCTCAAACCCTATAAATTACTAGACAATATTTTGCAGGTCTTATGAGCCAGTCCCCCCCCCCCCCCCAAAAAAAAATGTCTGGAGCGAATGTCAGGAGGATATGAGAGAATTGGCTGTCTACAAGGCCCAGGGGACACCAGGATGTTTTACCATCCTGTGCGAGGCTTCACTCATGCCCCTGCATGAGAAGTGGGAGCCGACAAATGAGAGCTCACCCCGCTCCCTGGTTCTGAACTGCCGACCTTTCAGTCAGCAGTCCTGCTGGCACAAAGGTTTAACCCATGCGCCACCAGGGGCTTCATGAGCCAGTTTACCCCGTGGCTTCATATGAACCGTTGCAATTGTTTCAGTAGGCTTATAGTCCAATTTTGTTTTGTTTTGTTTGGGGGGGGGGGGTGCATACTGCCCTGGAAACCCTTCAAAACTAAAATATAAATCTTGGCCAAACCAACAAACTAACAAACTAACAAATCACTATATTCCCAGAAGACAGAATTCAATGTGCATGTATTTATGCAGCCCATAAAGTCACCCCTCCATTTTCACAGGTTGTGCTCCCACAGATTTAACCATCTATAACTTGAAAATATTTTTAATTAAAATTACATTATGCTATTTTATAAAAGAGACACCACTTCATTACACCATTGTATATAATGTGACTTCAGCACTCTTGGGTTTTGGTATCCACAAAGGAGCCTATGACCTGGAAAATAACGGTTGGAATCCTGTTTTTGACTTATGCAGCAGGCATTGGCTCTATATATGTCTTTTAATGGTTGTTTTGGAAGGAATCATCCAATATTTTCTTCTCACAATGACTCTGCAAGTGTGCAATCTCCCTCCCTACTCTCAGTACTCCCTTCACAGGGAGACCGGAATGAAGACACACAATAAGTGGACAGATGTGTTTCTGTAGCTGGGTGAATTCTAAAAGCACAAGTCTCCTGGGTTTGTCTGAGGGTTTTTTCCTTCAAAGATATAGCTCTTGAAATAAAGTCAGCCACTGTGAGGCCACCTCTCTGTTCTCCCTATCCTTAAAATGATCATGAGAATGGTCAGAAGCAGAAAAGTACATCACACATATCAGGAGTGGAGGAAAAAGGGATCTATGCCTGGCGGACCTTTATGCCTCAGAGGTATGATGCAAAATTTCTTCTTGTATTTCCCTTGTCCCATAAGCAAGGCTATCCCTGCTTTCTCATACAGATGCACTGAGTGAGGTCATGGAAGCCAGCCTCCTCTGTGGCTGTTCACAGGGTACACAACTCCCTTCTGCAAGAGGCTGGCTTCTTCTCTGCCAGTAGGCAAACACCTGTTTGTTTATAAAGTCTTTTGCAAATTAACTGTGAACTGTAAAAGAGGGTTGTTATACCTTTGAGGGACCACTTGATGATTGTTGTACTTTTGACCACTTTGAGTCCCATCCATGGGAGAAAAGCAGGATAAAATTAAATTAATAATAATAACAACAATAATAATACTATTCCCCCCTTTTCTTGTTAGGTTTTTAATGTACTCTTTTTTACCTCCATTCTGTTTTAATCCTTCCCGAAGCCTGCTTTTGGACTTGTCTATACTGGTGAAATGAAAACCATCAAATTATAGACAATGGCCCCAGATTTGATATGAACATACTGAATCCAGGACTATTCTGGGACAGATTTACACTGGACTAAACTGCCCGGTGAAGATGACTACTTAGTTCCTGCATTGGGAGAAAAGCAGGATATTACATATAGATACATGCATATTGTCAGGTCTGGAAGAAAAGATATACTAGTTAAGAGGTATTTTAGTGCTAGCAAAGTAACAATTAACATTTCACAAAAGTATTTACAGGTGGCATAATCCATTTGCATGAGAGGGATCATTTTCCTCTCCAAACAGGTTACTGTTACATGCAACTCATCATGGTTGGTCTACTCCAAATACTTTTGCAAAGCATCTATAGCATGCTGTGTAACACAACACACAGACATAACCTGAACAGAGAAGAGACATTCTGTGCAGAAACACCTCTCTCACGTACCAGACCGTCGCCTGCTATTTATCATTAATGAGTAACTGGTGCTATGGTACACAAAAGTATTTTGTAATAGGCTAATAAAAAATTTCACTTGGCAAAATGTCATGACAACATTCATTAAACTTCTTTCACCTCACTATAGGACCATTGTCTTCCTGATCTGTATCTGCTTTAGAAAAGCAGAAAGAGCTCATCCCCATTGCCAAAGACCATTCATTCCATTATCTAATTGTGCAACAAAGATGTTAAGATAAGAACTGCATATAAAAGATAGAGAATCCATGTTGGCCTATGCTGACTGGGGGATGTTGGCTGAGTGGTAATACCTAAGACTAATGGTTTGGAGGATTCTAGTTTGACACCAGAGCAGACCCAGTTCAAGGATGTCAAATGAAACTAGAGTGAGAAACATGTATTGACCTGGAACTCATTCAAGACTCCTTGACATACCTGGGCTTTCTCTTCTGTCAAGAGAAATTCTAGGTTCACATAGTTTAGCAAGAAACGAGAGCTAAAATATAAGCATGTTGACCATATATACATATGTGAGGGGAAGTCATAGAGAGGAGAGAGCAAGCTTGATTTCTGCTTCCCTGGAGACTAGGACACAGAACAATGGCTTCAAACTACAGGAAAGGAGATTTCACTTGAACATTAGGAAAAACTTCCTGACTGTGAGAGCTGTTCAGCAGTGGAACTCTCTCCCCAGGAGTGTGGTGGAGGCTCCTTCTTTGGAGGCTTTTAAGCAGAGGCTGGATTAGAGAAGGAACAGGCCATCTGTCAGGGATGCTTTGAATACAATTTTCCTGCTTCTTGAAAGGGGGTTGGACTGGATGGCCCACAAGGTCTCTTCCAACTCTATGATTCTATGATTTTATCTCTTCCCCCAAATGTGCATTATAGGCAGTCCCCAAGTTTCAAACATCCGGCTTACAAATGATTCATTGGTAAGAACGGGGGTGAGACAACAAGAAATGAGAGAACTCTGCCCCTAGGAAAGGAAATTCACTCCTGAAAGAGTTATCATGGGGGAAAGGTGTCTCAACTGAAGCTTTCTTGCCAATCCTTGTTTTCACAACAAGCCATTTTTTCAAAATCTAGTTATCACCTGAACAGAAAATGAGTTGAAATCTTCTGAACAGGGCACAGATAGCAAAACAAACAGCACAGGTATGTTAACCATTCCCTATGCCAGTCATTGTCAACCGCTGTGCCTTGGCACACTAGTGTGCCGTGAGTGATCAGCTGGTATGCCGCAAGAAAACCTCTTCCCCCTGCCTTTCTTCCCCCTCCGAGGTTTTCCCGCGGCAGGACAGCGGGTGGGGAACACAACCCTCTCTAGGACCTAGAGAGGTAGGGAAGAGGCAGGGGAGGCTCAGGAGGGGAGGGGCCAGGCCAGGCTCTCCTCCTCCTCCAGAAGTGAGCCCACAGGAGGAGGAGGCGGGAACCTGGCGTGAACCGGGAAAACGGCTCCCCGCAGGGCCCAGGACCTGCCTGGGAGCCAAGTTTGTCCGGCTCGGCTCGCGTCTTCCGCGGAACCTGGCGGAAGAGGCAAGCCGCCCAAACCCGACTCCCAGGCAGGGCCTGTTCCCCAGGCTCTCCCTCTGCTTGTGAGGGAGAACTGGGGAAACGGAGCCAATTTCGGGCCTTGCCTTCTCCCAAACCGGTGTTTGGGAGAAGGCAAGGCCCCAGAGGTGGCTTCTCCGTTTGCCCAAGCCGCCCTCCGCATGCGGGAGAGACTTGGGCAAACAAAGCAGGCACCCCTGGGGCCTTGCCTTCTCCCAAACAGGCACCCCTGGGGCCAGTGCCTTCTCCCAAACTGGCCTGAAGACTCTGCAAATGTCGCCTGCATAACCAACTCTCCGGATTGGGGAAGCCACTGAGCTTGTGATTGTGGTTTATGGCGTGTTTGCCTCCAATATCCTTACTGGATCACAAACACCCATCGGGGTGGGATTACAAATACCCATCGGGGTGGAATACAACACCTACAGCGGCGTTACTCCGACCTCTTTTCCCATTTGCGAACTTGCAAACTTACTTTGGATTTATGTTACCTTTGATGTGTACCACTTTAGCTGTGGGATTGAGTTTGGTCTGGCACCCGACTTGGGTTTATATGTTTAATTTGCCTGATGCTCTATCGGAGTAAACATACATTAACACTTTGGAAAACTCTGTGTTCAGATACATTTTTTCTTGGATGCACTGTTCTTAACATTTTAAAATGCCCAATTTTCTTTTCTGTAATTTGCACAGCCTGGTATGCATTCAGATTAGAATCCCCATTGGGAAGGCACCAATTACTCCACAGACACTGACTTGTTGAAAAAACCTGAAGTCTGATTAACACAGCTCGATAACACCAGAGACCTTACATACATAGGTAATAGTTACCGGTCCCTGATTACTATTAGTTCCGTATCTTGTGTGCTCCTCTCAATCTTACTAATTTTATTTGCACCCACATTTGGCCTTTCCCACATCCAAACAGGTGCATTGGGTGGACTATGGTTCTTCTGTCTTGCACCCAATTCTGATCTTATAATACACCCAGTGAAGAAGGCCAACCTGAGATCATAACAGAACAAAAATTCATTCAGTAAATTTCATGACTTAAATTGTTTCACAATCGGAGACTCATATATAAGTCCGCATTCGAACCAATAAGTGAAGACACTTCTGTCTCTCAGTAACCAATCTGGCTAGTTATTGCTCATTCATTTCCAGACAATTGCGATTTCCACAGACACTGAAAGAACTTACTGGCACTTAGGATCCTCCAGTGGACAACTAAATACATTTTGTATCGAATGATGAACTTGTTGATACATGCAAGTGACTGCTAACAATGACTAACAATGACTAAAGAACTGTAAAGAACAGTACACTATCAAACTGTATAGTGTTCCTGAATATTATTCATTCCAGTATTATTACCCATATGCTCACTGACAAAGATCTTTGTGAGACTCAACCACTTCTGAACTTTAAGCCACCCGGGTGACCTGATCATTGTCTCTGAAAAATACAAATGCACTGGGCTGAATTTACAAGTTTATACCTGCTATTATTTATTTATTTATTTTGGGATTTTACCCCGCTCTTCTCAACCCCCAAGGGGGGACTCAGAGCGGCTTACAGTATGGCACAATTCGATGCCCACATAATAACAATATAAACCCCAAAACACTTCAACAATTAAAATACATTAAAAATACATTAAAATACAACTACATTAGCACCATACACATTCACTCTGGATTAAAACAATGTTCAGTCCATAAAACATTATGTAATCTTTTAACAGCCAATCATTTGCAAAAAGATTAAAAGCTCTGTTTCTCTGTCGTTGTTTAAACTATTGAGTGCTCAGCCCACATGAGCTAAACCAAATCAGAGGTAAAGTAGAAAATCATCAGAAACATCACTCTATTAAGAATTAGAGACAGATCTCAAAAAATGAAAAAGCACTTTTGACAGGAAACTTCCTTTCCTAATGCTTATACACTGAGGTCAAAGTATTGTTAAAAGTGACCCTTGCTTTCCTTAAATATTTAAAAGCAATGGCATTTCACAGCTTTTAGCACACCAAAAGCTTGGTAGATTTCTGTCATTGGTTATGTGCGAGATTGTCAACAAATGCATACAAAAAACCTGATGTTTGACACCTACAAGTAGAAGTTTGAAGTTTACTAACCTTGTGCCCCCTGGGAGGAAAGTGCCCCATGGTCCTGTCATTTTGCACCCTTTCCAACACTCAACTCTTCTTCTACGTTGTTAAAAGTCCTTGCCAACACTCAGGAATACAAAATTACGCACAGACTCTTCATATGCCGGAAAAGCAGCGTCTTGCCAAGTGCCTCAGCTCAAGTATCTCCGAGTTGATTCCAGGGAGGCAGTTTAAGGGAAAACCCAGCCCATGAGAGCATTCAGCCTATGAAGTAGCTAACAAAGGGGAAACCACTCCCCCAGTGACACAGAGCATGTTAGAATGAAAGGGAGGAAGCAAGACAGAAAGCCACAGACTAAACAGGAGCTAATTCAGTTTTCCATGTTTTGATACTCTGTGCCTTCTCAGAACGCCATTGGGGAGAAAGTAAAACAGCATAGATAATGCCTGCTGGTTGTTCTCCTTGTCATTTGTTATTTCTTTTTGCTGCCTCAACAAGCAACAAAATAATAACCTATGTTAAGACTGTAATTCATATATGGTCCTCAGATTATTAATAAAGATAATTTATTTATTTCTTTTTCTTGCATTTTGCTCAAGAATGAGATTCAAGGCAGCTTGCAATTAAAGAAGAAATAAACAAGTAAAGCATGAAAAAGGCATACAAAATTTAAAAATAACATCAGTAATAAAACAAAATAGAAGAGTCAGTGTTCTGTAGTATTTTTAGTATTGGACTCTGATTTGAATTCTTGTTCAAATATGAAAACACACCAGGTGACAATATGTTGTCAAAGGCTTTCATGGCTGGAATCACTGGGTTGCTTTGAGTTTTTCAGGCTGTATGACCATGTTCGAGAGGCAGATAATGAGACATGGCCATGTAATCCGGAAAACTCACAGCAACACATGCTAGGTGACCTTGGACAAATCATAATTTCAGGTTGCAAGGGGGACATTAGAACAACGTTCTAAATACATCTTGCCAAGAAGACCCCATAATAGGGCCACCTTAGCATCACCATAAATGACTTGAAGGCACACAACTACAAATAAAAAATAAGACCTAGCCAGCCATAAAGCCCCAACTATAGTGATGCATTTATCTATTTATATGTACATAAACATCACATGCTATGAAAAGAATGCTACCTGTGACTCAGTTTTCCAATAAACTGTGGCAGGGGACAAATTTAAGCATTGTGCCCCCCCCCCCCCAATCTGTTTGCAGTGCCTCAAAAATCATACTGGAAAGTGACCAGAAATCACCTGCTCTTTTCATTCCTGGGAGGAGGTGGGTTGGATAAGTAAGATATATTCTTGTAGGACTCAGGATAGCTTAAACATTTAAGACAGCTTTTCATTCAGGGAAAGTCTGGGAGAGATTTTGAAGGGGTGACAATCTTTGCACGAGCCAACATGGTCTTGGGCCACAAAAGTTGAGGATTGCATATGACTGACTGGTTTCCCCTATCCCTTCCTTGCAGAAAAACAACCTGAACAGCATTTTTAGGAAGCATCCAAATATAGGTGGGAACAGAGTTTCAATTACTGTGTGGAGTAGGACTACAATAAATCCAGAAATATGGCTGGAATTCAGTTAGGTCTTTATATTTGTGAAACTAGATAGTTGCACAAGACATTAGTCTTTTCTACCAGTTTCTGAGATCTCCTAAATTTAGTACATCCCTGGTTGTATGCTATCCCAGCCAAGGATGGAAGCCTAGTTTGTTTGAACAGAGAGAGAGAGAATTATGAACAGGTGACTTTATCTTTGCAGAAAATGCTGAATTTTGGGGGTTTCATGTAAAATTGTCACATAGCTGATGTGCACAGAAAAAAATCATTTTATGCACAGAAAAATCATATATATATATATATTTGATCAGTTTTCTGATCAAAACAACCACATGTAAATTTTGTGGGAAGGGGGAAGACCCAAAATTGCAAGCAGACTTTGAAAACTGCATAGTTTTTAAAGACTTTTTTGCAGCACGAAGAAATTGTTTCCTTCATGATGACAAAATCTTAATCTATGTTTTGGTTGAATTATAAAGGATGATCATAATTCATATGTCACTTATAAATGACAAAAAGGAATATAGGCAACAATGTTCATGTACACCAAATCCCACCTACTCCAAACTAAGGTGAAAAATAATATTAAAGAGAATGCATTTGCCTTACGATTTTTTGTCTACCACAATGGGACTTCCTCAGAGGTATGTGTGACAGCAGCATGAATTATAAATCAGGACTGACATTGACATCCCACTTTTCTCCCAAAAGCTGGGCTTGAGACAGTTAACAAGATTCGTAATGACCACAGACAGGAAGTTATAACATTCAAATAGAGTTAAACAAATGATAATAATATACTATCATTTCAGAATACATTTTATTCAGTAGATAACGCCACTGAATAAAACCTACCAAATAAGAAAGTCTTTGCTTCCTGTCACAAGGTCAGTAATATTCATTCTTCTTTAAAGTCATTTTCTAAGCTTCATTGTAAATCGGAGATGGAGGTGTAGAGTTCAAACACAACCCAGAAAAGTGGAATAGCTGATGATAGCTAAGATTATTACACTTACTAAATAAAAGCTTCTGGCCCATTAAATTTCCTGATGTGACAGGAGAAAAGGAACTCTGATCAGTTACAGTGAGACAAGCAGGGGGCAGAAAGAGAAACGATGACTGCCTCATCTCTTGCTGCAGTACATCATTTAAAGATGTAAGAATATTCTCCTACTTTTGATCTGACTACTGTAAATTATATTACAGTATGACTCCAGTACCTGTAGGACCAATACCTATTTGTCTATCTTCATCCAACAAAGTACTCTCTAAGAATTTTCAAGGTCCTCCAGCGTGACTCTATGACAAAATCTTTCTTTTCAGTAGAGATCACTATCCATTGTTTCCTGTTTCCATGGTAAATTCAAGAATGTATTCCCTACAGATATGGGAGTTTTATTTTGTTTCCTTTTTAAAATAGTTGCCATTATTAGGATCATTAGCCATTCTTGGGTTTAGGGTTTTTTTGTTTGTTTTTTTGGCAGAGTGGTTTATTTGAAATGTAACAAATTTGGTTGAATTTCTGTAATGCAGTACATAACATGTGTTCTTTGGGCAGAACTACATCCTTTCTCGACTCTCAACTCACCCAAGATCTAACTGTTTACTCATTAGAGCACTCTTCCCATCCCATTGCCAAATGATAGCAGCTGGATGGAAAGTTTCTCTTTCTGCCCCCTGCAGATCTAGTAACTGAAGGATCAGGAAATTGCATGCTGGAAAGTGGGGCAGATTAGAGAAGGATCAGGCCATGTTGCCATAGCGAAACATAAACTGTTGATATCTGAAAGGAATTATGTAAATATTCTGTCTCTTTTTTGTTCACCGCTCAATGGTCATGGCGATTCGGGGGGAGGGGGGGCAAGGTTGGTTGGTTGTTGCAGAAAATACAGTGGGCCCTTGGTATCTGCTGAGATTTGATTCTGGGATTCCCTCTCGATACTAAGATCAATTGCCAACCAAGTTCCATTATATACAATGGTTTAGCAAAATGGCGCCCCATATATAACATTGCAAACAACTCCAATGAGTACCAAAAAGAGTCTGAATCCACAGCAAGAAATGCCTACTCATCATATTGCTCAATGCAAAGAAAAATCAAGGTTTGGTTTTTTTTGGATTTCCCTCTTTAAATATTTTTGTACCATGGTTCACCAAACCATATAAACACCAAAATGTTGGCTACAGTGGGCTGACTGTACCAATCTCTGGAATGAACATAAAATACACAAGTAGACATCTGTTGGATTTTGTTGGTATTATGTGCCTTCAAGTTGTTTCTGAGTTGTGACATTCCTAAGGCAAACCTATCATGGTGATTTCCTTGGAGGTTTGCCAAGGCCACTGCCTTCCTCTGAGACTGAGAATGTGTGACTAGCTTGAGGTCACCCATTGGATTTTTAGCTATCTAATCCAACATACACCCCTCTATACCATGTTGGCTCTCATATTGGGCCAACACTTCCATAGAATCATTCACAGTAAGCTACTAACACAGCCATGTTGGATGGTCATGTGTGAGACTATCAGTAGTTGGGAAATCCTTGGTTGGCAATTGAACAGAGCTTGGAAGTCTCCTTATCAAGATTTAACCTATATTCAGCAAGCCCCTGACCTCTTCTCTTGAGTTGTCAAATTTTCTTTGCATCCTTCTTACAACAGGAGTTGGCACAATTTGGATCGGGATCTAACTTGCCTACTTTACAGCCTTATTTATTTATTTATTTATTTATTCGACTTATCAGTCGCCCTTTCCCGCAGGCTCAGGGCGACTCACACTGGGAGGACAGCCAAGTTTCATCCTGTGAAAACTGGAAACCCAACAATGCATGCATCCTCTGGGAACTCCAGCAGGTCTCCTGGAAAATGCTTGCATTGTGGTGTGTCTTGCTATCACTGGACAATGATCAACAGCCCTCTGCTGTCTCCTGGCCAATATATGGCTTCAAGAAAATGGCTAGTCTCTGGGAAGACTGAAATAATTTGTGAACCAACTTCTATTTTGCTTATAAGAATATCTTTGAGAATTGTAGTTTCTGAATACTTCTTGCATTGGGGCAAATGGAATATATTGGTGTGTTTTAAAAATTACATCCTGTCACTTAAAGAACTGATGTCACTGAAAAGTATGGATGAAAGTATGCCTTTATTCATTCAGAAGGCTTAGGGAACTTTCTTTCAAATAGCTACAACCACAAATCCAGTCTAGACAAAGGCACCTGGACTGTGCCACAGCTGGCTGGGAGTCAGCTGCATTAGATCTCTACTGACCAGAAGGTCATGAGTTCGAAGCCTGCTCAGGTTGGGGTGAGCTCTCGACCAAATTGTGTAGTTTGTTGTTGACCTTTGCAAACCAAAAAGATAGTTGCATCTGTCAAGTAGGAAAATTTAGGTACCACTTTGTGGGGAGGCTAATTTAACTGATTTACGAGGCCATAGAATCTCCAGGAAGTATGCAAAAGAATGAAGGAATGTGAAAGCTCCCCCTTGTGACCAGAAGCTGGAATGTTAAATTGCCTCTGAGTGTCTTTCTATATATGTTGTGTGTCTATGGCATTGAATGTTTGCCTGTATATGTACATTGTAATCCGCCCTGGCTCCCCTGCGGGGTGAGAAGGGAGGAATATCAATGATGCAAATAAATAAATAAGACATTTGTCTGACATTCTGTTGCATTTAGAAGAGAAAAAGTTAAAAAAATCCTACTGGGAGATTTATTAATGTTCTGGTGCTAATTTTGTTTCTTGACCCAATAACTATCCCTGACGATAGGGACGTTTCACTGCTCCTCTTTGGCAATTTTTCTTTTTAAGATTCAGTGTCATTAACATGGAGCCTAAATACCCTCATGGCATGAGATCCCATTTGATCTTGGAAGTTAAGCAGGGTCAGTCCTGGTTACTACCTGGATAGAAGACCGTCAACAAATACCAGGTGCTGCCAGGCATATGTGCACGCGCATACACACACATCATTAATTTAATGATAATTTTAGAAATAGCAAAGCTAGAAACTTAACTAAAATATAAATATGAAAGGCAATGTTTTTGAACAAATCCAGTAGTTAAGGGTGTGGATTTATAGTATAAATTGACCCTTCTATCCATCCATAGTTAATACCTGAACAGTAGACTAAGCAGGCATACCAGTTAACTTGCATAGTCTTTCTCAGTATAGATTTACAGTATTTATGTTTCATCGGTGAGAACCATACAGACCTCTATATGTTGTCCGATTGCAATTCTCATCACGCCAAGTCAGCGTAGCTAGTAAAGCAGTAATTATTTTGCATGGATACATGCAAATCTTCTGCATGTACACTCCATTAAGTGACCACCTTATTTGATTCTAGGGCTGTTGGAAGAGAAAAATAGCTTAAAAGTGAAACTACATCTGAAACCAGCTGAGGTCTCCCTTTTTCTTCCCTGACACAAGATCTCCGGATGCCATCTAGTGGCTTCATTCTTGCTTTTATTCCCAGCAACATACTGGATCAACAGGCATGAGTGTTTCAATTTTCTACTAAATTACGAAACTCAGGAATTAACTGTGAGAAAACCATCAACACATGGTTATTATGAGCCAGGTTCACACAAAGAAAACGTATTTGAAGCTCTCCTGAGAAATAATGTGGCATACAATGAACTAAATAGACGTTTAATAAGTGTCACTAACAAAGAAAGTGTATTGATACATTTAACGAAGGCAAGACCAATTAGACTGGGGGGTTTCTGAAATCACTGTCACAACATTTAAGCCATATCCTTACAGCTGCAGTGTATAAGCTTAACAGTGTGGTCCATTAATACTGTGGTTGGTAAAAAGGCTAATAAATGGCTCTCACAACAAAAATTATGTCTGAGGCCTCCCTAGAAGCCAAATAAACCGAGGTTGTTGTACTTTGACCATATTGTGAGAAGGCCGAACACACTAGAAAAGAAAATAATTCTTGGTAAGGTAAAAAGTACAGTAGAGTCTTGCTTATCCAACATAAACGGGCTGGCAGAATGTTGGATAAGCAAAAAAGTTAGATAATAGGGAGGAATTAAGGAAAAACCTATTAAACATCAAATGACATTATGATTTTATAAATTATGCACCAAAGCATCGTGTTTTACAAGAAATCAACAGAAAAAGCAGTTCAATACACGGTAATGTTATGCAGCAATTATTGTATTTATGAATTTAGCACCAAAACATCGTAATGTATTGAAAGAGCTGTAGATGTGGGCGGGAGGCAGACTGCATTGGATAATACAGAACACTGATGAGTGAAGGTTGGATAAGCGAGACTCTACTATAGTAGGAAAAGTCACCTCATTACTGATAGATGGACTCATTTAAGGAAGCCACATCCCTGTATCTTCAAGATCTGACCAGGGCTCTTGGTGACAGGGTGATTTTGAGGTCTCATTCACGGGGTCACCATAAGTCAACTTGACTGAAGTAATAACATTGAGACAAGTTTTATATGCTAACAAATTCCCCCCCAACCCCCAAATTTAGTTTATTTTTTATTGATACATCCCGACAATTAACAACGTTTTGCCATACAAGCCTTATTTCAGTATACATTATTCCAAAAGTAAATATTCCTTAACCCTGGAGTTCTGTTCGGGTGTACTGTACACTTGTTATGTTCGGGTCAATTTGACCCGAACCTATTAAAATGTTATTTTGAGCCACTGAAAAGTTCTTTTTTAATACCTGTTGCATTATTATACTGTGTGTGATCATAGTTGTTCATTATGTAAAAAAATGGATAAAAAAACTTAATTTTTAAATTTTTGATTTATTAATGCAAAACAGCCGTGTGCATTTTACACCAAAGTAAGATACTTGTGCATTAATAATCAGCTATATCTTTTACAACAACATCAACAACAACTTCAGGTAACTATTAGTACAACTAACTTAAAACCCCTGCTGTTCTGTTAGGAAAAACTTACACTTGTTATGTTCGGGTCATTTTTGACCCGGATGTTATTTTGATGTTATTTTGAGCCACTGAAAAGTTCTTTTTGAATACCTGTTGCATTATTATACTGTGTCTGATCATAGTTGTTCATTATCAAAGAAAAATTGAATAAAAACTTTTAAATTTTTTTATGTTGATTTATGTAAAACAGCCTAATTTGCATATTACACCAAAGTAACAAACTTGTGCGTGAATAATCAGCTATATCTTTTACAACAACATCAACAACAACTTCAGGTAACTATTAGTACAACTAACTTAAAACTAAAATAAATTTTAACAGTATAAAAGCATTTTGAAAAATAATCAGAAAAAATAATCAGAAAAAAAATAAAAAAAATCAGTTTTTCCCCCAAAAGGTTTCTGCTAATCTATTTATTCAAAGGCAAAGAAAGAAAAGCACTTTTTCCACACCCCTTTCCCATCTACATCTTTCCCCCTTCTCCAGTTTCCCCTCCCACTGTCTTTCTTCTCCAGAAACCTCCTTTCCACCTCATAGCTGCCTCATTTCCCACCCTCAGCCTATACTCAAGTCAGTAAGTTTTCCCAATTTTTGTCCTAAAATTAGGTGCCTTATATTATATAGGTGTCAGCTTATACTAAAGTATATACTCAAGTTTATATGATATGTGCTTTCTCCCCTGTGTGCGTCCTTTGATGTATATGCAGACTCTCACTCTGACTGAATCTCTTTCCACATTCCATATCAGATATAATAACAGGCATATGAAAACACACAACAGTAAACAATAATGCAGCCAGGATAAGAAAAAAATTGGTACTGGAAGAAAATGCATATGGTTTGTTCTGAAATCATTTGCATAAATGTATCCATCCATTTATGTCCACCTAAAGCAAGTAGATAACTTGATAAACAATAGTAGATGCAATAAGTAGTCTCAAAATAAACTAAAAATCCTTTGTTTTACTCAAAATATGGTATTAGATTAGTATAAAGGCTACCGGGTCATTTTTGACCCGAACATAACAAGTGTGTAAAAAACTGTAGCGCAAAGTAAAGCACCACAAACAAAAAATTAAGTACCCTTAGTATGAACCCCGTAAATTAGGAAAATAGAAGGAACCACAAGTTTCAAAATCAAAAAATGAATGAATAAAAAAATATCTAATTTCCAAAACGGGTCAAATTGACCCGAACAGAACACCAGGGTTAAATGACACTTTATAGATGTATATCACCCATCACCCACCCCCAACCCCAAATTGAGTTTATCCTCAAGAGAGAGGCAAAACAAATCCTGATGTCGCAACTGTTTTCCAACACTCATTCACCCGTTCACACAAATACAACTTTTATGATGGTTAGGGGTTTGAGAAGCTGTGGTCTATTTTTAAAGACCTTTCAAACCCTTTTATTAGGTTGGACTATTTATTTATGTATTTACTTACTTTATTTATATTCCGCCCTTCTCACCCCGAAGGGGACTCAGGACGGATTACAGGTACATATACAAGCAGACAATCCCTGCCGTTTATCCCAGTACAGTACATACATTTTTGACATATTACACACATATAAACAAACAGAGGCAAATCTGGCCACCAGGGGGAGCTGACACACTCCTCATCTCTCAGCGTTCCTCGTTCCTACCGCATTCCTCAGCGTGCCTGGAGTTCTTTTTATGGCCTCATAATTCAGTCAAAATTTGCCTCCCCACTTATTGTGGTACCTTTATCTCCTACTTGACAGCTGCAACTGTCTTTCAGGCTGCAAAGGTCGACAGCAGGCTACACTTAAGGCCGAGCACCCACCTCGACCCGGGCAGGCCTCAAACTCATGACCTACTGGTCAGAGAGATCTCATGCAGCTGACACTCAGCCAGCTGCGCCACATTCCCGGTGGAATCCATTTAGGTCCGCAATGCTTTGTAAAATCTAGTCTCTGAGGGCCAGTAATCACAGCCTTCTGAATGGTGTGGGGTGGGAGATATAGCCTTCAGACTTGTCTGTTAAAGACTGAGTCAGCGGGGTTAGAGGTGGAGTGAAGACCAACTAGGAAGAGCAAAATTAATAAGATTTCAACAGGTTTTGGGAGTTGAGAATGCGAAAAGGTTCACTGAGTTCATGCTTTACAGAATTGTTATGTAATAGACCTTTACTGGTTTTATTTTCAACAACTGTGTCTGACAGTGCGCATTTAAGAACTGGAAGAAAAAACTGCCCATGCCTTATACCCACTGATGAACATTTCCCCTTACTCAGAATATCAGTTACCTTAAGGCCCAAGTACCAGATCCAAGGAGGGATTGTTGTTGTGTCATTTTTGACATATCGTGATCTTAATGAGAACCTATCACTGGGCTTTCCTGGTAAGATTTGTTCAAAAGTGTTTGCCTTTGCACTTCACAGAAACTAAGAGACTGTGACTAGTTTCCATGACAAAGCAGGGGCTTGAACCCTGGTCTCCAAAGTTGTAGGGCAGTGCTGAAACCATTACACCATGCTGGCATAAGATGGAAAAGGCAAGGTGAGTGATCGGCACCAATGGCTGGAACAGCAGGGTCAGCCTGGATAAGGAATCCAGCACACCATGGTTCTCTCCCCACTCCTATAAGCTGTGGCAGTAGATTTGATTGAGTGGGTTGTAAATCATGCTGCTGAAAGTAGATAAGCCAAATTAGTAGCTCCATCCAAGCTGCCATACAACATAATCGTGTTGCTCAGTGCAGGTGTTTTGCAATAGGAGGAACTGAACCATCATGAAATCGAAGAATGATAGAGTAAGAGGTACACACAGAAAAGGAGACAATACAGACAACAAACCTTTCTATAAGTGCCTTTTATCACAATCCAAGACACTCACAACACACTGTAAATGTCTCACTGACAATACAGTGACTAATAAACATGATGGATATGTACCACCCACAGCATGGTGGGCAACACAAGTCCTGCTAGCTTTCCTGTGGATCCTAATGAAATACCACTACATCAAAAACATATAAGTGCATATGAGCAAAAAATGTGGCTTTAGTTAAAATTTTGAAGTGACTGACACTTTTTTTTTATAAAAAAAAGCATATTCATAATGCTGTGGCCCATAACGTAAGCCAAGAAAATTGAATCTACTCACCCTGGCTTACAGTACATAAGACAATATTACTGTATGCATTTGACTTGGCCACACTAACAGGAAAATCCTATTGCAAAAATGCCCTTCTTGTGAGCTTCCTATATGGTAGCCATTTACTTATAGGAAGGGAACAGAATATGGGACAAGTTAAACCTTTGGTATGATCTAGAGATTCATTTATTGTATACCTTCTAATGTCTCACTAGGAAATGAATCAGGAGTAGAGTCCAAATGGTCCCGCTGGTGCCAGCCTGTGTTAACAGTGAACCAGTTTGCTTTGGAGCTGGTTGTGCTGTCCACACTATGCCCAAAGTGCAGGGATATTCCAGATATTCAGCGAAACTCCAGAACATTTACCAATTTTGCATAGAATTAAACCGGCTTAACATGGTTTAAGTAAAGGTAAAGGTTTTCCCCTGACATTAAGTCCAGTCATGTCATACTCTGGGGGTTGGTGCTCATCTCCATTTCTAAACCAAAGAGCCGGCGTTGTCCATAGACACTCCAAGGTCATGTGGCCGGCATGACTGCATGGAGCGCTGTTACCTTCCTGCCAGAGCGGTATCTATTGATCTACTCACATATGCATGTTTTTGAACTGCTAGGTTGACAGAAGCTGGGGCTAACAGAGGGAGCTCACGCTGCTCCCTGGATTCACACCTGCGACCTTTCCATCAGCAAGTTCAGCAGCTCAGCAGTTTAACTCACTGTGCACCGGGGGGTTCTGGTTTACCTCTCATTAAATACAGGAAATCTCTGCACACGGTTTGAACATCTAGAAATAACTTTAAGTCCTCTTCTGGTTATAGGGCTCATATAAACTAGCCCTGACAGAATTTGACCTGCAGAAATGAGATGAGTTCCCTGACTATAAGCTGGATATATAGAAGGCTAGATTGAAGATAGGCATGTGGGAACATGAAAAGAATGTTCTCCCTTGGTAGTTCCTTGATTTTGAAGTGTTCCCGTTGTTGTTTTTTAAAGGAATCTGGAATGGGCAGGGATGCTTGCCATAGATGCAGGCGAAATGTCAGGAGAGAATGCTTCTGGAACATGGTCATATAGCCCGAAAAACCTATAACAACCCAATGCTTGAAACCTAAAAGAACCAGCCTCCTTTCTTTTTAAATTTATTGCTCCATGTCCAGTATTGTCATACCCAATTTGGAGGAGGCTTCCTCAGAAGAGGATGAGGACAGCCAAAAGAACAGAAGAAGCTGGAACTCCTGCCATAGAAGTCTTGGCAGCAGTACTTGGATTATCCCATGTAACTGCTAGTGACCAAGAGCCAGATGCTGAGCCATTGCCACTACATTCACTCAACTCCCCCACCCCCCATTTATTGGCTGAATTTTACATATACAGGAACCTAAATGTGGTTTTTTACCCACATGTAGCAGTACGGAAACTTCTTGGGAAATGCAGCACTCTCTGCTTAAGAAAGGAGCTTGTGGCTTCACCAGGGATGGAGACACACTAGATTCCAAGGGGAGCTACTATGCTGCTACTAATGGAATTTATATTTTATTGTCCTTTTAGCTTGGTCTCTGTGTGCCTGTATTATGATCCCTCCAGACCAACTAAATTACAGCAAAGACCTCTGTTTCAAAGTGTAGGCCTGTGACTCCAACACTACCACATTTTTCTCTTTTTTTTCCTTGCTCCTGTTTTTAACGTCTTTTGTCTGATGCTGAAGAAGCCAGCGAAGCTTTGAAAACTTGCATCTCTATTATACAGTTTGATTATCCAATAAAGATGTTGCCCCCTTTTTATTTTGTTTTATTTATTGCACAGGAACCTGTCCTCTTATAGTTTGGTCACTATTGTTATGCGTATGACTGCTTCCCCAACTTGATTCCTTCTTGGGTCCAGTTTAAGGACCTCATCAGACAGGTATATCCCTGTGTCCACACACTTGTAGTCCATTCCAAGGACGACTTATCATGGAGCCCATCAAATGACGTTTTGTGACTTCCAGGAGCCATCTGTGGCATTCTGCCCTTGAAATGGTCTTAATGTGTATTGAAAGGGGGGAGAAAAGGAGATTGTGATGTGGAGTGTAGTAGATGATCCCATGAGCAGTATTATTGGGAGCATTGACACACTTATTCTTTTTTATGTCACAGATAGAAATTGTGCAACAGAAAAATGTCAGTACTCTGATATAGCTGTGTATTATGTTTTGCCTCGACAGTTCCTCAATTTTTGAAGTGTTCCTTTTTTTTTTAAGGAATAGGAATAGGAAATGGGCAGGGACAGAGGTTGCTCTTGTGATGGTTCCAAACAGAGAAAAGGCTTGGTAACATATGCATGTGATGGGAACTGTTAACATGAAACCATCAATTTTTTGAATGAAGCACTATGGTTTGCCATGCTGTGGTTTGCCCACTTCCCTCGGCCCATGTAATGAGGTCCTAAGTCCCCAATAAAGAAACATTGCGTAAGTTGGGGCTGTTGAACTTAGGGTGGGTAGAAGAGAAGAAACAAAAAAGTTGATGAAATTGCAACTGTTATAAAAATAGGAAGTTCTTTTTTTCATAACACAAGACCTCGAGGTAATCAACTGAAGCTGAATGGCAGAAGATTTAAGAGTGATAATAGGAAATGCTTTTTACATAGTCATGGTTAAACTGCAGAATAGTGTTGATGACCAATGACTTGGATAGTTCAATGGGGAATTACCATATATACTCCTCTATCTACCTATTTATAAGTTGAGGATGGGTTTTGGAGCTAAAATTATGGACTGTGACCCATGAATAAGTTGAGAGTGATACTGTAGAGAAGAGAAAAGCTCCAATTCCACTTCAGGAGAGCAGCCCTTCTGGCCACTGCCACCATTTCCCCTCCGAGGCATTCAAAAAGGCCAGTTATGGTGCTCTGGCGGGAAGTAAAGAGTTTCAGTGCTTGTTTTAAGTTCTCTTGCCTTTTGCTACTCTATTCAGAAAAGGGGATGCTTACTTTTAAAATAAGAATTAAAATACAGTACTTACATTGATCCATAGATAATTTGATCCAGTTTTGGGGGGTTATTTTTTTTAAATGAAAATGTTTAGACTTATACACAAATATAGAGGTTGGTTCTATTTAGGGTCATCAGTGTAAGAGTCAGTGTGATGTAGTGGTTTGGGGATTGCACGAAGTCTCTGGAGACCAGGGCCTGAATTCCCACTTTGCTATGAAAAGCTACTGGGTAACCTTGAGGAAATCAGACTTTCTCAGGGGAAAGCCATGGCAAATCTCTTCTGAACACATCTTGTCAGGAAAACCCCATGATAGATTCACCTTAGATTCCTTATTATTTATTTATTTATTATTTAAACTTGTATACCGCCCTTCCCAATAGGCTCAGGGTGGTTCACAGCACATATATAAAACATGATCAGCAAACAACAATAAAACACAATAAAAGCAATTTGTACTAAACAGAGAGAATGGACTTAAGCAAGGCATCTAACGGTTGAACGCCTGCCGGAAGAGGTTGGTTTTGCAAGCTTTGCTGAAGGAAGGCAAGTCTGATATTTGTAAATGACTTGAAGGCACACAGTAGCGACAATGGGCCACTTGTCTGGGTGGCTATACATCTCCTCCAGAATCAGTGGTGTGGTGTCTCTCTATATCAGTTGACAAAGAATTGTGTGGATGAGAAAGGTCTTTGGTCTGATCTAGCAGGGCTCTCCTTATGCTCTCCGTAGAACACAATTTGTGGTCATCCTGGCTCAGCATCTCCAGCTGGCTAGATCACTGATGTAGTCCAATATATTATAGGTTAATGAAGACCTTCCCGTGGAAACACAGGTTCATTTTGGTGTCTCTTTCCATTTCTGTCTCTCTTTTTGTGTATGTAATGTGTGTGTAAACATTTGTACTATCACCAGCCCTTAGATGAGGGAGTATGGAAACCTAAGTAAACAACTTAAGTAGCACCTGTGTGAATAACCTTCAATCATTGGTTGTGGTATATTTACATCTCAATCTTTCTCCTGTCTCTTGCTTATCCCTTGACCTGGGAGTGGCATGCTAAACATCAAATTACTAACAAAGTACTTATTACTGAGAAAGCAGAAGATAGCAAATGAAGCAGTCAAATAGAAGGTGTCTGGATTCTGGTTTTCAGATGAAGTATATACTTTCACATTGTTCCACTTTGGACTATGGAGCAAACTTGGAAAAGTTACTTATTTGCACTACAGCTCCCAGACAGCATGGCCAATACAATACCTTAGCATTGACAACAATAACTATTAACTCCCCTGAAAAGACTTAGAACAAATTTCACTAGTTGGTTTTGATGAAGAACACACAATATCTGTCCATATAAAACACAACATGAAATGGCCGAAATCATGCCACTGATTTCCTTGTAGAAAGTGTAATCAATTATATTTTTGGCGGTTAACTGGCTAGGTTAATTGTGAACATTCCTTCTGGATGTGGAAAATTGGGAGATCTAACATTGCAGAATGATCTTAATACACTGTTATCCAAGGGACTGGTTACTCAGTGTTCAACCAACACTAAGCACTTCTTTTGTTCAGGAAAACAACACACACCTGATAGATAAATACAGGAAGTAAAACCACCTTTCTATACAACACCCAGTCTAGATCAATATACTGAAGCCATTAAGGTGGAAAGTGAAATATGATTTGTTTGATCTATATTACAGAAGACATGCTTATTTTTCAACAGCAAAATAAAACTGTTTTCACGGTATATTGTATAAAATGTTAAAACAGTAGAAAATCCATATCTTCAGGATACCTTCCCAGATTTTGGATGGATACATGAAACCACAAATAATAGCAAACCCTGTTATTTTCAATGAAATCAACAACAGAAAAGAGGGTGCAATTTGTACTGGAAGCCCTGAGTAATAATCAGTAATACCATTGGTTAAGTGAAACTACATATATATTTTGCCACAGTTAGGTGGTTCATACTATATGGTACTGAAAGGCCCAAGTGAGTACTAATCAGTAATACCATGGATAAGTGAAACTGCTTATATATGCAGCCAGCAAAATTATTGCAGGACTGGAACTCAAAGATCTAGTGTATGGTGCCACTTTTCATGGAGGTTCATAACTAGTTCCTGCTTAAATGGGTAATTAAAGTCAATGAGACCTCTAGGGCTCTTGAGACCGTTATGTTCCTACCTGCCAATGACACTGTGAGGCATCTACCAAGCAATTTCTTTCTAACCATTTACCTGAACAAGTTCATGCATTGCGAATGTTAATGGTTTATCTCTGCTAAATGACCGTAGTGGTGAACAGTGTTTGGCCTACAAGCTAAGAGCACATTTTATGGGGAAACCACTACAGAGGAATTATGAAGGAAGTTCTGCCTTAATCAGAATTCCTTAAATGGACCACTGTGCTCTACACTATGCAAACAACTTGCAAGTGAAGGATGAACACAGAAATGAAGCATCAGCTCTTCAGAGAATCTGCTGAGAGGTGGCTCTACTGCAACTCTATATGGCTACTTTTCATCCCCACAGCTTTTTAGGCGAGTCTGTATATCCTAAAGACACCAGAACCAATTTGACTTTGGAAACTAAGCAGAATTCAGGCTGATAAAAACTTGGATGTTTAACCACCAATAAAGTCCAGGTGCTCTAACCTATATTTTAGAAGCGGAAACTTATAAAACCACTTCAAAGTATTCCTTCCCTAAGCAAATCCTAAGAAAATAGATAGGGCCACTTGCAACAGGTGGCGTGAAGGCACAAACACACACAGAGAGGAAAATTTGGGAAAGTTTAGAACTGAATCACTTTTTCTGACAAGCTAATATTCCTACCCTGTTCACTCTTTCATCACTGGGCACTACCTGTCAGAAGACAAGTGTATCTGAATACACATATATGTGTGCACCTCTGCACGAATGCATATACACAAATACTCACAAACTCAAGAGATTCACTGGCAATTTTTAAAGTTTGACAACCCATCATGACAGCCTGAATTTGAGGCCCTCCAGATATAGTTAGACTGCAGCTCTCATCTCCATAATGGGATTTGCAGCCCAATCACATCTGGAAAGTACACACCGTTCACACTCCTGGACAACAGCAGCAGCAATAACATGCTTCAGTTTGTTTTCTATTGCATCATTTGGAGTGAAGAGAGGACACAGAATCCAAGTATGTCCCAATTCATGTGGCTGGACTCCATAGACAACTTCTATATATCTTTTTCTGTAGTGGTCTCTCTTTTTCGTATACATTTCCCAGGGAAACAAGCATGTTCTTTTTTGCGCTGGCTTCCAGAAGAGCCATTATAGGTTGTTTTGTTTTTTTACTCCTGTGAAACATTTTACCTTAAGATACATTGATACAACCATGAATAAGATCTTGGAAAATTACTTTTTCATTATTTTTTCATTATACTCGTAACAGCAACACCACCGAGACCCCTACTGGCCATGTTGGCAGTAGGACATTCAGGGATGCGTCATCCAAAAAGTAAGTTTTCCAAAGAAAGTATTTACAACAACTATCTATTTTTCGGAATGGCTGCTCATTTTTCCCCTGGCCATCTTTTGTCATGCATTAATAAAGAAATGATAATGACCTAAATAAATGACATATCTATTCAACCATAAGGATTTCTTTAAAGGAAGTAAAGTGCCTCTAGCCCAGGTATTTATTCAGTGGAATAAATTCGTGTGAGTCTTTGCTTAAACATGGGAACACCTATTTACAATTGACTAATCCACCCAGTGCCCTTTGATGGCAAAATGATATGAAGCATGTTGCTTTATTTCTCTCTTCTAGCAGAAACTACTATTGTCACATAACTAAGTTTAAAATATAATGTGTATTAAGCAAAGAAGGAAGAACAGAGCACTAGTTTGATGTTTGTATGTTTATATTTTTATTTATAACATCTATAAATTGCTTAATATAAGTAACACCAGCTTTGAAGCTGCAAAGCCTGTTTTGAGTCACAGCCTTAAATGAAGCGTAATAAGAGATTGCAAAATTTAATTGGATTAGTTCTTTTAGGTGTGTACAGATTTTGGACTACAACGAAAGGTTCTGGGTTCAAATTTACAGTCTTGCCATTATTTACATTCCTCAGCAACTTTAAATAAAATCTGAAATCCATATATCATTTAGTAGTACATAATCTAATTAAATGTGAAATACTTTCATATATTTCACCTTTAGGGTGATATTGGAAAATTTCAGCTGTACACTAGAGTCTCGCTTATCCAACGTAAACAGGCTGGCAGAACATTGAATAAGCGAAAATGTTGGAAAATAAGGAAGAATTAAGGAAATGTCTATTAAACATCAAATTAACCACCAAAACATCATGTTTACAACAAATCAAGAAAAAAGGCAGTTCAATACATAGTAACATTATGTAGTAATTACTGTATTTACAAATTTAGCACCAAAACACCATAATGTATTGAAACAGTTGTGGATTCGGGAGGGAGGCAGACTGTGTTGGATAATACAGAACGTTAGATGAGTGAAGGTTGGATAAGCGAGACTCTACTGTATTTGTTTTTAAATAACAACAATGAATAGCACTTTGTGCAGCATGTGGCTGCCACTGAACCGATACAGCTCTACACATCTGCATGGACCACTGAAACTAGTGGCCAGTGCAGATGTAGCCATGGGCAGCTGAGGAAACAAACCAAGGAAAACCCATGTCTGCAATTTTGGGCATGGCAGCATAACAAGGCAGACTAGACCCTAGCTACCAAATGTGGTTTGTAGGGATAGATTCAGGCCTTTCCACACAGCCATATAACCCAGAATATCAAGGCAGAAAATTCCACAATATCTGCTTTGAACTGGGTTATCTAACTCCACACTGCCATTTATTCCAGTTCAAAGCAGAAAAAACGGGATTTTATACACCTGTATGGAAGGGGTCTCAGACACAACAAGCCAAAATGCGACAATCCCCTATCTGGTTTACTCTTTTGTGAGAACCTGGCCATTAAATCATACCACCTTAAACACTACACACCATCTAGCCCTTTATTGGCTTTTCCCTCTTGCAAAATCTTAAACTGAGATCTTTCCTGGGCTCATTTCCTTCGTGTATTTTGATGAGAGATTACAATGGATATTGAAACGGATCAGGTGTGAGTCAAGGAAAAAACCAAAGCAAAGGCACAAAGACTTGATGAGGTCTTAGGAGTTCAGTGCTGTTTGCACAACATCTCAGAATGTATTTCTTTGTTCAGAGACCAATCTTTGAAGTCCACTGGATTATCTGTAAAGTCTTTCCTGCAACACTGCAGGTGAAGCTAAAAAATGTATTCAATGCCATGATTCACACTGTTTCTGGTTTTCAGGAATGACTACTGAATTTTTTAATTATTTTTTTGCAGCCAAGATAGTACTTCCCACAGACAAGATGGAATCAACACTAAGCTTGGTGAAGTCCTGAAATTTGCAAACACATATTAAAATCATAAAGGAAAAAAAAGACACCAAGTAGCCACAGAATGCTGAGAGGAAGCAGAACAGAAAGGGGAAGAGGAAAGAGTATCTTGAAGGCAAGACTAATTGCTGGGACAGTGAAGAGAATTTCAAATTGCAATGACTGTTGCAGGACCAACTTAGTTTTAAACACACACAACTTTTAGCAATCTGTGGTACTTATTGTTCGCTTTCTTTGCTTTCCTCTTTTCTTTTCAAGACAAAGCAAACTCGGAGCACAATCCAGCTAAAATTAAATATTTCCAACTACAGTGTTCCCTTGCTACTTCGCGGTTCGCTTTACGCAGACTCGCTGTTTCATGGGTTTTTGAAAAATATTAATAAAAATATACTGTATAATATTTACATTCAGTGGAGGCCAGGGACCCTGGAAGTTCAGCAGCCTGAGGTGCAGTGTGGAAGGCCTGCCTCCCTGGCCTTCTGCTGCCTGCGTGGCTCCAGAGGCTCTGCCGGGGTCTGCGGAGGCCAGGGAGCCAGGCAGGTGCCTTCAGGATGGGCCAGAGGGCAGGTAAGGAAGCGCGGATAAGAAAATAATATATAAAATATATAAATTATGTATAAATATTAAAATTAATATAGCGTCCCTACTTCACGGATTTCCACTTATTGCGGGTGGTCCTGAAACGGAACCCCCACGATAAGTGAGGGAACACTGTACTTGGTATTTTGTGTGTTTACTCAGAAGAAAGATACAATGAATTCAGTGGACATCAAGAGTACACACTTCACACACTCCTATTGAGTTAAGCATTACTCCCTTTTGGTAAATAGTGTGATATAGTGCTTTGACTATGGCCCCATATACACAGGCATCATTAAGAGAGAGAAAATTAAAAGAAAACTTCTGGTGATGTCCTCCACCTTTTGCAGTTCGGCATTAATCAAACCTTTTTGGATGCTGTGAGACCATTTCCCAGGACTCATGACTCTCTTTAAAGTACCCGGATTTGTAATCCCACTCCCTTACTCCAGATTAAGCGGCTGTCTGGAAGGGCCCTAGGACCCTGGGAGTTCAAATCTCTGCTTAGCCAAAGAATTTTTGGGTGACCTTAGACAAGTCACACTCTCTCAATCTCAGGGCCCTTCCACACAGCCATATAACCCAGAATATCAAGGCAGAAAATCCCACAATATCTGCTTTGAACTGGGTTATCTGAGTCCACACTGCCATATATTCCAGTTCAAAGCAGAAAATATGGCATTTTATTCAGCTGCGTGGAAGGGACCTCGGAGGAAAAAAGTGGCAAGCTTATTGAAAAACCTAACAATAATAATAATACACTTTATTTATATTCCGCTCTTCTCACCCCGAAGAGGACTCAGAGCGGATTACATTACACATACGGCAGATAGTCCCTGTGGGTTCCAACAAACCTATTGCCAGAAATGCCCCCCCCCCCCAGGGTATCCATAAATTGGAAATGAGTTGAAGCACACAAAAACAGCTAGGTAAGGGCTCAGACTAGTCCAGTTATTTTTTTCAGAAAGATTTAAACACATGTCTGAGTCTCCAATAGAACCCAATTAACATTAAAGATCTTGTATGTATGTAAAAGAGTCTCCAAGCTACCTGTTGAGTTATGATGACCCCATAAATTCTTTACAGGGTATTCTTAGACAAGGAACATTAAGAGCTGGTTATGCCAGTTTTTCACCTGAAATATAGCCTACAGCACTTGCTATTTGTTAGCATTCTCCCATCTAAGTACTAACCAGGTCTGGCTCTGCTTAGCTACCAAGATCAGATGCCTTTGGGTATTTAGACTTGCACCCCATCTTAACAGTACTTCCTCTTAAGACTGTCACTCAAAACCAAATTCAATAGAAAGTTAATTGTGTGACTCTATGAGCTCTGTTGCATGAATCTCTTATTAGGGAAGGGCCCTTCCACACAGCCCTGTATCCCAGAATATCAAGGCAGAAAATCCCACATTATCTGAGTGTGGACTCAGATAACCCAGTTCAAAGCAGATATTGTGGGATTTTCTGCCTTGATATTCTAAGATATAGGGCTGTGTGGAAGGGTCCAAAGTGGAGGGGGTGGAATCATTCAGGCCACAGAATGGGGAAAGATTTACATTACTATCTCTTTCTGTCAGTTCCCACTGTTCCCACACCACAAACACAGGCTGCTGCTCCATGTTGTGCCTCTTTTATCCTTTTATGGCTAAATCCTTAATATCCCAAAATAGTGCAGGTGAGCAACACAGGGCTCTTCCACGTAGCCATATAACCCAGAATATCAAAGCCAAAATCGCACAATAGTTGCTTTGAACTGGGTTATCTGAGTCCACATTGCCATATATTCCAGTTCAAAGCAGATAATGTGGGATTTTATTCAGCTGTGTGGAAGAGTCCTTAGACCCTATTTACACTGCCCTTTATAATTCAGATTATCTGCTGGGTTGTATTAGTCTGCATTGCCATATCATCCAGTTCACAGCAGATATTCTGGATTTTATATGCCAGTGTAAATGGGGCCTTAAGTGCTAACACATTAGCTTCCTGGAGGTTCAATGTGCACAATATTTTTTCATAGACATGTACAACACTTATGGTTGCAAGCATTTCTGGTAAGGGATGCACAGCCTGTATTTACGTGTTACTAACTTTCACCCAGTAAAAGTGACATCTACTTTGGCCCCTATGAGTTTTTTGATCGTGTCAGGAGTGACTTGGCAAACTGCAAGTCACTTCTGGTGTGAGAGAATTGCCATCTGCAAGGACGTTGCCCGGAAAAGCTCAGATATTTTACCATCCCGTGGGAGGCTTCTCTCATGCCCCTGCATGAGCAGCTGAAGCTGATAGATGGAAACTTAGCCTGCTCCCCAGATTCAAACCGCCGACCTTTTGATCAGCAGTGTAGGATTTAACCCATTGCACCATCGGGGGCTCTGGCACCTATGAGTGAAGTGGTGAAATACAAAGGCAGGGCACAATAAGGCCAATGAAGTAGAGCATATACATTATACTATCTATAATTCACCCCACCAACCTGAAGCTCTCCAGACACCCTGCACTATCACACCCAGCATCCCCAACCATTCTGATAATTCAGGCACTTTGAAAAAAGCAATAATCCCAAACTCCCAGACTAAAATGAGAGAGATGTTTAGATCTGCACACTGCAACACAACTTCCTTTAGTCCTGTTCTTGATAAATGTGCTGTTTTGATTTTGGTGACTACTCTTATACTGTGATTCTCCTGGAGTACAGAAGAATGCTAAAGGAAAATATCTCAAAATGAAATACTGGTGGGCCCTTTCTGGTAAAAAGGGGCACTTTGGAGGCAATGAAAAGTGTTCTTACCATACACTGCCAGAATCATGGACCATATAGGGAAGCTTTTAAAGAAACACAACCTACAAACTATCTACAGACCCACTAAGAAAATCCAACAAATGCTATGTTCAGCAAAGGACAAGAGGGATCCTCTCACATCTACAGGCGTCTACCGTATACCATGCAGCTGTGAACAAGTCTACATAGGAACCACCAAATGCAGCATTGCCCAAATACAAATCAGGGAACATGAACGACACTGCAGACTACTTCAACCAGAGAAGTCAGAACACTTAATGGACCAACCTGGACACAGCATATTATTTGAGAACACAGAAATGCTAGACCATGCTCACAACTACCATGTCAGACTAACAGAGAAGCCATTGAAATCCATAAGCATATGGACAATTTCAAAAGAAAGGAGAAAACCATAAAAATGAACAAAATCTGACTAGCACTATTTAAAAAAACTCTAAAATCAGGACAATAAATAAAGAACACTAAAAAAATGGGGGAATTCCAGACAAGAAACAATCAGGGCCAGCTAATCAACTCTCAGCAAAGGATTCCCCCAAGCAGGAAGCAGTCAAGCCTTGAAGCTGTAAGACTATTCAATGTTAATCAAGGTGATCAATTGCAACATTCGCGATAGCATCTTCCCCTATGAACCAACACAAGCACTAAGATCATTTGGGGAGGCCCTCCTCTCGCTTCTGCTCCAGTCTCAGGCACGGTTGGTGGAGACGACGGAGAGGGCCTTCTCAGTGGTACCCCCTCCCCCAGCTCTGGAACTCTCTTCCTAGGGAGAGCAGACTGTCACCTACCTTGTCCTCTTTCCCCAAGAACCTAAAAACATGGATGTTCCGTTGTGCCTTTGATTAGGCAGTTCCCCAAAATTGGCCCTTTAATACCTAAGTTCTGGCACTTTAGCATCTACAATTTATTTACAGTATTTCAGTATTTCCGAAGGTGACTCAAGGCAGCTTACAAAATGGCAGCAATTTGATGCCATAACCATCTAAAAAATACAATTACGAACATTGAAAACAAAATTATAAATCCATACACAAAACCATTAAAAACATATAATAGCCGATGACTTCCTGATTAATCACATTTTCCAATAGCCTTATTAATCACATTTTCCAACATGTTTCAGTCCTACATAATCCCGTGTTTATCTATTGCATTGTATTCCTGAAGGCTTGTTCAAAGAGCCAGGTTTTTACTTTTTTCCAAAAGGTCAGGAGGGAAGGGGCCGATGTAATATCCCTAGGGAGGGTGTTCCATAGCCGAAGGGCCACCACTGAGAAGACCCTGTCTTTCGTCCCCGCCAAACGCACCTGCGAAGAAGGCAGGATCGAGGGCAGGGCCTCCTCAGATGAGCTTAAGTTCCTAGATGGTCCATAAGGAGAGATACTTTCAGACAGGTAAGCTGGGCTGGAACAGTTTAGAAAATCATGAGTCAACTTCAGTTCCCAGAATCCATAGGCAGAGAGGGAAGAAAAGGGATGACTGAGTCTCCGGTGCTCTGATCAGCCAACACAGTTGCAAAATAGGAATAATACTTCCTGGCCATTTTCTTCCTTTCCAAAATAAAGATTCTGTTCCTAGATAAGTACACAATAATCCAGGAAGAAGAAGCCTGGGAAATGCATCGGGTCCCCTCCTGGAGTGGTCGCTGCCATTGCCACTTCCTCGTCAGCCTGGAAAGCTGACTTTTTGGACTCTTCTGAGTTGGCTCCTGGCCTGGCTGCCCAAAAAGGAACTTTTCCAGGCTTGTCTCCCTGACCCTGGAATCAGATGCGAGGAAGAAGGAAAAGAAGGCGTCTAATGAAAAGGAGCCAGTGAGAAAAGAGAGAGGAGGAAGTGGAAGGCAGGTTGCAAGAGAGGAGTTTTTCAAAGAAAGTTGCAAAACTTCCCAAAAAAACCCCCTTTGGATCAAATCATGACCTCCTGGTCCACAGCGGACCCAACCGACCCATTCATTGAGGCATCTCCTCGACTCACCTGGATCCCACGCGTGTTTAGTCCGGGGAAAGTGACAGCTGGGAAACAGCCGGGAAAGGAGATCCGCGGCCAAAAAAGCCTTGGAGCTGCAAGTGAAGGGAGGGGCCAGGCTTGGCTGGGGGCGGGGTCACAGCTGCACACGCTGGGAGGGAAGACGATGCTCCAATGTCACGTGTGGACGCGCAGGCACCCCGGCCTTGGGTATGGAGGGGTTTGGAAAGTTTGGAAAGGCCTACAAAACATCCAAAAACATAGCCATGTTAGTCTAAAATAAGGCATCAAAGGGACCTTGAAGCACCTTTGAGAAGGTTAAGTCTCAAAGGTGCTACAGCAGGCATGGGCAAACTTGGGTCCTCCAGGTGTTTTGGACTTCAACTCCCACCATTCCTAACAGCCTCAGGACACTCCCCCCTCATCCCCATAAGGGCCTGAGGCTGTTAGGAATGGTGGGAGTTGAAGTCCAAAACACTTGGAGGACCCAAGTTTGCCCATGCCTGTGCTACATGAGCCCCTTGCCAACTATATTCTAGTCCACTGGTTCTCAACCTTTCTAATGCCCCAACCCCTCAATACAGTTCCTTGTGTTATGGTAACCCCCAACCAGAACATTATTTTGTTGCTACCTCACAACTGATGATGTTATGAAATGTGAAATACCTTGTATGCAGGATGTATTTCCATTCACTGGACCAAATTTGTCACAAATACCTGCTATGTTCAAATTTGAATACTGGTGGGGTTGGGGAAGGAATTGATTTTGTAATTTAAGAGTTGTAGTTGCTGGGATTTATAGTTCACCTACAATCAAAGAGCACTCTGAACTCCACCAACGATGGAACTGAACCAAACTTGGCACACAGAACTCCCACGACCAACAGAAAATACTGGAAGGGTTTGGTGGGGTTTGACCTTGAGTTTTGGAGTTGTCGTTCAACTACAGCCAGAGAGCACTGTGGACTCAAACAATGACGGATTTGGACCAAACTTGGCACGACTAATCAATATGCCCAAATGTGAACATTGGTGGAGTTTGGGGAAAACAGACCTTGACATTTGGAGGTTATGGTGGCTGGGATTTATAGTTCACCTACAATCAAAGAGTATTCTGAACCCCAGTAATGATAGAATTGAGCCAAACTTCCCACACAGAACCCCCATGACCAACGAAAAACACTCTGTTTTCCAATGGTGTTTGGAGACCCCTCTGACACCCTCTCGTGACCCCCCCAGGGGTCCCAACCCCCAGGTTGAGAAACGCTGTTCTAGTCAGTGATTCACAAATCGCTGATCTTCCAGTTTATTGGACTTCCAACTCCCAGAATTTCTGATCAGTTGCCAAAGTGGCTGGGCCTGCTGGGAAGTGAAGTCCAAAACACCTGGAGCACCACAGTTTGGGAACCTCTGTCCAGATGTGAATCTTCTATCAGACTACTGAGGCTGCTAATGGCTCCTCCCTAAACTACAAACACCTGAATGCTCTAGTCTGAGAAGTAGGCTGAAACTGGAATTAATGCATATTAAATGGAATTTATTCTCTGGAACTCTCAGTCTGATTGAGCCATGGTAAGAATGAGTAAATTTTAGGGCCAACTAGCATTGGTCTCCTGCAAGATCACCTAGCATATTCCAAATTAGAAGGATTCCCTATGATATCTTGATATGGCCAAAACATTGTCTATTTTCCCCAGCCGTCCTAGAAGGGATAATAGGCCATTGTCTATTTTCTTGGTGCAGGATGTTGTTGTTTCGAAGTCCAAACAACAAGCTGCCTTCTGGGACGGAAGAGCAAACAGTACACAATGCACAGTTATCTCTGGCTCTGTAGGAGATGGACTCACAGCCACGAACTGAATAGCAGCTGGCCCTCTGTACGTGTTTTGTTGGAGGTGTGCCCCACTTTACTTGCCATCCTGCACCCCTTACATGTTTCCAAGAAGAAGTACCAGTCTTCTAAAGGGAATGCCCATCTTCTTCTGATCTTAGTTCTACACCAGACATGGGCAAACTTCAGAATTTAGGAATTGTGGGAGTTGAAGTCCAAAATACCCGGAGGGCCGAAGTTTGCCTATGCCTGTTCTACATAATCCTGGTACTCTTTTTCCTTCCGATGTGCCCAGTAGGTGCTTGTATTTTCCCCTCATCCATCCATCTTGCCATTGATTCTAACCATCTCCCTCTCATACCTTTCTTTCCTTCTGCCAGTCCTCCAGCATTGCACAGAAGATGAAACCCAGGACCCAAGCATCATCAGAGTATGCTTAAGCTGGGAAAAGGTGAGGAGGAGAAACAAGGTAAGGGAAGCTGTGGCAGTTTGCTTTTGTCTGCGCCTACTAGGAAGGATAAGATTCCACCTCCTCTTCTCACAACTAGATCAGCTGAATGGAAACTACTTTGAACTCAGCTGAAGTCAGCTTGAGCCCAATAAGGGAAAACAAATAAGAATTGGGGAAAAGCTGAAAAAGTGGAACCTTGAGGACTGTCTCTGCCAAATTATATATCTTGGTAATCAATTTATTTTCAAACTTCATTATCTTGTCCCAAAAGGAATTTTCCTCAGCAAATCCCTGTTTTTCATCCAGTTTTTTAAAAAGTCTTTAGTTTGTCTATTTTGAAACCAGGAATAATTTTTGAAAACTTTCTTGATTTCTGTTTCCTCTTTGAGTACAATTTCCCCTTTCTCTACCTTTAGTAGATCTTTATAGGTTAGCCACGTCTGCCAACCTAGTTCCCTCCTTTGGAAAGCCTCAAGGGGGACAACCAGATTGGAGTCTTGGTGTAAAATCTTAATTTGTACTTCTCCCATATTTTGATAAGTCCTGCTCTTATATAGTGATTTGTGATTTTTTTTCAATTTTCTTCTTGTCATAGGCATGCCACCCCCTTCTTGGATCTACACCCTCAAATTAACAAGTTTTATTAACCATTTTGAGCCATTTGTGTTATAGGAACACTATATTCAAATGACTGAGGGTAAATGTTGTCAGTGCACTGGAAAAGGTATCTAGTTGCAAGAGTTTTATTTATGGAGAGTTTGTGGTTGCAAAGATATAGTGATTTCACCCAGTATTTTAAGTGACAACATCCATGCAAGGGAGAATGCCTAGGGTTGCTCTTAAAACTCTGAAATGATCCTAAACCTGCAACACACTTGTTGTCCCCCGAGGCAGAGCTGCTCACCACCCTGTATACTTCACAGCATTTTGAATATTTACTTTGGAAAATTTGCAGTGTTGGGAAGGGATGGCAGGTCAGCTCTGACAGGTATGACAGTACACAGCTGATGTTGTTCATTTTCCTAATCACAGTCCACAGGAAGAAGAGCTGAGATGCTACAGGTGTGCCTGTCAAGATTACAACTCTTGTTAGAAGGAGCGAAGTGCTAGACTGGGGTCCAGGGAAAAGGCCATCCTAAACAGACGCGACTCAACTGGTTTTGTGCCAAACCAAGCCGAGAGTGTCACTGCTAGAAGCAATTAGCAGGATGCAGCTAGGCTTGTCCCCTGAGGCTGGTTCGACTGTGCCTTAGTGAGAGACAGGGAGAGACATATGTTTAAGTATGTCTGGTGTTTTCATTGCTTTCCTTCTGGCAGCTATACCAATCACTCCCTGCCCTTCAAACCACAATCCACATTTATGTTATAGACCAGTGGTTCTCAGCCTTCCTTATGCCGCGACCCCTTAATACAGTTCCTCATGTTGGGGTGACCCCCAATCATAAAATTATTTTTGTTGCTACTTCATAACTGTAATTTTGCTACTGTTATGAATCATAATGTAAATATCAGATATGCAAGGTGTATTTTCATTCACTGGACAAAATTTGGCACAAATACCCAATTCGCCCATATTTGAATACTGCTAGGATTGCAGGTGGGTGGGGTGAAATTGATTTTGTCACTTGAGAGTTGTAGTTGCTGAGATTTATAGTTAACCTACAACAAAGAGCATTCCAAAATCCACCAATGATGGAATTGAACCAAACGTGGCACACAGAACTCCCACGTAACAGAAAATACTGGAAGGGTTTGGTGAGCTTTGTCATTGAATTTTGGAGTTGTAATTCACCTACATCCGGAGACTCAAACAATGATGGATCTAGACCAAACTTGGCAAGAATACTCAATATGTCAAAATGTGAACACTAGTGGAGTTTGGGGAAAATAGACCTTGACATTTGGGAGTTGTAGTTGCTGGGATTTATAGTTCACCTACAATCAAAGAGCACCCTGAACCCAGCCCAAAATGAATCTGCACCAAACTTGGCATACTACTTACATGGCCAACATTGAGCACTGGTGGGGTGGGGGTGGGGGGCTGGTTTTGAATTCTGGGAGTTGTAGTTCACCAACACCAAAAAAAGAAGCCAAGAACAGGTGGAGTGATCTTCAGCCTTCTCTGCCAAAGGGGTTCCTCAGACCATCAAGAACTATGTGTTTTCTGATGGTCTTTGACAACCCCTTTGAAATGCCCCTCACGACCCCCAAGTTGAGAAACACTGTTATAGACACAGAGGGATATAACCCTTTGGAATCACAGCATTTGCAGTTGAGAGGAAATGCTTCTTAGAATTCTCAGCCAAAGAGCTTCATGAGAACACAAACCCCAGGATACCATTTGATGCAGCCATGTCAGTCAAAATCAAATCATAGTGCTAGAATTGCATAGTATGAATGAGCCCACAAAGGCTGCATCTACACAAATGCAGTTTGATACCATGTTTTAATGTTATGAGACTGGTAGTTCCGTGATGTTCCAGCATTATTTGGCAGAGAAGGCTGAAGGCCTTGTAAAACTGTAACTCCCATGATTCCATAGCATTGAGACCTCTCCCCCCCATGTGACCTTTATGTGTTGACACTACTCCTGTTATCTCCCCCGAGTTTTTAAACATTTTATATGTACATGTGGCTCGCCCTTTCGTTTCTGTTTTAGATTCACCCATGTTGCTGTGTTTTCATAGATGTATTTTATTGTGTTTATTGCTTTTATTGTGTTTATTGTTTTCTGATGTTTGTGATATTTTTTGTGATTTGTTGTTCGGGCACAGCCCCATGTAAGCCGCTCCGAGTCCCCTTTGGGGAGATGGATGCAGGTTAGAAATAAAGTATTATTGTTATTATTATTATTATTATTATTATTATTATTGAACTGTGGCTATTGAAATGGTGTCAAACTTAATTAATTCTCCAATGTAGATGCACCCAGAACTGGCTTGACACATCTTAGCAGAGTGGTGTTATAGTGTTTTGTATGGGTCACCTTCTAGTGGGCTTTGCAGTGTCTCCTTTTTGTAACATAACTGTTAAGAAAAATAAAAAAGTATAAGGTGGTTATCAAACATCTGGGAGGCCGCAATCTATTGTACTTAGCAGCTGATAGAGGGCTATGTCTGGCTTGCTGCAGAAGATTTAGCCACAGAGAAAGCAGCTGACAGGCTTGTGATTTTGAAAGATTTCTTGCTCAGACAAGGGATTCTGCTGACTCTTCACACCGTAGTTAAGGGAAGCAACAATTTGTTGCAGGAAGATTATTTTGGCAGTATAGATGTCCATCTCTGTGGGAAGGAAGTTAACAGAGTGTTCACCAATCTCCATTTAGATGCTGATAAGGACAGCTTAGCCATTAGACAGAGCAAAGCAAGGTTCATCTGCCAGAGCCAGCAGTGTGTGCCATGCAATGAATGAGTGGTGGACAGTTTGACTCAGCACTGGTGAACTTCTGGCTGGGGAAACGGCCGTCTCCATGTTATGGAATCCTGAAAGTTGTTGTTTCACAAGGTTTTGAGCCTTCTCTGCCTAAAAGTGCAGGTGCCTCACCAAACTACAATTCCCGAGATCCTATAACATTGAGCCATGGCAATTAAAGTGGTATCAAACTGCATTAATTCTGCAGTGTAGAAGCACCTTCAGTTAACTCAGACAGGGGGGTCTAATGGAACTATAGTGGCAGTTCCTCAATAATTTTCCTCTCTTAAGAGGACTGAAAAGTGTGAACCCGTTGCCTTGATGAAGGAATAAAATGGTATTGAAGGAATAAAAATTATTTTAGAAAAAGCCTTGAAAACATTTCTAGAACATTGCTAAGTTGGAATGTGTCCAGAGAAATGTGTCCAAAATGGTAGAAGGTTCAGTTATTGAAGCATATGTGCTTATGTTTGTGGACAAAGTACCGTGAGAGTGATGTTTTGATTTTTCTGACTCGGGCATGAACGTGTCTTGGCTCATTTCTGCCACAGAGACTTCTTTTCTCTCCCTCTCTCCCCACTCTTAAAAAAACCACACAATTCCACTATTGTGTTTCAGATATGAAAAAAAAGACTCATCCATTGTTACATGTGATAAAAGTCACTTCCGGTTCTTTTCTTGCCATGGGGAACGCAATGTCCTAGAAATTTCTCCTTTCTCCTTTTAAAAATCAGACAAATCTTTAACAAGTTATTAGCATCACCACAATGATTGCTCCTTAGTACACTTTAAAAGCAATGTTTCACATTATAAGTGTAGTTTTCCCCATTTATTGGGATTTTAAAAAATAATCTAGAGGCATAGCTTAAATAACTATTTCAATGAAAGCTAAATCATGTTTGCGAAGCCCACCTCCCCCAAGGTGAACTGAACTACCTAAACTGGGCTCTACAGGCCAATGGAGACTCCACCACAGACATCAGAAGAGCCGCAAGGCCAAGAACAAGCCATGGGAGTCAAGACAAAGATCCACCCAGAGGAAAAGTGTTCTTACCATACATCAGGTAAACCTCTGACTGCGTGAGGAAGCTGAGGAGGAAGGACAACCTACCAACTATCTACAGACTGACTTTTCTTCAACAAATGCTATATTCAGCAGCAGACAAGATGGATCCTCTCACCTCTGCAGGCATCTACCGTATACCATACAGCTGTAGACAAGTCTACATAGGGACCACCAAACGCAGCATTGCCCAAACACGATTCAAGGAACATGAAAGGCTCTGCAGACTACTTCAACCAGAGAAGTCAGCCATAGCAGAGCATCAGATAAAACAACCTGGGCACAGCATATGATTTGAGAACACAGAAATGCTGGACCACTCTAACAGCCACTATGTCAGACTACACAGAGAAGCCATTGAAATCCACAAGAATGTAGACAATTTCAACAGAAAGGAGGGAACCATGAAAATGAACAAAATCTGGCTACCAGTTTTTTTAAAACTCTAAAATCAGAACAGTAAATAAAGAACAAAAAAATAAAGAGGAATTCCAGACAGGAATGAATCAGGGCCAGCTAACATCTCCCAACAAAGGATCCCCCAGGCAGCAACCAACTAGGTTTCGAAGCTGCAAGGCTATTAAATGCTAATCAAGGTGGGCAATTGCAACATTCACACGCACCTCAAGCAGATAAAAATTCATTCCCCCACCCTAGACACTCCACAGATATATAAACCTCACTTGCCTAGTTTCCAAAAGACCTCACAACCTCTGAGGATGCCTGTCATAGATGTGGGCAAAACTCCAGGAGAGAATGCTTCTGGAACATGGCCAGACAGCCCGTGATTCTGGCCTTCCACAACATACTAAATCCTGTTGCTCAAAATTGTGCATAACTGGGAAGGGAATTTAAATTTGCCTTGTCAATTCTCCAGGCACAAATTAATGGCAAGAGATGCATCCTATGCATCAAAGAAATGCAAAAATAATTGATCAACTTAAAAATGTGTTAAAGAAGCAGAAACAAAATCGATAATATTAGTTACAATCAACGAAAGAATGAGAGACTATTTATTTAACTCAGTTGTGTTGCTATACAGCGACACCTAGTGTTCTGTATGCATGTAGCAGCTATTGCAAATTATGAAAGGTATGCTTTTGAATAAAGGTTTTTGCAAAGTGGAACAGGGGATCAGGGAGAAATGCCTGAAAGAGTTTCTGTTGCCCTTTTTTCTGCCATTGGAAATTCACAGGCCTTTCCTTGGTTCTCTGGACCCTGGGCCCATGTATTGACTGCACTTCTCTTCATAGACCCTGTGCGTATGTGTGTGTGCATGTGCGCACCTGTGCATATGTATGCCTGCACACATCCAGACATCTCCAAGTTACCTGCCCATCACTTCCGATCTCAGTTTAGAGTAAAACAATATGTATTTTTTTTGTCTTTGATCTTGGGTGGATGTTCCAGGCACAACATTTTGATACCACTGTAACTACCATGGCTCACACAATTTCCTGCTAGAGAGCTTCAGTTCTGTAGTTGGGGATTATTATACTTGGAAAAACAAAGAAGAGGGCGCATTTACTCATTGACTACTTCAAACCACCGATCACAATGAAGATTCTCACTTGAAATAAACCCACTATCTGTATATCTGTATACCTTAATGAAGCGGAATGTTTGTATGTATGTATGTATGTGTGCGGAGAGCGGAAGGGCGGATATGTGGCAGCTATTTGCATAAAGTCCTTTGATTGGCCAGCCTCGCCACTCCAAAATTCTAAGGCACCAGACAGAGGGCATTGAATGCCACTGATTAGCCAGCATCCCAGAATCCAGGCCTCTACTGAAGCAGAACAGGGAGTTCTAGAACTCCAAGTACCAAGTTAATCTTACCAACGCTGCCCGAACGTGCGGATACTTAGAGGAGGGAAACTCGTGACAACTGTGAAGTAGGGTGAAAAACAAAAAGGTTTATTTTCAATCACCAGCTGGAGGGTATTTGCCTACAGAACACAGCTGTAGATAGGGCAAAAGACCCCGTCACATTTCATACAAAGACTTTTATACTCGTAATGGAGTCCATCCAGTTAAACCCTCCCCTTCTTCATGGTTAAAACAATCATAATTGGCTGGTGATTACTGTTGTTACATGACATTTCATTAATCCAATAAACACTAAATAAATCATTTGCATCATGTCTCTGTCATCACTAAATATGAGAACAATAGCTTTCTGTAAACTTTCTTTCTCACAGCGCAAGCTATCAATTTTTGCCTCTCTCTGTTCTTTTCTCGTTACTTTTGTCCGGGCTTCCTGCCAGCAGTGAAGATAGGACTTGCCATGCGCACTGATGTTCTCATTCACATTAAGAATCCCATTACTTTCATTAACTCAAACTGCACTGTATTCCCACTCATCTAGCATATATAGTATAACTTGGCACAGAGTGGATTAGAATGTATATAATCAGGGTGTTAGTCTTCTATAACATGTGCCTTATTGATTCCAGGCACCAAAACCCTCTTTTTCAGAGTTGACGACAGGTAGCATCACTTTCTGACTGTACTTTTATGCTCGGAAAAGTACCAAACCTGCTTCATTCCAGGATCTCTTTTGTGGGAAACCCATCGCATGGGGTTTTCTACACAAACATCTGGAACACCTATTTAGACCACTTCTTTAGACCAATCAACCCTCCAGTCTCGTGAGACCCCGGGTTTTCCAGTTTTAACAGTATGCACACTCTTCACTGACTCCAAAGAACTCTGTACTGCCTTAGCACAGCATCTTAGTATGATAGGCAGACAGCACATTATGATTAACACTGAACAGACCACCACAATGGTTATCATTACAAGAGAACGCA
>JARBWK010000010.1:24015650-24217694 GCA_030556195.1 Anolis apletophallus | reverse complement strand
AAAGAAATAACTAATAGATGGCTATTGTTCTCATTCTTAGGTATGACAGAGAGATGTTGCTAATGATTTATGCAGTGTCTATTGGACTAATGACTTGTCATGTATGCAACAGTAATCACCAGCCAATTATGATTGTTTGTATCCATGAAGAAGGGTGGGCTTAACTGAAATGACTCCATTGAGGTATAAATGTCTTTGTATGAGAAGTGATGGGGTCTTTTGCCCCTACCTGCAGCTGTGTTCTGCTGGCAGAAGCCCACCAGCTGGTGCCAGAATAAATTCTTTTTTGATTTTCACCTACTTCACAGTTGTCGTGTGTTCTCCCTCATCCTAGAACCTGCGCGTACAAGCAGCTTTGGTAAAGTTAAATTAGTACTTGGAGTTCCATAACTCCTCATTTCTGCTTCACCATCACAGGTTATAAGATTTGTAGTACTTTCAAACTCTTCATTCCCCACAGACCAAGGCGGCCCTGAACCACAAGACCAAACTTGGTACACAGTACCCCCATGACCCACACTCCATCCTACTGCAGTTTAGAGGAGGATGGACCATGAAGGATGGGATTTCAAGTACCTCCATTCACTTCCCAAGCCCGCTGCGACCCTCATCCAGTGCATAATCATGACCACACTTGGCACAAAAGCCCCCATGACCCAATGGACGTCCTGATGCAGTTCAGAGGGCGGACCACGGATGATGGGACTTGAAGTACCTCCACTCATTTCACCAGACCATTGCCAACCTCATCCAAACACTGATCAAGACCAAACTTGGCACACAGAGCCCCCATGACTCATTCTACATTCTGGTGCAGTATTGAGGAGGATGGACCACGAATGATGGGACTTGAAGTACCTCCACTCACTTCCCAAGACTGCTGCGACCCTCATTCAATGACTAATGAAGACCAAACTTGGCACACAAAGCCCTCCTGACTAACTCTACATCCTGGTGCTGTTTGGAGGGGGATGGACCATGGATGACGGGACTTGAAGTACCTTCACTCACCTTCTGAGACTACTGTGACCCTCATCCAATGAATGATCAACACCAAACGTGGCACTAAGAGCCCCCATGACCCACTCTACATCCTGGTGCTGTTGGGAGGGGTGGACCATGGCCAATGGGACTTGCAGTACCTTCACTAACTTCCTGAGACCACTGAAGCCACATACACATCTAATAGGAACCAACCTTGGCACACAATGCCTTCCTCAAATAACCCGGGCACCGCCGGGTCCTCTGCTAGTACATCATAAACTGTGATAAATGTTACTAGAAATGTCCCTATCCTTCATTGTACTTATGCTGCTTCTTCCGACAGCCACCTTGCCTACTCTGCCATCACCCTGATCTATCAGCTGTCTTGCTTGGCTAGTTTGTCTTTTCTCATCTCTTTTCTCCTCCTCCTCTGCCCAGTAACTTGCTCTTTCCTCTTACTCTGTGGAAAGAGGCTATGCTGACTGTAGGAATGCTGTTAGGCAGTTTGTAGGTTCTCCCACTTCAGACAGATATTCCTGCAGGTTTAAATGACTTTTAAACATTTTTTTGTTTCTTCTCTTTCACAGTTCTTGCACTCCTATCCCATGAGAAAAAAAGAGTGTATATTGTACTATAATTTAAACAGAAATGAAATCCATCTTCTGACAGTATTGGAGATTACAAACAAGTGACCTCCATGTGCCTGCTCTGTTTGCTGTCTGGGGCCAAGGTCAAATGTGCAAGTTCAAGGTCCTGTAGTCTCATATTTTTTTAACAATTAACCTACATGAAGGAATCGTTGCATTGGATAAGACCCCAAGGGCCATCCAGTTCAACTCTTTGCCATGAAGGGAAATACAATCAAAGCATCCTTGGCAGACGGCTATCCAGCCTCTGCTTCAAAACCTACAGAGGAGGGCAATCTACCACACTTTTGTTTTAAAAACCCATACACTGCAGGGTGCTATCCTTTTATCAATGGATGTGCCAAGTTGCTTTCACATCTACAAGTTAAAAGTGCAGTAGAAGTCAAAGCATGCTTCAGAGCGCTATATCCTTCCTGGCTCCCTTTGGGGAGGTCTTCTTCTGTTGGGGCCCAGTCCTCTATGTTTACGGAAACTTAGAAAGGAAATATCAAAGGTTAACCAGCCTAGTCACAAGGAAAGCATTAAAGTGGTGACTGAATCCGCACAGCCAAAGCAGAGATTAGAGCTCTTGGGTCCCATGATGCAAATGTACACATTGAATTAGTTGGGAAGTGCTAAGTCATATTAAGCTAATAGCTCTTCCCTTTGCCCTTCACCCTTCCCACAACCACCACAACTGTAGAGGCATGAAATTTCATTTCCAATCCGTACACGATCTTTCTGCCTTTTTAAAGGGGTCATGCACTCAGAGCATCTGGCATGCTTTCTCGAGCATGTGTTGCCTTTTGCATCCGAAGGGCTCCTCATGAAGCCACCCAGTTATTGTTTTTTGCACGGGTCGCTTTTTACTGACTCGCTAATTAAAGAGATGGGAAATTAAAATTAATTTTGAAAAGGAGGCAAATTGCGCATCTGTGCATGTTTTAGATAATTGCATGAGCCTGCTAAATGCCATTTAATAAAGTCCAGGAAACCTGTATCGTCCATTTCATTGAAGTGGATGAAACAATCCATGTTTTGATATCCTGTGGTGAGAAGAACCCACTAATAATGCAGCAGAAAAACAGACTATAATGCAGCAGTGAGATTTAAATATTGCAGAAAACATCAACTGTAGAGGTTAAGCACTAAGATATTACTATAAGATGGACCGACCAACAAAATCTTTGTCTTCTTTGTCTGTCTTGCATATGCATTTTAACTTCATTGTGCCATCAATGTACACGGCACAAGTAAAACAACCAAAAACAATAGGTTCTGCCAAAAACATACAATTGAAAAAAGTGTGTGTATATGCATATGCACATGTATTTGTGCATACACACACACACACGCACACACACATGGAAGAAATAGTAAAAGTATAAAACTATGTAATACAATTAGAAAAATTATCTGGAAAAAATACAATATATACAACAAAATATAAAGTAATCTTGACAAGTGTGTGTTTGTGTATAGTATATATTTTTATACTTTAATATATATCAAAGTATAATCATATATATGATATAATCAATATATACACAATTATAAAATAATATTAAATTTAAATGCAATAGCTTTGGGAGACAATAAAGTTTTTAATAGATATGCAAAAATAGCAAGAGAAGGAGCAGTCCACAAATGTTCAGGGATGCAATTCCATGAGGATGGAGAAAGGACTAATCCAGGCCAAAAAGGATGAAACCCTGTATTGAATGACAAGACTAGAGTCATTAGTGTGTAGATTATGAATAGGCTGATCAAAAGGAAAGAAGGGCTGAAAAACTAGGGGAGCTAGACTGTAAAAGACTTGAACGTTAAAGCCTGCATTGAATCCTAGAACAAATGGGTAACTACCGTGTTTCCCCGAAAGTAAGACACCCCCGATTGTAAGACGTATCGAGGGTGTCAGCGGGGTCGGCTAATGTAAGCCGTACCCCGAATGTAAGCCGTACTCCATGCGAAGGGCGGGGGAAAGAAGGAGCAGGAGGCGGGGCGGAGCGGCGTCGCGTCAGAGGCCTGGAAAAAGAAAAAGAAAAGCGGCTGTTCTTTGGGCGGCGGCGGAGGAGGCGGAGGAGGCGGAGGAGGCGGGACCGAGTGAACGCGGCGGCCGGGGTACGGCTTACCGTCGCCCAATGTAAGCCGTGCACCTCGAAAGTAAGGCGTAGTGGGACTTTCGGGGGAAAGAAAGTAAGACGCTGTCTTACTTTCGAGAAAACTTACTTTCGGTAATAAAGAGATAAAGTGGGATACCATGATGAAAAGAATGGGCCAAAATGATAACTTTAGCAGCAGAATGTTGAATGGAAACCAGAGGAGTAAGGTGGGCTACTGGGAGACCAGTCAAAAGAAGACTACAAGAGGTAAGATGGGAAATGACTAATCCATGAACAAAGGTATTAGCACAGTGGTTCTCAACCTGTGGGTCCTCTGATGTTTTGGCCTTCAACTCCCAGAAATCCTATCAGCTGGTAAACTGGCTGGGATTTCTAGGAATTGTAGGCCAAAACATCCACAGACCCACAGATTGAGAACCACTATATTAGCAAATGAAGCAGAGAGAAAATTTTGTCATTCTGTCAACCCTAGAAAGAAAAAAAATCAGCATGAAGAATAAAAGAGAAAGAATAAAAAATAAATAAAGCCAAGATTATAGGCTTCCAACACAGGATAAATTAGAACATGAATAACAGTGATGAAAAATGTATGTTGTAAAAAGGCATTAGATGTTTTGTTTTAGACTATGATGAAGCACCTTCTTCTGAAAAAAGCTGAAAGAAGTCCTGTAATACGATGTTCGATATTAGAAGAGAGTGTATAAAGAGAAAACAATAAAGAACCAAGAACGGAAACCTGTGGAACACCAACAAAAAGTGGAAAAAGGGTATCTTATTATTATTACATGACCTTATTAAATTGTGAAATTGAAAGATAAGAGATGAATTAGCTGAGGACTGAATCAGTAAATCCCTTGGTCAGGAAGTGAATCCAATGAAAGAGCATCAGTCGAAATAAACTGAGGATGAAAGAGGGATGGCACAGAGAGAGAGAGAGGGAAAAAAAACTGGGACATTTAAAAGCAACTGGAAAAGTGGGATGACAGAGGCCCAGCTTTAGCATAGCAGGTTAATCACCAGCTGCAGCAAATCTTACCAACTAAAAGGTTGACAGTTCAAAGCCGAGTCTGGTTGAGCTCCTGACCTTCAGCTCAGCTCCCCGCCCACCTAGAGTATTTAAAACAGCAACGTGAGTAGATTAATAGAAATCACATTAACCGGGGAGGTATTTTAGGCATTATGTTTCGATCAGAAAAAGGAGGGAAAGTTTATGAACAAAGCTCTTTAGCAAAGAGATGAGGTGACAGCACCCCCCTGTGGCCGGAGCCGAGCACAGCCTCCAAAGATGACAAAAGATGGGGGCAAACCTATATAAATACCATTATCTGTTGTCTGATTGTATAATTGGCATTGAATGTTTGCCGAATATGTGTTCTGTGATCCACCCTGAGTCCCGTTCAGGGTGAGAAGGATGGAATATAAATACTGTAAATAAATAAATAAATGACTGGCCTTATCAGACTGGAAGAGTGGAAAAATATATTATGATTATTGATAGTTAATGGGAATCTCTGTAAAACAGCTTATGTGGGCATGCTTTTCCAGTTTTGTGTTTTTTCTCATCATCTCAGCTGGAATTTTTGGATGGTCAAAGTGTAAGGCTTCTTTGCTGAGCAAGACAGCTGACAGTAAACCTAAACTTCCAACCAGCAACATTTCTTCTTGGACTCCCTTAACCAAGCCTTTGGGTCTAATAATGGCAGGTGAGGGTGATCGCAAACAGAGCCCATACTTTTATTTTCTTTCTTTTCAGTTAGTACAATTGGATTATTTAGACAAAAGGGATGTTAGTTTTCATCTTAGCTCTACTGAGCATAATTGGAAACAATGGCTGTGACTCACTCACCCAGAGAGTCAATAACTCTGTGTACACCAGGAAGTGGTCTCTCCTCTTGGGAAAAGGGGCAAAAGAGTTATTTAGACAGTAAATCACTGGAGCGAAGGAGGATTCTGTCTTAAGTTCAGTGCTTTCCACTCATAATCTTCATTATTTGAAACTGCAGACTGAACACATGTCAAAACATCCTGGTCTCTCTTTGCATTTATATTTTGTTTCCCATTTCAGTTGGAATTTATTTTAACCCTATACAAGACTAGAAATCAGACCTAAATGATTGCACTCATACTATTGGACTGCTGTTTAAGAAATGGTTTCATTTCCACACCCCAATGATTTTGTGCAAATAAGGAAAGTTTTCAACACACTCTACCCCCCATGAGAGAAGGAGAGTTTAGGTATACCAGCTGTCCCCAAGTTATGAACAAGATAGGAGCTGTAGGTTTATTCTTAAGTTGAATTTGCATGTAAGTCAGAACAGGTACGTCATTTTAGTGTAACTCCTAGATATATAGATAGATATATACAAGCTTTGGATAGCATAGGAAAGGTCTAACAACTCTGTTGAGGGTTTTTTTTGCTGTCTATGCTCCTGTTCAGATGATTTCATCTCACTTTCTGCTCCCCTTTTTTCATGTCAGGAGCAACTTGAGAAACTGCAAGTCGCTTCTGGTGTGAGAGAATTGGCCGTCTGCCAGGACATTGCACAGGGGACGCCCAGATGTTTTTGATGTTTTACCATCCTTGTGGGAGGCTTTTCTCATGTCCCCGCATGGGGAGCTGGAACTGACAGAGGGAGCTCATCCATGCTGTCCCCAGATTCGAACCTACGACCTGTCAGTCTTCAGTCCAGCCAGCACAAGGGTTTACCCCAATACGCCACCAGGGGCTCCTACACTTTCTGTCCCTGTGATAATTGGATTTCGAAAAATGTGGCTCGCTGTGAAAACAAGAAATAGTGAGAAAAGTTCAGCTGAGACACCTTTTCCCCATGATAACTCTGACATAAACGAATTTGCCTTCTGAGGGGCAGATTTCTCTCACCTCCTGTTATCTCACTCCCGTTCCTAACTATGAGTCAATTGTATGTCAGATGCATGTAACTCAGAGACTGGTTGTACTTTTTTTCAGCTGGAGGATTCTGAGGGTTATTGTTCAAAAAGTAACTCCTATGAGCTCTGAATCTTCAGTTGGGTACATAATTGATGCCAGCCCTTGTCATAAATGTGATGCTCTTGTCCACTTGGCATTCTATTGTTTTATCGTATTCATTTCACAGTGCATCCACACTGCACAGTTATAGAAATCCCTTTCTGCTTTATCTCCAGTCCCAGAATCCTGAGATTTGTAGTCTGGTGAAAAACATAGAATTCTCGAGTGTACTCCTTTGAACTATGTGCAACTGTGCAAACTACAAATCCCAGGATTCCATAAGCTGGAACCAGGACTTTTGCCTGAGTCTACTGCAGAGGGCAATATTCCACCCCTTCCCTCCCAAGTGAACTCACCGTGCAGCAATTAAAATAACTTGTGTCCAAAGGGGGAAAACCAGGAAAGGGGAGAGACAAGCTGAAGACCAGTGGAGGAATAAAGGGAAATAACAGACTCCCAGTGAGGATTCCTTCCCTTAGGCACAAAGATTGTGTGCAAATTTTCGGTCATTAATTGTGGTTGTTCCTCGGGATTCTAGGAGATCTGGCTGATTCCTTTTCACTGCTTTGAGTTCTAGTGGGAATTCTCTAAGCTAAACCAAAACATGCCTCATCTGAGTAGGCAAACAAGAAAAACTTCATGACTACAGTCTCCAAGACGCTTCAGTGTAATGGTATGTGTCAACTCAAGCTCATATTGCAAACATTAGTGCAACAAATGGAACACAAAAGGACATGGAGAAACTCAGAATGAACCTATTTCTAGTTTCTGGGAGAATTCTTATTTCCTTTGGGATTCTAAGCTTCATTTCTGGAACGATTGCCTTCTTCCCTGTTTTTTCCTATAAACCATGGTTTGTTGGATGGAGTATACGCATTGCTTCTCCCATCTGGAATGGAGCTTTGGTAGGCAAAAAAAATATATGACTAGGATAAGATGTTGAAATAAATTGTTGTTGCTTTATATATTGGCCTAGTTACTAACACATTTTATGGCATCTTTACGTTTTTGTAACGTCTAAAATTTATGATGGAAAAACCTGGAGGTAATAGTTTACATGCTGTTAAGTTTCATATGACATTTCTATCATGTCAAATTCTTCTATTATACTGAGTTGAAGGGAAAGGGGCTGCAAGAAAAGAACTCCCTAAGGCTTGAATCTGCTTCAGAATAATGAGGATTTTGGATTATTTGCTCTCTTGATATAGTAGTCAAACTTGAACTTGCTTGTCATGCACTTGCTTGTCATGATCACCCCGTAGCTAGGAAGCCCCCTAAAATGCAGCCAGATTTATTTATTCATATCAATTTCTCAGTGCTATGAAATCATGAGACCTGTAGGTTTAGATGGTTGTTAGCCTTTTCTGCCAAATACTTCCAAAGCCTCACCAAATTACAGCTCCCATGATTCCATAGCACTGTGCTAAGGCAATTAAAGTTATGTCAAACTACTTTAATTCTATAGTGTATAGCAGTATTTCCCAACCAGTGTGCCAGGGCACACTAGTGTGCCGTGAGCGATCATCAGGTGTGCCGTGGGAAATTGGAACCCTTCCCCCTCCTAGCAGCTCTTTCTCCCTCTTTCCCTCCCAAAGATCCTCCCCGAGGCAAAGGAAGGGCTCCGCCTAATGCCAGGGCCAGGCCCGCTTTGAGGAAGCCTTCAGGAGCCTCGACTCAGCATGGGTCCATACTCTATACGTTTCATAGATCTGTGTGGCCTCTTTCGCTGCCTCACTCCTCCCTCCGGAAAAGCAGAGCACTGGGCAGAAGTGATTGAGTTTTTAAAAACTATTTTACTGGATTTTTCGAGAGCCCCCCCCCCCAAGGAACTGTTTATAACAGCTTCCATAGTTAACTGGAAGCAAGTTTCACTCAGAGTGAAATTTCACAAGGGTCTGGAGAACAAGCCCTATGAGGAGCGGCTTGAAGAGCTGGGCATATTTAGCCCGAAGAAGAGAAGGCTGAAAGAAGACATGATAGCCATGTATAAGTATGTGAGAGGAAGTCATATATATGTTGTGTTCATTGAAACAGGCCCAGGTTTCACACTGAGTGTATAAATACATTTAAAAACATATTAACTATATGTATTACTGTGTTAGAGTGTCATTTTGGTTGGTGGTGTGCCCCAGGATTTTGTAAATGTAACAAATGTGCCGCGGCTCAAAAAAGGTTGAAAAACGCTGGTGTATAGGCACTCTCAATTATGAGGGTTATGTTGAAAGTAAGGTTACAAGGCACGTAGCTCTTGCAGGGAATTTTCTCAGGGGAAGTTGCTATCATTGCCATGTAGCGGGAAGCCAGCAGAAGTAAATGAGCAATGGCAGTTGTCAGTAGCTCATCAACTGGCATTGTGGTGAAGGTTAGAGATGAGCGTCCTCATTATGTTTCCCTCAAAGTGCAAAGTTCACACTGTAATATGCTAGCTAAATGCTAAGGGCATGAATGCTGCTGCAATTCATCATGAAATCCTTTCAGTTTATGGAGAGGATGTAATGTCAAGACAGCATGTGACAAAATGGGTAAGGGATATATTGTGAGACCATGAGGAAACTTTGCAGAGCCATCCAAAAGGAACATTGTGGGATGTTGACGATGGGAATCTGTCTCTTTCATGACAATGTGTGTTCACACACTGCTCATGCAATATAAGGGTTGTTAACTTTATTTGGTTGGGATGTTTTAAGCCACCCCTCTCACAGCCCTGATCTAGCACCCAGTAATCTGTTCACTAAATTGAAAAAAACACCTGGGTGGAAAATACTTTTCTGACAACAATGAGGTGAAAATCAAAGTGATGAACTGGCTGAAAAAGGTGGAGGAAAACTTCTATGACACAGGCAACAAAAACTCGTTTCACGGATGACAAAATGTATTGAACTGAATGGTGATTATGTGGAAAAATAATGTAATACCTATGCTACAATCCATTTAAGTTTTATTAAAATATATTCATTCTTTGCATTTTAAAAAAATCTTGTAACCTTACTTTCCAGATAACCCTTGTACATATTCTACTCATCCCAAAATACTTCACACTGCAAATAGAATAGCTAATAACCAATGGGCAGGTTGATCAGGTGGATTAATTCTGTGGTTTAATCTACACTGGAAAGGTATTGTCCCATGTTCTGAAGCCCTTGGGTAGGAGGAAGTGGGAATCACACAGGAGTCACCAGCAATAATTGCTACCATTAATATATTGTTGCTGAAATCTATCCCCTACTCCTACTGTGAACACTGCATGAATGCTGTAGCGAACAAAGAAGTGTGTTGTTGTTGGCCTGCTAGTCATTTCTGACTTATGGGGATCCTACAATGACTTTATCATGGTGGTTTATGGGGCTTGGAGTATGTGACTCTCCTAAGTTCACCCAGGATTTATCTACATAGTAGAATTAATGCAGTTTGCTAGAACTTTAACCTCATGGCTCAATGCTATGGAATCCTAGGAGATGTAGTTTCAAAAAGTCTTTAACCTTTTCTGCCAATCACCAAAATACAATGATTCCATAGCATTCTACAGTGTAGATGCAAGCCCTCTCCCACTCCAAAATGTCTGTGGAGAACTGAACCCTAGTCTGCAGAGTCATAGCCCAATGTTCAAATCATTACACAAGCAAGTGTGAGGGGAGACAAATAATATCGGTCATTGTACCTGCTGTTCAGAAAAAATCCCAATGCTTTGACTCTTTGAGCCTCAATTGCAAAACAACAGTATTTTTCTTTTCAAGCCTAAAAATTGACACTGAAAATTACAACATGTTACTTAATTAAATCAGCAGGGAGAAGAACAGCCCCTTTTAATGTGTGTTTGTATGTGCCCTCTAGTTTCCTGTCAAGTTATGGCGAGACTTGAATTTCGTAAGGTTTTATTTCTGGTTCTTGTGTACCTTCAAGTCATTCCCGACTTATGAAACCCTAAGGCGAAGCTATCATGGGGGCTTGTTGCCAAGATTTATTTCAGAGGGTGTTTGCTTTCACCTTCCTCAGGCAAGGAATATTCAAGGATGGCTTTGACAGTTCCTTCCTCACAGGAAAAGGCAAATTGCTGCAGCCCCTCCTAGCGGATCTGTTCTTCCTCATTAGTACCTTGACCACTCTCTGATCTTGCTTGGCAGCACATGCCCTGATTTTCATCTGTTCAAGGGTCTGAAGGGGGCTGCTCAGAGTGCCAAATCATTGGCAAGGAAGGAATAAAAATTAGGAGAAGAAACCAATGTAGGCATAAATAGTGTGTCAGTGTATGTGTGGCCCTGGTAGCTACTCAGGGATGCCAAATGGCTATGCCAACCCCATGACATACCCAATCTTCAACATCAACATCACCTCCTCTGGGCTGCTTGAGGTTTTATTTTTTTTAAGTCACACAGGAAAATACTGTGTAATGCATAGTTTGGGTCTCTGGCTAATGACTTGGGAAAAGAGAACCAGAAGGGGGGAAGGAATCTTCAATGGAGGAGGGGAAGAAGACGCTTGTGTGTGTGGAGACATCAATCAGCCTAATCATATTTAGACATTTTGCTCCATCGCTCCTGGAGCCACAATTCTGGGGTTAATGGTTAATGGTTATGACAGTTTAGCTCTCATTCTGTTGAAGTTATAATGTTCCAAGGCTTCACCACAGAACCCAACAGGGGTTTAGCTTCTCAAATGCACAGAACAATGTACAATTTGTGAAGCTAGCAATGTACTTCTTAAACTGGTGGTTACATGGATGACCAAACAGTTTCCTTGTTGGCCTCTGATTTTTCCAGATATTGTGGTAAGAGGAAGCACAGTGAGGAATTCTCATGGGCCCATGACAGCTGACTCAGTGAAATTTAGAAAAATAGAAGACATGCAAACAGCTGATATGCTAAAGGGAAAACTCCAGTGGGAATGAATGCTATTGATTGACAGACACTGAGAGTGTACATTTATAACAACCCAACTATTTAGATCATATACCAGCTATGTTGCAGCTTGTACTGACTTCTGTGGGTTTATGTGAGCATATTAGTGTGCACTTTTAAGTATCCTTTTGACTTATGCTGACACTTAGGCAAGGAATCCTCAGGGGCAGGGCCATAGCCAGGATTTTGATTCAGGGGGGGGGCTGAGTTTGGTTCGGGGGGGGGGCTGAGACTGGGCGGAAGAGGGTCTACCCTAGTAAACCTTTTGTATTGTTATCCCAATAACCCCATTTATGTGGGATATAATGAGCATGGTGATCAGATCATGATATGAATAAACATAACAGTTTAAATAATGTACCAGTAAGGCCTTTTCGCGGACCACCCTGAGAATTTGGGGGGGGGCTGAAGCCCCCTTAGCCCCCCCCCTGGCTACATGCCTGCTCAGGGGGTGGTTTTGCCAATTTCTCCATCTGAGACATAGCCTATAGCACCTAGTATTTGTTGGCAGTCTATAGCAGATAGTGGGCAATTATTGCAGACCTGAGGGGCATTTTTTTTGCTCCAGGACCATTTTGGGATTACCTTGTTTCAGACAGAAAAGAGGAGGCAGATTGCCAGGAATCGGCAACTCTTGAAGATGATGATCTCTTGGAATTTGAGAAAATGGGGGCTAAGGCAGAGGTGGTGCTTACTTCATAGAATGAGGTTGCAAATGATTAAGATCCATTACCATCCTTCACCAAGTGAGAAAGAAACAAGGAGAAATTATGCTGATTCTAGTGATGATTAGTAGGGGCCACTGAACTAATATCTGCGGACTCCTGTTATGACTTTCCCAGCCAGATTTGTTACTTTCATCCCTCCTTTTCTGGTAATTTTCAGTGAATATCTCCTGTGCATTCACGATCTTATGATGCTGTTGGGAGCCCTGTTAGGGAACCGTGGAGATGTGTAACAGGACACCAGCAAGAGTGGCCAGTGTGAATTGGTACTCATTGTGCATTGTCTCCTTACTTGCTCTGCTATGTTAGTTACATAACAGCAGTCCATCACTCCATATGGATACATCCTCACAATTCTAATTCCCATACAAATAAGTCAATTTACAAAGATATAAGTCCAACACAGGATTCTGGCTCATCATCATGATCATTAATATCACCATCTGTTCTTAACAGAGCTATAAAATTAGATCATTCTTCAGTTGGAATCCCCTCTAGAGCTATAATTTCATGGAAATCCTCAGTTACAGTTCCCTTTCTGAGAGAAAGAACTTGAAATTAGCCAAAGCAAATGTGAGAGCAAGTTTTGGGTCCATAATTCCTTCCTGTCTTGACTTTGAAATATTGTGAATTCAAGTGTGCTGGTGCTGAATTATGGTTACCACCTCCTTCTTCTATGAGACATTTCATCTTTAATACCACTTTAGCAGACAAATACAGTCAGCCCTCCACATTTGTGGGTTTTAATTCTGCAGATTTGATTAACAAGTTCTGTCTAGGAATCTCTAAGTCCTCCAGCATAACTCTGGCTCAGGCATGGGCAAACTTCAGCCCTCCTACTAGCTGTTCGAAATTATAAGAGTTGAAGTCAAAACCACCTGGACAGAAGCTTGCCCATGCCTGCTCTGGTTGGAAGTCAACCATAGAGATTCCAAGGGAGAACACTTTTCTAAACATGTTGGTCCTTCAGTACAATTTATGTATTTATTTGCCGCATTTATATACCGCTTTTTTCACCCCAGAGGGATTCAAAGCAGTGTGCATCAAGTAATGGCAAGATTGAGTGCCAACATATATACAAAACCAAGCATAATAACCAAAACAATAACATAACTATAGATTAAATCACTAAAATCATATTAAACATAGAACATAAACAAACATTTGGATAATTAAAACATAGAATTAAAAGCATCTTAATATTTACATTAAAATCACATAATCCAAAATTGTAATTTGGTCAATTTGTCTTGGAGAACCTAAAGGTTCCAAGAGAAGTGTTCTTTCAGGGTTTCCCTCTTTTGTGGGGGCCTTTGTCAATGTGGAGAGCTAACTGTACACAGCATTGAATTTTCCATGCTGGGCATAGCTGTAGTTTTTAAAAGAAATTTACCAGAATGATTGGGAAGAAATTAATCTCGGTTCATAATTGAAGGTTTGAAAAACAATTGCAAATTGCTTCTTAATGTTTTTACTCAGACTATCAGATCTTTCCATTTTGAGTCCCAGTCCCCCATTGGATATTCGTTTGTATATTTATTTTTCCTTTTAATAGTATAATCTTGAAGCATATAATCTATTATTAGTGGTTCTCAATTTGTGGATCCCCAGATGTTTTAGCCTTCAACTCCCAGAAATCCTAACAGCTGGTAAACTGGCTGGGATTTCTGGGAGTTGTAGGCCAAAACACTTGGGGACCCACAGCTTGAGAACCACTGTGCTAGATAATCATACAATTTTTAATTTCCCATTTTTGTGCTCTTTTCTATCCCAGGGCAACAGTTTCTTGTACTGCTCCTATCATATATTTTATAATATCTGCCAGTTCTTTATTCTTACCTTTACCTTCCATTTGCTGAGTAAAAAACTGTTGTTGTTTTTTTATTCAACTCTATTTTTTACCCAGATATTTCCTCTATCTCACACTTTAGTTTTCTATTAAATTTTTGTACCTTGCCACAGTTCCACCACATATGTAAAAAGGTTCCTGTTTCACCACATTTATGCCAACATAGTTTTGATGCGCTTTTTGTAGGATGAGCCAATTGATGTGGGGTTTTGTCAGTACCATTTTGTCAATATTTTCTGTCATGTTTCCTTAATTTCTTTGATTGAATTTATCCAGTGTCAAATATCCTTCTTGTTACTGTTTAATTCCTCTTTCCATACCTCAATCAGTATCTGGTTCAAACTGTATTGTTTTTCTATTATTTTCCTATATATAAATCCCACTGTTTTTTAAACATATAGAGTACAGAAAGCATCTGATGCTTGAAAACTGAATGTGAGAATGATAAAAACTGAGAGGGCTTCTCATTCCTTGGCAGCAGTGAAGGGGAGGGAAAGCTTAGGAAAGGGACGATAAATGATCCAGATGTATGAGAGGAGGAAGACGAAAAGTAGAAAAATGAGGTTAAAAGGCTGGTATGTTTATGACAGAGATTAGAATTAGCCTGAATATTACATGCTGTTTTGAGCTATGCATCCAAGGCATTGCCTGCTGGGCTGTAGCTCATAATATTTCAAAAGTATAACGTGTAGAGATGAAAAGAAAATGGCAGGACTGGGAGAAAAGAGCAAGAGTGGCAATCAAACTTCTGCAAAACTGCAGTTTTGCAAAACTTTGGGATAGAAACAAAGATTCCTTGCCAGATTCTTTAAAGAGAAGTGGAAAGTGATCATCCAATCGTTTAAACTATCTGGCTGGAGCGGGCATAATAATCCCTCTCTGCTCTGTTTCTCTTTGTTCCCTCCACCACATGTGTAAATTGAGGGAGTCTCGGTTTGGAAAAGTAGACAGCAAGAGGAGTTTGGCTCTCTTTGCATGCTACAAAAGCTCATCACAATGTTCTTTTTTTTGTATTATTTGTTCTGGCTAGAGACTCTCCCGGATCCTTTGCAAGTTCTCCCCCCACCTCCCCTTTGATAAATTTTGCCAGCAGTCACTCGTGACTCCAGATGTTTCTGCTTTTATTCATGGGAACTTTTTTAATGGTACGGTAGTGCCAAGATTATAATTTCAGGCTTAGTCTCCTAAGAAATCTATTCGGACCTCTATTTTGTTCTACTTGAAAATGACTGTGAAAATATAAGACTCAGAACAAGCAGGAGGGAACCCAGGCAAAGGCTCCAAAAGAAAAGAAAAAGCCGTATGCACTTATCAAAGCTCAGAGGATTTGTGTGGCAAACAAATATCCTGAAGTCATAAAAAGTTAAAATTCCAAAATTTAAGGATATCTATGCTGGGTGGATGGGGGCTTGGGGTCCATCCAGACAGCCTTTTCCCCTGGAAACTGCCGCAGTAAAAAGGGGGCTGTCCAGATGATGTTCTGGCCAACCTGCAATTAATTCACCACAAACCAGGAAAACCCTAGTTTGTGGTGAATTAATTAAATAGTGGATTTATTCCACACCTTCTTGGAAGGCACGGGATAAACCCACTACTTCCAACAGTTTTCCAGATTAAATGAGTCCAGAAAACTGTGGACTCATTTAATCCCACCTCCGTCCCCACAGCCCCCAAACCCCCTTTAAAAGTAAGGAATACCTACCCTGCTCTCACGGTGCATAGAAATGATGCACCAGGAGAGCCGGGGGGGGGGGGATGTCTCCAGATGTTCTGCTGGGCCAGTGCCAGAAGAACATCTGTACAGCCCCACCCCAGAAAGTGCGTGTTTTATGGGGTGGATGTGGACAGGCCCCCAGGAACATCCACATTTTTAAAACGCAGATGCTCCTGGGATAAAGGGCTGTCTGAAAGCACCCTTGGAAGTCCATCTTGACTCCAGAATATTCAGTCTTATTCCAGATTTGCTTGTACATAATTCCAAAGACAGGCATAAATGCTTCCCAAACATTTTGAAGAATTACAACATTCTGCTTCATATTTCCATTTTGATGTATTAGAAAATATCAATAACAATGGATCCTTAAACTGTGTATTTTGATATTGTGGCAAATGTTTTAATGTTTATGTATGCATGGTCCGGGGCCAATGTATCTGCGGGACCGCCTCACCCCGTATCATCCCACCAGATCTCTGCGTTCTGAAGAACATAACCTCCTGGTTGTCCCCAGTCCAAAGACATTTCGCCTGACTGCAACTCGTCGCTGGGCTTTTTCGATCGTGGCTCCAACACTCTGGAACTCATTGCCTGCCGACATCCATGCCAGTCAGAACATTCCCCCATTTGGGAAAGCCTGCAAGATTCTGTTGTTTCAGCAGGCTTTCAGGGTTGGATGAATTGCAGTCTTCTGTTGCGTACTGCCATCTTGTATATCCTCTGTTGTCGCTGTTGTTTTAATGCGCGGCCTAGTGCCTCTTTTTATCTGTTGTTTTAATTGTAACTTTGATGTATTTGGTTGTTTTTATGAATATGTTCTCAACCCCAGGGGAGGGGGAGACTCAGATTAATGTGAGTGCTTTGCCCTAAATATACTGTGCCCTTCGGGGTGAGAAGAGACGCGGTAGAAATACTGGAAATAATAAATAGAATGATCATAATACAAAACCACAACAAATTGAGTAATTGCTCAGATAGATTGCATCATATGTTCTTGTAATGACTTTCAGCACATGTCATTGAGTCTTCCGATACTATTCCATTATCCGGGTGGAGGCTACAAGGCAGCGCTTGAGAGAGAAGGATAGTTCATTTTATGGGGTTGAAGGATGGGTTGAAGTAGTAAAACCATTTTCCCCTGTTTTTCTGTTATTCCCCTCACCCATGTCACCGTTGTAAAAACAACCCTCATTTATGATATGAGAAGTGGGGAGAGGGAATAACCAGCAAAAATGGGGAAAATAATTTTCCTCTTTCAATCCTCCCCCACTGCCCCATAAAATGGACTATCCTTCTCTCTCTAGTGCCCCCTTGTTGCCTCCACTGGGATAATAGGTCAATACCATTCTTCCTTTATAACAGTGGTTCCCAACCTGTGAGAATGAAAATCCAATCTGCAAACCTCCCTCTTATTTATTTATTTATTTTATTTTGAGCTCGTTGAAGAGAGTGATATATGAATGTGACCAATAAATGAAATATGTAATCCTTTACTTATGTGATGCTTTTCTAGGAGCCAGCATTGTGTTGTGGCTTTGAGTGTTGGACTGGGAGCACAGGGGCCAGGATTCAAAACCCCATTCAGTCAAGAAACCCTACTGGGTGATTTGATCAAGTCACATGCTCTCAAGTTCCACCTACCCTGACCATTTAATATAGTTTGAAATGAGCTTACAACTGGATAGCTAGACAACAATCTCCTACAAAAGCACACAACTTGTGATTGCACAAACTACAGAGCACCCTTGATCTGTGCTCTGTAGTTTGTGCAATCACCATCTGGGCCTCAGACTGACTCCAAGATTTCCTATGTAATCATTTGCAAGCAAAACCACTTTCTTCAATTCTGGTTTGAAACTTACTTAAGTGGCTAGTGTAAAAGTGCCCTCAGAGGAAGGCAATGGCAAGAATCTTCTGAAAAAATCTGGCCAAGGAAACCCCAAGAAAGATTTGTCTGAGGACCTCATTACATTACCTTCTTGCTCCATCCTATAATGCTTCCAGGACGGAAGTAGGATGCAAACTGCTGGAGCCCATCACATGATGCAGGGCTACTTCTGTTGAGCTCCATCACGGCTCTGTCCTGGAAACATCCTAGAATGGAGCCCAGAGAACAGGGGAGGCCTCTTCATTGCTTAGAACGAGACCAGTGGGGGGGGGGGGGGGAGCCAGACGGTAGTGCTTTCTCGTGTGTGATGGGGAAAGCAGCAATGCGGATGATACAGAATCTCCCCACTGTCTCCAACATTTTGGACCTCAATGTGATGAGGTCCTTAGGGTCGCCATAAGTCAGAAAATATTTGAAGGCACACAAAACACACCTTTACAATGACCAATCAAATTCATATGTATAAAATAAGAACCATAAGAACTCGTTATTATTTTACCTGTCTGACTTCACTATGAGATGAATAAATGATAGATTTTTTAAAAAGTTCATATAATGTAGAATTTTTCACTTGAATCTGTAGTTGTATTACATACAGAATTCTTCTGGTGATAGTGGATTGGTTTCCCTGTGTTGCAATTTTTTTTTAAAAAAGAAAAGCTTTAGTAAGAACAAAGGACTATTAACATTGTTTGCTTTATGATGTGTAACCATATGCTTTACTCTCTGTTTCCAGGCTGTTATTGCAGGTGTACTTGTTATTCTGGCTGAAAAACAGTGGACTCAGAGATATCTGGTAAATTTATTTGGTTATTCTATATGGTGTCAGATTCTAGGCAGTAGACAGGCAGAATTGATCCAGGCATAGAGTCAAGAAGAAGAATAAGTATTTCCCTCCGTCCAAATCTGAGGATCAGATAAAGAATACAGGACTCATAGCAGGCCCAATGTAAAACATTCTACCAGATTTACAAGACCAAGCAATATCCAGAGATATTTCCTGACTTGAAAGAAGGGAATGCTATAAGAACCAATAAAAGCCATCAAAACCAGTGGAATTTTTAAGAAGTCAATATTTCTGCTTATTTTATACATGGAAAATGCAGAACTAAGAATGCCATCTTCACAAAATGAGCCTCACGGGATTCTTGCCCATTTAGATTGGGTGTATTGTCCTTTCTGACAAACAAACTCTTGAAATAACTTTGAATGCTTGAAAAAAAGATGTTTCCCCCCACAATACAGACAATGTATGTCAGTCTGTTATTCTGTTCATGCAAAAGGCTAATTCACATTACACATTCATAGAAAAGTGCTCTCTATAAAAATCTCTAAATCCTCCATTGCAAATTTTTGGTCAATTTCTGGTGGAACTCTATGGTTAGGTTCCACAAAACGTTGACCATACAGTTGCAATGAAGGACCCAGATATTCCTATAGAGCAGTGGTTCCCAACATGTGTCTGTGGGCCGCCAGTGGTCCTCAAGAACTAAAATATGGTCTGCAGCCTCACAGTTACTACACCTTTGCAACAAGAGTGACTGGCCTCACGAAACCCTCTTATAGTGCCGAGACTTATTAAATATGGGTTACTGTGGGCAAGTAGATGGTGACTACTGGGTGGCATATGTTCTGTATCAGAAACTAGAGCTGATGTGGTCTATCCAATGAAATATTCTGAATCAGCACCCCAAATAACCAAACCAACCATAACAGATTAGTAACCCTTTTGGTACTAATGTTGGAGAGTGGTCTCTAGTCAAAGTGGTCCCTGATCAAAAAAAGGTTGGGAGCCACTGCTATAAAGGACATATTAAATCAATCTATGTAGTACTAAATGTCATTCAAAAATGGTTCTATATCCTATGTATACCACAAGAGATAAACTGTGGGTGTTCATGACTGTGGGTGTTCATGTTGAGGAGATTGATTGATAATGAGGAGAAAAATTAAATGTGCAGTTTTTTTTCAGTACTTTGCATTTGCCAGGGCTGGAATTATGTACCCAAACTAAATTGTCTGGGTTTCATATTAGTAGTGCAGTTGTACTTCAATGGGAATGCATTCCCTGAAACTAAGGATGTTTCTGATTTATGGATTTGGGTGGGAGGTTTCTAAAGACCAACAGCAGCCATGCTTCATCTTAAAAGGGGAGCTGGGGATTATAATATTTGAAGAGCAATATAGCAGATCAGAGCTGGGTTAGTTTTATCTACTAGGCAACTTTTGAAAATTAGGATGATTTAGGCTGAGGAAACTATTACACCATTAAAATCAGCACTGTAGTTATCTCTGGATGACCTGCCCAGTTTATTGTTACAGACACTAGTGCTGAGTGAAACACCAGAGGCCTGGGGCACATTTAAGTATAGTATGCAAAGAATGCAGTATGAGAAAATCTACTCAAACAATCATCACTCTTAAAGGTGGCAGAACTGGATTCAATTCTCTTAGCCCAAAAAGATAAATGACTGATAACTGAGTCAGTCATAACTGACTGTAAAGAGCTCCAGAAAGATCTCTCGAAATTGAGTGAATGGGCAACAAAGTGGCAAATGCATTTTAACCTAAACAAGTGTAAAGTCATGCACATCGGGGCAAAGAACCCCAAATACACTTATCAACTGATGGGATCAAAGCTTTCTGAGACAAACCAGGAAAGGGATCTTGGGGTTTTGGTGGACAGCTCAATGAAGATGTCAACCCAGTGCGCTGCAGCAGTGAAAACAGCAAATTCTATGCTTGGCATGATCAGGAAAGGAACTGAAAATAGGTCGGCAAATGTTGTATTGCCTCTCTACAAATCTATAGTGAGGCCACATCTGGAGTACTGTGTACAATTCTGGTCACCGCACCTCAAGAAGGATATAACGGAACTGGAAAAGGTACAAAGAAGGGCAACAAAAATGATCCAAGGGATGGAGCAGCTCCCTTATGAAATCAGGTTGCAACGCCTTGGTCTTTTCAGCCTTGAAAGACGGCGTTTAAGAGGTGACTTGATCGAAGTGTATAAAATCATGCATGGGATAGAAAAGGTGAATAAAGAAAAATATTTTCTCTGTCACCCAACACTAGGACTAGAGGGCACTCCCTAAAGCTCCAAGGTAGGAAAGTTAGGACTAATAAAGGGAAATATTTCTTCACCCAGAGGGTCATTGGGTTATGGAACTCACTTCCAGAGGAGGTTGTGACAGCTGTCAGCCTGGACAGCTTCAAGGCAGGATTAGACAGATTCATGGATACCAAGGGAATCAGTAGTTACTGAAATTGACATCCAAGTGCCACCTCTGTGTTGATGGAGGCAGGCAGGATTTTCCCCGGGTACTGGTTGTGGGGGGTCGGGAGCAGGTGAGGGTTTTGCCCTCCTTTCTGCTAGAGATCCCTGTGTACAACTAGTGGGCCACTGTGTGACACAGAATGCTGGACTAGATGGGCTGAGGCCCGATTCAGCATGGCTCTTCTTATGTTCTTATGTAGCAGCATCTCCATTTTTATCCAGTCTTCCCCACAAAACAAGGATTTTAATTCAAGTCAATTTTACAGGACTAGGCATTGCCAAAATTTGTAGATTTCTTAATATTCAGGATAGGAAGACCTTGAGTTGGTTTTTTTTCCCTAAATGTATTTCTGAAAAATTATAAACAAAGAAATTCAATTCAAGCCTCGGGCTGTGAGAACTTAACTCCTTGGTCTTGTTTTAAATCATGTGTACAGTAGGCCCATTTCCCTTTGTGTTATATGATGTTCGTGTAATGTGGAATCTTATTTTTCTTACCTGAAATGAAATATGCCTTTGACTTCTGGCTGAAGCATACCATAGAATTGCTGTGGAGGACTTAGGAAATATCTATGCCTCCCATGTGAATTTTCCAACTTCCAGTGAAATTTTCCTTGGATGTTGGCCACAGAATCACATGATAGGCTCAGTGAGAACACTTCTCTAGGCATTGCTGGGTTTTTCAGAATTATTTTATAATATTCAAATTTCCTCAAGGTCATGTAATGTTTTGCTTAACCTTTGCTCTTTGGGGTTTTTTGGGGGGTGCCTTCAAGATGACTTCAATATATATAGGATCCTATCCTGTAGTTTTCTTGACAAGATGTATTCAAATAGCATGGCCATCACCTTCTCCTTAGGCTAAGAGAGCATACATTGCCAAAGGTTACCTGGTGGGCTTCCATGGCTGAGTAGAGACACCAAGTCCATTACTCAAACTTATTTCCCTCTCTCTTTCAGCAATATTAGTGCAGAATAAAGGATATAACATCTTATTTTTTTCCTGCAAGACTTCTAGTCTTTAACCAGATGATAGGCATGCTGAGCCTTATGTGATTAATATCTCCTCCATTTAGCCAGTGCCCATGTGGGAGAATTACCTTTCCATCATTTATGAAAATTTTACCAACATATGGAAATTTCCTCATTTTCACAATTCACAAACTTAAATTTTAAGAAAAATCTGAAGGTGGAAGAAAGTGAAAAGTAAGATGCCAAAAGTGATAATAGATTTCTGTTTCAATTCCAGTGGGAAGCCAGCTTCACCTTTTGCCTCTTAAATATCATCACATCTCCGGTCCAAGGTAGCATTGCTATTGCCTCTCTTCTCCTAGGCCCTTATTGCTATTACTCTTTTGCTGGGATTTCAGGTACAAATTACATAGGCTACACCGCCCTTTTCCCTTTTCCTTATGGCAAATTTGCTGCTATATGCAAAGACCCATTGCATTATGAATGGTACCATCTGGCACTGCAAATCATAGACTTTTGTTCAAGCTTCACCATGCTCTGTGGATCTTTGGCAACAGTGCTCAAGCTCACAAGAAGACTATTCCAGTTTGGACACTTAAATGTGAGTATTCATCAGTGTCAATAATTACGAAATGCAGTGCATTATTATTCATATAGACTTTTGTAACAAAAGGAAGTTAGCTGTCAAGACTCTCCAGGGGGAATTAGGTGGGTACAGATGGTTGGAGAACTTTGAAATGTGGCCCTTAAGGAAAATTCAGTGGGTAACACAAACTGCTAAAGCAACTGCTTAGAACAAACCGAACCTAAAGCAAAGAAAACTAAACTTAGTTTGTCATATTTTGTACAAATAATAATGTAACTTTTTTGAAAATGTGAGAGTGCTTGATAAAGTGGGAGGAAAAAGGTAAGAGTATATTAAAGATGGATAGACTCAATCAAGGAAGCCAGAACTCCAAGTTTGTAAGACCTGAGCAGGGCAGTTGATGATGTGGGATTTTGGAAGTCTCCCATTCATAGAGTCACTAAAACTCAAAGTCATCTTCATGGCAAATCATAATAAAACGAAGATACTAGAGCTCTCGGACTGATAATTCTAAATTTTCTCTCCATAAAATGCAAATTTCTCATTGCCATAGGGTTAAAACCTGGTCATTAAAGTAAAATCATAGTGCCATAACTATGATTGTAAAAGGACCCTGATAATAACTGCACACGAGCAAGCTGAATGTCTCTTCTCTTCTTTTGGTTCTCTAACTGCCTTGGAAAATCCTTCAAACAGAATATTTCCCTTTGCTGTACACAGGGTTGTGGCCAGCTCTGACATTGCTTACATTGATCATTAGTGTGAGAGCCTTAGCAGCGCTAGTACTTTCTCAAATGGACATCCAAGTGCCACCTCTGTGTTGATGGAGGCAGGCAGGATTTTCCCCGGGTACTGGTTGTGGGGGGTCGGGAGCAGGTGAGGGTTTTGCCCTCCTTTCTGCTAGAGATCCCTGTGTACAACTGGTGGGCCACTGTGTGACACAGAATGCTGGACTAGATGGGCTGAGGCCTGATTCAGCATGGCTCTTCTTATGTTCTTATGTTCTTATGTTCTCAACTTTTCCTGAAGTAATTAAAACTAGACTATAGCTTTAGGGTGGCTCTGCGATCCACTATTATGAGGAATAGTGAATCTACTGAAGTTTTATGGCTCATTCTTCTTCAGCTGGGTTTTATGGGAGTTCTTCTTGTGTTGAACCCTTTTTGGGAAAGGGCCCAGTGCCTGAATACCTCCTATACAACCCAGAGTGTGTAAAACCATGGTGCATCTACGCTGTAAAATTAATGCACTTTGACATCACACCATGGTTCAATACTATGGAATCCTGGAATTTGTAGTTTGGTGTCACCAGCATTGTTTGGCAGAAAAAGCTAAAGTCCTTGTAAGACCACAGCTCCCATGATGGCACTGCATTCATTTTACAATGTAGATGTACCCCAAGAATTTACTTGCTTCTGCATACTATTTTCACACTGGTACAAGAGTCATATCAAGTGTCTGATAGAGGCAACAGCTACACAAGAGAGAACTGTACCACATGTCTTCTCTTTTTTGGACCACTGAAGGTGATGAATATGCTACTGGGATGGCTAAAAGATGGCCCTCTAGATATTGTTGAACTGTAAATTCTATCTGCTGCAGTCAAATTCAAACAAATAAATAATAAAAAATAAGATAAAAACATTTGTAGGTCAACAATGTTGAGGGATGATAATAGTCTGCAGGGTCACACATTTTCAGTGTATGCTAGGTTGATGTGGTCCGCACTTGCTTAGCTTCCATGGGGCTTCAATTCAAATACTCCCAAGCTACTCACTAATATTAGTCAATTAGCTGAGTGAAACAACAGTATCTGCATGAATTCTGGATTTCAGGCATGCAAGAATTTCTGCAAGATACAGCTGACACTAAGCGTGCCTAGAAGAATTTTAAATGAGCCTGGGAACAAGTAGTAAAATGCTAAATCGGGCTTCCAAACAAGATAAGATTTCATTTACTTTATTTGTTACAAGATCCTTGTTTTCAAACAAGAAAACAACACTGTTTACATTTTTCCAGGGTGTGTGGAGGAGGAAAATTCAACAAGTTAAAGAGATGGGTTTTTGAAATGAGGATGAGAAATCTGCAATCCACCAAACCAGACAGCTGCTTATATCACCCAAGAGGCTTATTTACATTGTTTCTAAATTTTCTGTACTCCCTGGTCTCATTAAATGAGACCTGAATTGATCCTTCACTATTATCAGAGTCCTTGATTTTTCTCTGTCTCCTTTTTCCCTGGCTACTCCTTGGTCTAGTTGTAAGATTAAGGTCTAGTTGGTCTAGTTGTAAGATTAATCTTTTCACTGGTCATTTAATACAATGGTTAGTCAATCTGCTGAGTTGCTTGAAACTAAGCAGACAGCTTAAGTGTTTTGAAAAGCAGCAGATCCAGTATATTGCATAAAAGAATTTGTAATACCAGGCAACTTATGATCAGACACTTGACATATTGAGAACACAACACTGGAGGGTTTAGGGTTGCCACATTAGTGAAACACAAAGCCTCTTAAGGCCAACTAGCTATAATAGTGGTAGAGTTCCAGTGAAAGTTGTGCCTAGGGATGTGACATTTCTAGAAATTTGAAACCATGGGGAGAAAGAAAAATTCACAGGAAAATTTATTTTTTTAAGTTTGGGGGAACGTTGAAAACTATGCAGTGCTCATTTTCCAATCAAATCTATCTCAGTGATAAAAAGCAAATAACTATGTGGGAGCCCATAGGGTAGTGGTTATCACATTCATCTAACATGTAAAAGCTTCTCAGTTCACAACTTAGTGGAAACAGACATTTTTTCCCCCGGATGGAATGGTCCGTCCTCCATGTAACTTGGAAGACACTATATGATTGCTCATCTGAGTGTGAGGACGCCAATTTATTATTATTTACACAGCCTCTGAGGAAGTCTCTGATGAAACGGCCCATTGCCAGCCCCAGATAGAGCTCACGCCGTCAGGCATCACTCATGGAACGCCCCTTTTGGGGCTCCGTTCGAGGGGACTGTGTCCCCTGCAACACAGCCCTTACCTGCCTCTTGGTTGGATTCCTGCTGGCATTTGCCTCCTCACCAGCGACTACAATTACCAGAACCCCTAGCGACACGCCATTGGGCGGAGTCTGGTGCTGACGATAGGCGCTTGCTTGCGCCATTAGCGGGACTTCTGTTTATTTTCCTGATTCAGGCTTCCTATTATCCTTTTGATTCCTGCCTTCCACAGCTCAACGAAGGTATTCCCGACCTAGCATCATACTGAGCCATTCTCCAACTCCCACTCCTTTCGTCTCAAGGTTATTCCCACTTGGACGCTTATGGGCAATTGCCTCAATAATTGATTTATTTTTGTATTGAAGTGGCGGCTCGACTTTTGTGGAAGGACGTGAATTGATTGTAAGGACGTGAATTGTGTATAATACTAATGTTTGTAATTTGTGCAATTGTATGCATTTAAATATTGATGTGTTTATTGACTCTATTTCTGCTTATGCTACTAAATGAATTATTTTTCTAATTGCGTTTGATATTATTGCTACCCTATTTGCTCTTGCGTATTCTATATGGTGTAGCCCACTGTTTTTGTAATGGTTGAACTGAATGGCCCTTGTAGTCTATTCCAACACTATGACTAGATCCCCACTGCCCTATAATTTCACAACGTGGATTATCTGCATTGAATTGGATTATATCAGGGCTGTCCAACTGGCGGCCCGGAGGCCATACACGGCCCCCAGCCCCTTCCCTCCGGCCCCCTAAGCTTTTTAATAAAAACTGAAAAATGAAAAATAAAATAAATAACAAAATTTTTAAAAAATACCTACTTCCGGGTTCGGAGCAAGTATCGCGAGAATACGCAATCCACATGGGATTTTGCTATCAACGTGAGATTACGCCGGTGTTGACAGTGAAATCCCGTGTGGATTGCGTATTCTCGCGATACTCTTCGGCTACTCTACTACTGGATCGCTGAGGCCCACAGATGCGATTAGGACCTTCTTTGACTCAGTCGGTCGTCGCCTCTCTCGTCTTCCGGGTACTCCTGGATCCTGCGCGTTTGGAAAAGGTAGGCCGAAGCAGGGGGCTCCTCAGGGGGCTCCTCATTCCCTCCCCCCATCTCCCCTCATGTATTAAATATAGAATTAAATATATTTAAAGATGAAATAAGGGGAGATGGGATACATTAAAATAAGGGGGGAGGGGAGGATGGGATTAAATATATTTAATATTAAATTAAAATAAGGGGAGAGGGGAGGATGGGATTAAATATACTTAATATTAAATTAAAATAAGGGGGAGGGGAGGATGGGATTAAATATATTTAATATTAAATTAAAATAAGGGGGAGGGGAGGATGGGATTAAATATATTTAATATTAAATTAAAATAAGGGGAGGGAGGATATAATTAAATATATTTAATATTAAATTAAAATAAGGGGGTAGGGGACGATGGAATTAAATATATTTAATATTAAATTAAAATAAGGGGGAGGGGACGATGGAATTAATATATTTAATATTAAATTAAAATAAGGGGAGAGGGGAGGATGGAATTAAATATATTTAATATTAAATTAAAATAAGGGGAGAGGGGAGGATGGGATTAAATATATTTAATATTAAATTAAAATAAGGGGGAGGGGACGATGGAATTAAATATATTTAATATTAAATTAAAATAAGGGGAGGGAGGATGGGATTAAATATATTTAATATTAAATTAAAATAAAGGGGAGGGAGGATGGAATTAAATATATTTAATATTAAATTAAAATAAGGGGAGGGGGATGAAATTAAATATATTTAATATTAAATAAAAATAAGGGAGAGGGAGGGTGGAATTAAATATATTTAATATTAAATTAAAATAATTTAATATTTTATCCCTGCATTTTATCTCAGTAAAAGATTATATTTGACTGTATGGATGCCCCTTTTGAATTGTAAGTAAATTGGAGCCAAGGGAGGGGCAGGGGCGGAGCCGGGGCGGAGCCGGGGTGGGGGCAGGCCCTTCAGCCCCCCCAGGTCATCAGTGACTGGAATTCAGGCCCCTGGGCCGGTAGAAGTTGGACAGCCCTGGATTATATCATGGCTATGTCCCACGCCAGGGTCTTTATGGGTGATGCCTTTTGTTTGCATCTGGCTATGTCCTTTAGCAAGATGCAGACCTATACAAACTACCCACCAAAGTCTCAGTGAAAGGTATCCTTGGTCAATCTCTAGCTGTGGAGCATAGCCATGTGCTGCTCCAGCTCCATCCTGCTCTCTAACACAGTGTTTCCCAACCTTTTTTGAGCCGCGACACACTTTTAGCATTAAAAAAATCCAGGGGCACACCACCAACCAAAATGACACAAAATGACACTCTTAACACAGTAAAGAACGGCTGGGGGTTGGTGGCCTGCTGGGAACAGCTGCTGGGAGTGCCGAAGCCGGGGAGGGGGCGGAGCCAGGCTGCACCATGCCCCGCCCCCTATCCCCGGCTTCACCTCTCCCAGCAGCTGCTCCAGCCTTGAGGGGGCAGTGCCAGAACCAGCACAATGCTGGCTTGGCACTGTCCCCTCAAGGCTGGAGCAGCTGCTGGGAGTGCCAAAGCTGGGGGAGGGGGCAGAGCCAGGCCGCGCCATGCCCCGCCCCCTCCCCCCAGCTTCAGCTCTCCTACAGAGGAGGAGCATGAGCGGTGGACGGGCTTCAGTGGGCGGGGCTCCTCTTCCACACGGCTTCAGCGAGCGAGGGGCGAGAGTCATGGTGGATTGGAGGCTGGCTGGGGAAACGGCCGAAGGAGGCGGCGCCCCGGTCCCTTCTTCTTTTTCTTCGCCACTGTCCGGCCCTTCCTCCTCCCCCAAGCAGCAGGAGTTCGGCAGGAGGGGGGAGGAAGGGGGGCAGAGAGTTTTTCTCACGGCACAGCAGGAGGTCCGTCACGACACACTAGTGTGCCACGGCACACTGGTTGAGAAAGACTGCTCTAACATATACTGAATGGATATGAGAAGAGCTATCATCTCACCACTCAAATCCTGTGCTGGTGAGTAGAGTTCCACCTGTGCAACTCCTATAATACACTGGGCACTGTAGTAACTTGGCCTTAGGTTGAACTTCAGTAGCCCACTCAATCTTTGTCATCAGTTAAGTTCAGCATGTATTGCTCCATGTCTGTTACTGAGCCAGGATCAAAATTCCTTTTGCATCTTCCCATTGTCAGGTGCAACAAGGGTTAAAGCAGTAGGCTTCATTCATTGTGAAGCATAACAAATGCCTTTGAATTGAGTTAACTCACATCATGGCCTGACACCAAAATGCTTGGGGCCATAGGTTAACACAGGGCTCCTTGGGGCATGTTACTGATCCTGTGCTGTCTCAGCTTGCAGAACAAAAACACAGTAATGAGGGGTCTGTACTTCACTTGACCTCTCTTGAAGCCCTTTCTTGAGCTATCCAGAATGATTGATTCAAAGAGGTGGCATCTGAAAACATGTGTTCTGGCCTTTTATGTTCAGTCTGCAAAACATGTAGTTCCAGTGCATGTTGCAGTTCAGAATATCAGCAAAGTGTCTTCAGTTTCCTTGTGGCAATGCAAATGAGGAACAATGTAAATACTTAGGCAGATGAAGCTGAAAGAACACTGGTATATATTAACTAACTAGCTAACCGAACAAACCATTCATATGATAAATGTTTGCGGGATTGATTATAGAATATACGTTTGCCTGAAACTCAGCATGTATTCATTTTTATATTTAGATATAACCAATGGGAAACTTCCATAATAGGGAACGAAGAGGTCTAGAGCAAGAAAAAAAGGTGGATCTTCTGCCTTCTGTTTCCTCCTTTCCCTTGTCTCATGGAAACATGAGCAAGATCTACAGATTACCAATTTCCCAGGCACCAACTCTTGTCCCATTCCAGTCCTTTCTTGCTGTGCCTCTGCAGCTGCCTTTTGCAATAAGCCTTGTAGAGGAGGAGGGGGTGTTGGTAGTGCAGGTGGGGTGGAATTGGCAATTTGGAGGCAAGGAGGGAAAGAGGGGTAATGGCACGAATGCCCACAGAGAAGCCTCTGAGTGCTGCATCTGGCATGTGTGCTATAGGTTCGCCACCACTGATATATAGCAACTGGTATTTCCTGGCACTTCCCCAACTGACAATTAACCAGGGTAATTTTACTTAGCTTTCAAGATCAGGAGTCTTCATGGTATGTGGGCTTTTGCTAAGACCATACTGTAATGATGTTGATTATTTGTGTGTAAATGTTGTGTGACATGTGTTAAAATGTATGTTGTTTTGAATGTTCTATGGTTTGTTTCTGTGGGTGAAACAGAAGGGAGGCATGGCAGAAGCTTAGAAGAGCTGTCGCCATGGCAACCAGGGCTAGAGGCTAGTAGAATGTTCAGGTTTGAATTCTACAGTTGGAAAAGAGCGGGAAGCCAACTGCCAAATGAGAGGGGAGGAGTTATGTTCTAGTTGAGAGTGTCCTAAGGACTAAAAGAGAACGGTCCAGTGTTAGTGTGTGTCTTAAGGTCTGCTAGTGAGCAGTCCAGTTAAAGGGTATAGAGACCCTAGTTAAAGTTGCAGGGGTTTATAGAGGTTTAGTGGAAACCCTATAATAGGTCCCCATTGTGTTATGTAACAGAAAAAGTTGTGCCTCTAAGGAAGTTTGAAACCAACCAAGATTGTACCCATTTGTGTCAAAATAAATTGTTTGCATCTTAAAAGGAAAACACCTCTCCTGATTCTTTTATTGGTGGTGGCCCTCAAAGTCAGTGGTCAGCCGGATAAATGGTGGCAGCGTGGTCAAGTGGTCACTGAGAAGTTTTAAAACTCCAGTCAGTTAAATGGTGAAGGGGTGAGACAGTACCCTGCCAATAAACGTGAAGTTGCTGAGGTAACTTCGAGGTTTCCTTGGATTGGAGGTCAGCAGTGTGGACATAGAAAGATTGTCCAGTCTGAGGCCGGTCAAGAAGTGGAGTGGTCACATATTGGCGGCAGCGGTGGGATCTTTAAGAGAGGGTCCACCCTGTCCAGCCGGTTGATTTGAACGTAGCTTCACCGCATATTGGCGGCAGAGCGGTGGGATCGTGTAAGAAAACTGATCCAGTGCGAAAGCAAGGCTACCAGAGGAATTTGTTTAATTTCTCAGTTTACTGACCAAAGTCGTGTGGTAGTAGGAACTTTAATAGTTTAGTTTAAAGTTCTGAGGTAAAAGTTCGGCAAAATGACCACCAGGAGACAAACGAGGGCTTTGGAGGAAGCAGGGCAGCCTGAGGTTCTGCAGGAAGGAGAAGACTCTGAAATTTCAGAATCAGAGTCAAGTAAAATGTCTGGAGAATACCGGTTTAGGCTTGAGGTGATGAAACTTGAGATGCAAAGAGAAAGAGAAGAAAAGGAGAGAGAGATGCAAAGAGAAAGAGAAGAGAAGGAAAGAGAAGAGAGAGAAAAGGAGAGAGAGTTGCAAAGAGAAATAGCCAGGTTGGAGTCTGAGAGAGGGAATGCCTCTCAGCGTGCCAGGCCAGTTCAAGAGGTGCAGGCAGAAGGTTCTATAGACCAACTCCTGAGGAGATTCCCGAAGTATGTAAAAGGGGATAGTGTGGAGAAATTTTTGGTTTCTTTTGAAAGATGTTGCTATGATTTTGAAATTGAAGAGGAGAGATGGATGACATATTTACGACCACAGATCTGCGGACAGTTGCTGGAGATTTATAGCGATATGGCAGAACAGGACCACAAGGTTTACCAGAAGTTTAAACAACAGGTCCAACAGAAGCTTCAGTTGACGCCAGAATATTACAGAGTTAAGTTCAGGTCCTTGAAAAGGAGAAAACCGAAAGTTTCTGTCAGCTAGCATCAAAGCAAAGCCAGTATTTCGATAGTTGGTTAAAAGGTGCTCAAATTACCAGTTTTCAGCAACTTAAGGATCTGATGATCCTGGAACAGTTTTATCAAAATGTTCCCTCAGAGTATAAATGGTTAGTTCAAGAAAGGAATCCTGAAACACCCAGTCAAGCAGCTCTTATGGTGGATAAGATGGTGACATTGAGAGAAGGAGTTTGTAAGGCTGAAGGCTACAAACCAGTGGAGAAACATTGTTTCAAGAAACCATACAAAGTGTTGCCACAGTATCAAGAGGCTAAAAATGCTGCAGGAGAGTACGCTCGTTACAGAAGGCCTGAGGAGAAAAATTACCTCAGAGATGGCTCCCTCAGTAGTGGAAATCGTCCAAGCTTTGATATGGCTAAGAGAATGTGTTTTCATGCGGCAAGTTTGGACATATGAAAGCACAATGTTATCTACATAGCAAGGAAAAATCTTCCTTATGTATAACTCCAATATTAGAAAAGAGTTTTGAGAAGGGGCTTGAGTCTAATAAAGGAAAGAGTTCTTCGAACCAATGCAAGTACATAATCCCTTAGAAAAACAATGCCTTTTTGTTATGTTGGACACAGATAGAGATGACTACTTTGAACCACTTCAAGTAGGTCAAAACGAAATATTAGGATGGAGAGACACCGGATCGGAGGTCTGTGTGATTCGCCCTGAACATGTGCCAGAGGCATTCAGAAAACCTGTGTCTCAGCTTAGACTAAAAGGAGTAGGGGCAGTGTTGTGCGACGTTGTGTCTTTGCCAATCCAATATAAGAATTGGAAAGGATTTTGGGATTTTGCAATATATGAGGACATTCCTTTTGATTGTCTGCTGGGGAATGATATTGTAAGGAAGATCAAGTATTTAACAAGAGATGATGAGTTAACTGAAGGTCCAGTTAAACAGCAAGATGTTTCTTGTTTACCAGTTGATATTATCCCTGAAGAAAATCCTGAGACAAGTTCAAATATAATAGAGTTAGTGAAAACAGGAGCAGGAGAAGAGGATATTGCTAATGAGCAAAAGGCAGATGAAACACTGAGATCTTTATTTACTGCGGCTCAGGATGAGACGAAAGTCTTATCAAAAGAAAATCCTTCAAGATTTGTAGTTAAAGGACGAGTGTTGTATAGAGAGACCATGTGTGTAAAGTCTCCAGGAGGAACTAGTTCTTATACACAAATAGTTGTGCCCCAAGCTTATAGGGAACAACTTATGAATTTGGCACACGCAAGCACACAAGGTGGCCATATGGGAATTCGACGCACCACACAGCGCATCACCAGAAATTTCTTTTGGCCCAATATGTATCAGCACATTAAAGAGTTTTGTCAATCGTGTGATACATGTCAGCGTGTCGGAACAGGAAAAGACAAGACCAAGGTTCCCTAATTCCTATGCCACTAATTGGAGAACCATTTTATCGTGTGGGGATCGATATTGTGGGACCCTTACCAAAGGCAAGTCGTAGAGGACGTCGGTATATCCTTACTTTGATGGACTATGCCACGAGGTACCCAGAAGCAGTGGCGTTGACTAATATTGATACAACCACAGTAGCGAACGCCTTGTTGTCTATATGGGGAAGAACAGGATATCCCAAAGAACTGATTTCGGATTTGGGAACCCAGTTTACATCAAGACTGATGGAAAGACTGTTGGAGATGTGGAATTAAACATCTGACATCGTCTGCTTACCATCCACAAACTAATGGTCTTGTGGAAAACCTAAATAAGACCTTAGTAAGAATGATCAAGGCATACACTCAACAACATCCAGCCGATTGGGATGAGAAACTACAGCAACTCCTGTTTGCATGCAGAGAGACTCCACAAGGCAGTACAGGATACAGCCCTTTCGAGTTACTCTTTGGAAGGAAGGCGAGAGGTCCGCTGGATCTAGTGAGAGCACTGGGAGACTTCCTCGGTTGCAGAGCCAGTTCCAGTGAGTCGGTATCTACAGAGTTTACGGGAGACGATGGAGATGGCAAGAGTTATCGCTCAAGACAACCTTGCAGCAGCACAGCAGAAACAGAAGACCTGGTATGATCAATCAGCCCGAGAGAGATCCTTCGACGTTGGTGATAAAGTACTATATTTGATCCCGGAATGAGTCAACAAACTTCAATTGAAATGGACAGGACCATGGACAGTTGTTAAGCGTGCCAGCAGAGTTAACTACTTGATACAAGAATTACAATCAGGACTGGAAAAACTGGTGCATGTTAACTCGCTTAAACCTTATGTTGAAAGATCAGTAGATGTATGTATAATAGTTAATGAAGGTGTAAATGGATCGTTTCATTTCTGGGAAGGGAATAGGAAGGCTGACAAGAGTGTGAGTCAGGTAAAGCTTGATGAAGGGCTGACTTGCAAACAGCAGGAGCAACTTAGAGAACTGCTCCATAAGTATAAAAATTTGTTTTCGGATTTACCGGGAAGAGTAGAAGGGGTGCAACATCAAATTATAACAGGAGACGCCTTACCCATTGCGTCTACTCCCTATCTAGTCACAGGGAAACTCGTGGAGTGTGTTGATAGAGAAGTTCAGGAAATGCTGGATATGGGGATTATAGAACCATCCAGTAGTCCTTGGGCATCACCCGTCGTGTTAGTTCAAAAAACAGACAACACAATAAGGTTTTGTGTTGATTATAGACGGTTAAACGAGGTGACGCAAACCGATACATACCCTATGCCAAGGTTAGACGACCTGTTAGAAAAAAATGGGGAGAGCCAATTACATCAGTAGCCTAGATCTCACCAAGGGTTTTTGGCAGATACCAATGGATCCCAGAGACCGGGAGAAAACGGCCTTTAGAACCCATAAAGGGTTACATCAGTTCAATGTCTTACCATTTGGACTTAAAAACAGCCCAGCCACTTTCCAACGATTAGTAGATAAGATACTCGGGGGTATGAGTAACTTCTGTGTGGCATACATGGACGACATAGGTGTATTTAGCAATACCTGGGAAGAACACCTACAACATCTAGACCAGGTGCTGTTTCGACTGAAAGAAGCAGGGTTAACAGTAAAAGCACCCAAGTGTTGTTTAGGGAATCGAATGTCCAAGTACCTAGGACACATGGTGGGAAGTGGTATGATTGGTCCAGAACCTACTAAGGTGGAGGCGATACACAAGTGGCCGATACCCAAAACCAAAAACAGGTTCGGTCGTTTTGGGATTAGCCAGTTATTATCGAAGGTTTATCCCAAATTTTAGCGAATTGGCGACTCCATTGACAGGCTTAACCAAGAAGGCATGTCCAAATGTTGTAGTGTGGACACCACAATGTCAGGAGTCAATGGACAAGTTAAAACAGATCATAACATCACAGTCAGTGTTGAAAGCTCCAGATTTTGATCGTCCATTTATATTAACGTGCGACGCATCAGAAACAGGTTTGGGAGCGGTTTTAAGTCAAGCTGACGAGGATGGGGAAAAGCATCCTGTAATGTTTTTAAGTAAAAGCTATTGCCGAGAGAAAGTAGTCTTTCTACCATCGAGAAAGAATGTCTCGCCATAGTGTGGTCAATTCAAAAACTGAGACCATATCTGTGGGGCAGGAAGTTTGTTTTGCAGACGGATCATGCGCCATTAAAATGGCTGAGTAATGTTAAGGGTACTAACAACAAACTCTTAAGATGGAGTTTACTCTTGCAAGACTACGATTTTAAGGTAGTGCATGTGAAAGGCAAATCGAATGTAGTAGCTGACTCTTTATCGAGAGTTACTTAAATTCAGATTACAGAATGGATATGGTTTGTATATAGTTGTGTAAGTATAAATGTATATGTGAAATGTATAAGATTATATAATGTCTTGTTAACGGCATTATTTTTCATTCACTCTGACAGAGTGAATTAAAAATAATGCCGGGAGGAAGGAAGGTAATGTAATGAGGTTGATTATTTGTGTGTAAATGTTGTGTGACATGTGTTAAAATGTATGTTGTTTTGAATGTTCTATGGTTTGTTTCTGTGGGTGAAACAGAAGGGAGGCATGGCAGAAGCTTAGAAGAGCTGTCGCCATGGCAACCAGGGCTAGAGGCTAGTAGAATGTTCAGCTTTGAATTCTACAGTTGGAAAAGAGCGGGAAGCCAACTGCCAAATGAGAGGGGGAGGAGTTATGTTCTAGTTGAGAGTGTCCTAAGGACTAAAAGAGAACGGTCCAGTGTTAGTGTGTGTCTTAAGGTCTGCTAGTGAGCAGTCCAGTTAAAGGGTATAGAGACCCTAGTTAAAGTTGCAGGGGTTTATAGAGGTTTAGTGGAAACCCTATAATAGGTCCCCATTGTGTTATGTAACAGAAAAAGTTGTGCCTCTAAGGAAGTTTGAAACCAACCAAGATTGTACCCATTTGTGTCAAAATAAATTGTTTGCATCTTAAAAGGAAAACACCTCTCCTGATTCTTTTATTGGTGGTGGCCCTCTAAGTCAGTGGTCAGCCGGATAAATGGTGGCAGCGTGGTCAAGTGGTCACTGAGAAGTTTTAAAACTCCAGTCAGTTAAATGGTGAAGGGGTGAGACAGTACCCTGCCAATAAACGTGAAGTTGCTGAGGTAACCCGAGGTTTCCTTGGATTGGAGGTCAGCAGTGTGGACATAGAAAGATTGTCCAGTCTGAGGCCGGTCAAGAAGTGGAGTGGTCACATATTGGCGGCAGCGGTGGGATCTTTAAGAGAGGGTCCACCCTGTCCAGCCGGTTGATTTGAACGTAGCTTCACCGCACATACCTGTGCAAAACAGGTGTTTGTATGAATAGTCTTATCTGAAGGGTAAGTTACTTGTGTAACAATGTATTCTAAACCTGGGTACATATGACTGTCTGAGATTTTAAGATAATGTAGAAACCGTAGAGCGATAAATATTTTTGGCATTATTGTTGCTGTGTCTCTTTTCTCAATTATCAGAAGTAACAAACGTTTGAGGTTGTTACATAATTTCTTCCTTTATATGGATTCCCTTTTCTACAGCTATTCATCTTTATCTTTCGTCATGGACATTTCCCTCCCCCATGTGAATGAGCTATTCATTTTTGTCCTCGCTTGTCTCTATGAGCTGAAAAATGTTACCAAAATAGCTAAGTGGCTGGGGCAAGTTCCCCTTGAAAAAAAGGCCATAGTATTTTAAACTGTTAAATTTAGAAACAAGATGCAGAGGAGGAGACATGACAAAGGTCTGTAAAATTATGGATAATTTGGAAGAAGTGGATAAAGAGGAGTTCTTTCCACTCTTGCAAAATACAAGAACCTGGGGTCATCTGGTGAAGTTCCAGCATGAATTACAAAATTACAACAAGAAATCAGTGGGCAAAAGATAATTTATAGCTTGCATTTTGTAGTGGTACTTTACCCTAAGGTCCCTTTTGTACAAAATGCAACACAGAAAGAAATTATAACTTCTCCGGTCCTGTCGCACATAGAATTACTCAGGGTGATTTAGCTGGCAAGAATGTGCATGACTAGCGCTGTCTGATGGGCCCTACCAGAGAACTATGTTTAGCGGTGATCAATTGGATTTAGATTTCCTTCGTCACGGCCCTCAGAAGGATGATGGGCACAATTTCCACTTAAAGAGAACTTGATATAACCAGTCCCAATGGCTGTGGGTAAATGCAAGAGTTTAATCTTCGGGATCTTTGATTTAAGGCATTAAAATACCTCTGTGAGCTTCCCTGCCTGTGCGCAGTCACAGTAATTCAATCACAATGACCATAATACTTAGGGTCTTATAAGAGCAGTTCCAAAATAAGAATCTAATGAAGCTGCACGGATGTGTGCCAATCCACTGATGAGGATTCATTTAATGAGCCTATATATTTAAGTACAGAACTCAAACACTAAGCAGCCACTGCCAACATTGTCTGCATTCTTGGAGAAGTTTGAGCAGGAAGAAAGGTCTTGAAGCACTGACCCAGACATGGTCCAGCTGCCTCTGTCCACCTTTGTTCTCTTCTTCCAACCTCCCCTTCCTCTCTGAAATGTAGCCATCCAGCTTGTTTTCATTTAATTATTAGAAGTGGGTCATGGGTAAACGATTGCATAGTACACACACGTACATACACACACACACACACACCATGAGTTTTAAAAACTTTATCATGATATGCTGCTCTGACATATAAGCACAATCATCATAGTTGCTATCAATATTGCAGTTATGGATTTGTAACCTAGAGTTATAGATCCACATTGCTTTGTATTCAATAAGATACATAAGTCTTATTGTAAATCTTATATAAATGTCATAGTTTTAACAATTTGATTTTAAAGTGGATACAACTGATTTTAATGTTTGTATATATTTATGGTTTGTGTTATTCCGGCATTTAATGTTTTTCGCATATATGTTGTGCTCCTCCCTGTGTCCCCTTTGGGGTGAGAAGGGTGGAATATAAATGCTTTAAAGAAATAATAAATAATAAATTAAATAAGCTCCAGCCCTTCTAAAGAGCCAGCAGCAGGATGAAGCAGTCTGTACAGACTGAAGCACAAGGAAAAGGAGGATGTTTCCACTACTTTCCCATCACTGAACAAGGCTGTAACAACCAGAATTAGGATCATCAGATATCTACTGTATGTCACAGCCTTTTCTCCTAGTGGGAGGAGATGGAAATGTCATCAGAACAGATCTTTACCCAGTCCAGCTGCTGGCTCTAAAGATGGGTAAGGAAGGAGATGTACTTTAGGCAAATATAACTAAGTAACCGGTGTAGGATACCGGTTCTTCTTCTTCTTCATCATCATCCTTATAGTGATTAGCCTTATTTCCAGGGGAAAGGAGGCTCACAAGAAGAGAGTTTTGTTGTGCATTTATAACCCCATAGTACTGTCTCCAGCAGGAAATTATGAATTATTGCCTATGCTGTAAGACACCTTGAGTCCCCTTTGAGGTCAAGAAAGACAGGATATAAATATAATAAATAAATAAATGAATGTAATTAGATGAGAAGGACATAGCATAAGAACTAATAAACAGCCAATCAGGTCAGAACAGTATTCAATAAAGCAGGGGTAGGCAAAGTGTAAGTCAATGATTTCCCCCCCAGCTTTTGATCTTTTTGGACATTTCATACTGCCCTGCACCCCATATGATTTGCCTCCAGGAAAAATAATTCACCTTTTACATATCTTAGAGAATTCCTATGCTGTTTGCTTAACATAAATGTGTCTCAGCTTCAAGAATAGCCTCCCAAACCATTCCAGCTTTGTTCTATTGGCATTTTGATAGCCTTATCTTCCATGAAGTCATCCAATCCGCTTTAACACCCACACACCCCAATCTTGGTGTCTATCACTATATCTTGGGACAATAAAATATTCCACAGTCTATGAAGAGATGAGTCATTTTAGCTGTTCTTGCTCTCTATATAGAATTTCAGCTTCATTGGATGAGCTCAAGTTCTTCTGTTTTGCAAGAGAGAGAAGAACACATCTCTGTCTACTTTTTCCAAATTATCTATTACAGAACTTTATTATGCTTCATGCCTTCCAACTCTCCCCAGTTTGGCAACAGTTAGTCCCAATTAATCCTCTGTTAAGATAGTTCACAGAGTATAAAAACCAGAACAGCTTAAAACTTTTTTAAAAAATAAGGAGGGAGGAATATTTGGGAATGACTGTGTCATGGTACAGGGTGCTTTGTTCGGTAGTTCTACTCTGGTGTAGACCAATAATTTTATAGCAACAGTATGCAAAGTGCATCCTTCAAGCCACAAGCATCTCTATTTCTTTAGAGCATATCTTTAAAATGGAAAGAGATTCCAGTTCTGATTTGAGATTCCACCTGAACATTAGGAAGGGCTTTCTAACTGTGAGAGCTGTTCAGCAATGGAACTCTCTGCCCTGAAGTGTGGTGGAGGCTCCTTCATTGGAAGCTTTTAAACAGAGGCTGGATGGCCATCTGTCAGGGGTGCTTTGAATACAATTTTCCTGCTTCTTGGCAGGGGGTTGGACTGGCTGGCCCATGAGGTCTCTTCCAACTCAATGATTATATTAAACGTCCATGAGAAAAGTTACAAACTGGTCATTTGAGAAAAGGACCATAGAGGATGTGGAGGAGAGGAACAGAAAAATCAGGCTGGGTTTTAGTTGGAGCATTTTAACATGCTATAATGATTGGGGTGTGGGTATTGCATTCAGCACCTTGAAGACTTCGTCAAGCAGTGATGGAGTAATAATAGATTCCATTGTAACCAGGAATGTGGCAAATTCCTGTTTAAATAAGATCCTGTTGCCTGAAGGAGAGAAGAGTTCAGCCACCAAGAAGGTATTTTCTTGCATTCTCATCTGTTGGGGCTTACGACCAAAAGAAAGCTTTCCCCTATGGATCACAACTAAGACTTTGACAGACCTAAATAAGGAAATAACCAGCACTTTGAATTATGCCCAGAAGTCAGCCAGTAGACAGCGAAAGTATTTTAATAAGGATATCATACGTTCTTTATAAGAGTCCCAGTTAGCTTTCCGACTGTAGCATTTCAGATCTGCTGAAATCTCCAAAAGGTTTCTTAGGACAGCCCCACACAGAGTAAACCAACAGGGATATAATTAAATCCCATTTCACTGTAGTGATCTACCACCAGGTGCAATATGCATACTAACTTTAACTGTGAAAGCACACTCCTTTCCATATTCAGTCAGACCTGCTACACTTTTTCTGTCATTGATGCTCTAGTCTAGTCTCCGTCCTGCCTATTTTATCCTGGTGTTGTTGTATGCCTTTGAGTTGTTTCCAACTCTTAGTGACTCTAATGCAGGGGTGTGCAATTACCGACCCTCCAGGTGTTTTGGACTTCAACTCCCAGAAATCCTAACAGCTGGTAAACTGGCTAGGATTTCTGGGAGTTGAAGTCCAAAACACCTAGAGGGCCAGTAATTGCCCACCCTGCTCTAATGTGAATGCATAACTTGGTTTTCTAGGGCTGACTGTGTGGGACTCACTCAAGGTCACTGAGTGGGTTTTCATGACTAAGCAGGAAGTCAAACTCTGGTCTGATGCTCAAAGTAACCCATCACGCTAACATCTCCAGCTAGTAAATCACTACACTTATTTGATTCCACTCCATGGGAGGAGATGTTCAGGAGCAATCATGTCCTATGCCCTGGCCATTTCTTCATTCCAGAAATCAACTACCACTTTATCAAATTGGCCTGCTTAGGCAACAGGAAGCTCCCTAAGGGGTACCAGGAAACCAAATAGCTCCATTAACTTCTTTGAGCAGACCATCTTATTCAGTTCTCCACCCCTGCAGAGGTACCAAGACCCAGCAAGTCTCAAACCCCACCGGGCTGATGTTGATAAGAATAAATTATGCTAAGGAAGAGTCATGTGTTTGCACTTTATACCTTTGGGCTTCTTTTTTTAAAGGCAAATAGTAACTGTTTGGCACACTATGCTGATAATCATGAGCTGCCCCAGGTGTTCAGAAGGAGTTTATTCCTTCCTTCTTAACAAAAGTAATTTGTCTTAAAACTATTCTCTGAAGAAGAGTAGTTTAAGAGAGCTGGAAAGGAAAAGATGTAGGGGTGATGACTGAATGTGTTGGTAATATATCAATTATATATTAATATATTAATTAATTCCAAAGAACAATATAGAGATTTAGATGATAATGTCTAGCTTGTATTTAATGTATATACTCATGTATAAGCCAGGTTTTTAAAACCCTTTTTAAGGCTGAAAAAGCCCCCCTCTCCAGCTTATACTCAAGTGAAAGTTATTATTTTACTTTGTTGTTATTATTACTATTATTACATTTACATTATTTTACTCTGTTATTATGACATTTATTTTTTTACTCAATTATTACATTTATTATTTTTCTTTATTATTATTGTGACATTTATTTTTTATGCTCATTATTATTGGAAGGATACGTAAGCACATTTACATCGAAGGTTAGAATAATGGTTCAATTAGAGTTGGACAGTCTTATCTTAATTTACAGTTTTATGTAAATATTCAAAAACATTTAACCTACTGATGCCTCAATTAATGTAATTTTATTGGTATCAGTTTTTTTATTTTGAAATTTACTAGTAGGTGCTGCATTTCCCACCCTCAGCTTATATTCGAGTCAATGTTTTCCCAGTTTTTTGAGGTAAAATTAGGTGCCTCGGCTTATATTAGGGTCTGCTTATACTCGAGTATATATGGGTAATTGTATAAGTGGGTTTATAAACACTTCATATAAATATAATTTATTTTTGCTTTGCTGTTGTATTTTTATGTGTTTACTGTTTTTAAAAATAATTTAATCATTTAAAAACTTGTTTATCTTTTATCAATTTTAATTGTTTTTAATCTGGGTTGCTTTTTGGTGTGTATGGCCATGTCCCAGAAGCATTCTCTCCTGACGTTTCACCTGCATCTATGGCAGGCATCCACAGAGGTTGTGAGGTCTGTTGGAAACTAGGAAAATGGGGTTCATATATCTGTGGAATGTCCAGGGTGGGAGAAAGAACTCTTGTCTGTTTGAGGTAGATGTGAATGTTTCAATTAGCCACCTTGATTAGCATTTAATGCCCTAGCAGTTTCAAGGTATGGCTTCATACTGCTTGGGGGAATCCTTTGTTGACGTGATTAGCTGTCTCCAGTTGTTTCTTGTCTGGAGTTCCCCTGTTTTTAACATGTTGTAAACTGCCCTGAATCATCAAATGGAAAAGGTGATAGATAACTAAATACATTTAATAAATAAACAAGCCAACAACATGGTTTTTTCTTTTTTCTAGGGAGAAAGGAACACTTTCTAATCTGGAACCTCCATTCATCAGAGAACATTTTCATAGATCCTTGAATATCACAGTATGTCAACACATTTAGTTCATGTTCTTCTGATGAAATAGATATCAGTCTGTGAAAGCTTATTCTCCCAACCAAAAGTGCAAAATCACTTTGAAGACATTCTTGAAATTAAATGGCTGTTAGAATCCTACAATGTCTACTCAACTATAGATCCCATTGAGTTCAGTGTGGATTATCCCTGGATAAAGAGACCTGCAGTATAAATTTTAAGTGTAAGCATATAATTGTAGAAAACTATCTGGGTCCAAGATGGAGACCTGATTCATTTGCCTATATATCACAGGCTTAGGATCGGTTTATCTGAACTAGTTCTAGCTGCTTGTCTTATTCAGGTCACTATGAGAGAGTCTTCTACAGATGCCATGTCCACCAATGATGCATTGTATGGCCACCAGAGAAAAGTCTTCTCAGAAGTGGTCTCCACCAGTGGAAGACCTTCCCAAAAATGATCCACCTAACATCCTCATTAAAAACATTTAGACACCAGGCTAAGACCATCTTTTTTTCTGGCAGATACACATTTTTGGATATTTGTTATGATCTTTGTATTGTTTTAAGTGTTGGCTCCTAAAACTAATATTTAAACATACTTTTAATATCATTTGCATTGATTTGTATTGATTTTTTAAAAATTTGTAATTTAATTGATTGTGTGTTTATTTTGTAAACTATTTCATGGTGCCACTGGTTGAGTTGTATCATTATTTTAAATAAATAAATGTATTTGCATCTTAGAACCCACAGCAATGGCTCAAAATGGTGATTACAGCAGGAATGACATACACTAGAGACAATCATGTACAGTGAACTATATTGTGTTTGATTCAGACTAAAAATGCATACCACATTAGGAAGGGGCAGATATTCAGCTGAGCAGATCAGCTAAGGAGACCCTGGTGTTGCAATGTGTTAAACGCTTGTGCCAGCAGGACTGCTGACCAATAGGTCAGCAGTTCAAATCTAGGGAGAGCGGGTTGCACTCTCTCTGTCAGCTCCAGCTCCCCATGTGGGGACATGAAAAAAGCCTCCTACAAGGATGGTAAAACATAAAAACATCCGGGCGGCCCCTGGGCAACATCCTTGCAGATGGCCAATTCTCTCACACCAGAAGTTACTTGCAGTTTCTCAAGTTGCTCCTGAAATGAAGAAAAAAGATAAGCGGTAAGTACTGTATGCACCTTGTGTGGTCTCCAAGGATTTGCAGAGTCATTGCACCAATAGGTTTATCAGCTACCAACACTGCATATGTTGCAACACATTAAGTACATTAGATCAGTATCATTAATGTAATCAAGTCAAGAGGAAAGAACAGAATGACCATTTAAGTTGTTACCATTTAAACTGATATTTCTCTGGGCCCTATTTTATTTATTAAATACTGTTTGAGAATCCCTTATCCGACATTGCAAAATCTAAACCTTGCTTGACACTGGTAACAGCAACAGCAGTGACACTTTGTTGTTGTTGTTTATTCGTCCAATCGCTTCTGACTCTTTGTGATCTCATGGGCCAGTGCACACCAGAGCTCCCTGTCGGCCGTGGCCACCCCCAGCTACTTCAGTGTCAAGCCAGTCACTTCAAGGATGCCATCCATCCACCTTGCCCTTGGTCGGCCCCTCTTCCTTTTTCCTTCCATTTTCCTCAGCATTATTTGTCTTCTCCAAGATTTCCTGTCTTCTCATTATGTGGCCAAAGTAATTCATCTTTGCCTCTAATATCTTTCTTTCCAGCTAGCAGTTGAGCTTTATTTCCTGAAATATGGACTGGTTGGATCAGGGCCGTAGCCAGGATTTTGATTCGGGGCTGAGTTTGGTTCGGGGGGGGCTGAGACTGGGTGGAAGAGGGTGGAAGAGGGTCTACCCTAGCAAACCATTAATGTGGGATATAATGAGCATGGTGATCAGATCATGATATGAATAAACATAACAGTTTAAATAATGTACCAGTAAGGTCTTTTCGCTGACCACCCTGAGAATTTCGGGGGCTGAAGCCCCCTTAGCCCCCCCCCCGGCTACATGCCTGGGTTGGATCTTCTTGCAGTCTAAGGCACTCTCAGAATTTTCCTCCGACACAACAGTTCAAAGGCATCTATCTTCCTTCGCTCAGCCTTCCTTATGGTCCAGCTCTCACATCCATAGGTTACTGTGGGGAATACCATTGCTTTAACTATGCGGATCTTTGTTGAGTGACACTTTAGCAAACTCTAAAAGTGCTAGTACTGCATAAAAGAAGGGAAAGGTAAACCACTCTTGAATGTATTTTGTCTTCCAACCCTATAATGAGAGAGACAGCATGAAATAGTGATTTTAAAACATATTTGAATACATCTTGCCATGAAAAACCTATGATAGGGTTGTCTTATATCAGAATTGGCTTGAAGATACATAATAGAAACAAATTCCTGCTTTCCTTTCTTACAGATTTGAACAAGACAGTCTTTTAAATAGATAGCACCTTTAAATAAAAGCCTGTGCAGGTTATACAGGTTATGCAGCCACTTCACGGCAGAAACATACTTGGTCCAGACTCCAGGGTCTCTAATGATGTAGAGAATACACAAATAGGTACATGGTCCAAAATAATCTACAGTTGTGGTCTCAAATCACGCACAGCTTCATAGGAAAGCATCCACAATCCTTTGCTTTCCCCCCAATATGCATTCATAGCCCATATATCCAGAAATACCATAAAGGTAAAAGTTTCCCCTGAAATTAAGTCTAGTCATGTCCAACTCTGGGGGTGGTGTTCATCTCCATTTCGAAGCCAAAGAGCCAGTGTTGACCATAGACACCTCCAAGGTCATGTGGCCAGCATGAGCACATGGAGCACCATTGCCTTCCCACAGAAGTGGTACCTATTAATCTACTTACACTTGCATGTTTTTGAACTGCTAGGTTGGCAGAAGGTAACCACAGTAACATTATATTAGCAAATAATGAAGGCTATATTAGAATTTCACAGATTATTAGAAATTAACCACATAAAGACTAGATGAAACTTCCTATTTCTTAATCCTTTCTAATGAATGTTTTTCTGCTTAGGAAAGCCATTTGATCCATTGATAAATGTTTGGGCCTGCTCCATTTAAATTCATTTTGTTTTGTTTTTTTCCTCTTGAACTCTTGGAACCACAAATGGCTTTTCAAATTATTATTTTAGTTCTTAAAAATTCCAAGGAAGAAATGATGTGGGAAGTTTTCAGCAGGAAGCAGAAAATGCATTTGAGCTACTTTTCACTTGCATTTTTAGAGGCAATTCTGACTCAAGCCAAGGGAGGAGACAACCCTTGATAGCTGGATTATTCTGTTGGCTATGTGGATTTCTTATGCTGTCATTAGTTTCACCATAGATAGAGAAATCTATTAGTGAAATAAATGTGAGTGGAAATTGTTACAATTTGTGATGTTCTTCCAATGAACATCTTGTTGTTTTGACATACAATTGGCCATGTTGGATATATCTAATATTAGTATTGATAATTAGGAACATAGAAATGTCAAGAGCAAATACTGCCAAACTAATCCTATACCTTTTTTAAAATAGGAGTGTTTGTTTATTAGATAGTGAGAATGCTATGAATGTCACTTATTTGTATTTCAGCAAAGCATTTGATAGGGTCTTCAACCTCCGAGGATGCCTGTCATAGATGTCAGTGAAACGTCACATCTGGAACATTGCCATACAGCCCGGAAAACTCACAGCAACCCAAGGTCCTCCATAATGTTATGATTAACAAACTGATTAAATATGAAAAACATGGGAACACTATCAGAGGGATCCAAAACTAGTAAAAAAATCAGGCTTCATCTAGGACACATTATTCATGCATCAGAGCCCCCGATGATGCAGTGGGTTAAACCCGGCAGGACTGAAGACGAACAGGTTGGAAGTTTGAATCTGGGGAGAGTGAGGATGAGCTCCCTCTGTCAGCTTCAGCTCCCTATCCGGGGTACATGAGAGAAGCCTCCCACAAGGATGGCAAAACATCAAAACATCCTGCAACGTCCTTGCAGACGGCCAATTCTCTCACATCAGAAGCAACTTGCAATATTCTGAAATGGCTGAAGATTTTAGAAGAATATGGAAAGGTGGCAGGTTTTAAACTTAATAGGAAAAAATTAAAATTCTCACAAAGAATATACCCAAACAAGAACAAGAAAGACTGCAAGAAATGACCGGGATAGAAATAGTTTCAAAAATTAAATAGTTGGGGATCTGGCTCTCCCCAAGGAATCTTCACTTATTAAAAAACAATTATACAACACAGTGGGCAAAAATGAAAGAAGATCTGATACAGTGGGGAAAAAATCAAATCTCTCACTATTAGGAAGAATAGCAGCTGTTAAAATGAATCTATTACCCAAGATGCTATACCTATTTCAAAATCTACCAATAATAAGGAATATAGAGACATTCAAGAAGTGGACCAAAGATATAATGAACTTTATCTGGAAAGGCAAGAAACCAAGAATAAGGTACAATATAATGATAATGCAAAAAGGAAAAAGGTTTCGGCCTTCCAGATCTTAAAATATATCATGAGTCTTGTGCCCTGTCATGGATCAAGGATTGGATGCTTCTGTCTAATAATAAAATCTTAACACTGGAGGGGTTTGATTTACGAAAAGGATGGCAGTCCTACCTATGGTATGGGGCTACCACCAAGGAGAAAAACTTTGGAAACCACTTCATTCGTTCCTCATTGATGAAGGTCTGGATGAGATATAAAAAGTATATGTATAGTAAGACACCGGTATGGATTTCACCTCTAGAAGCGAATCAACGAAGACTACTAGGGTGGACTGAATGGCCTAAATATAAAGACATAATAAGAAAACAGAATGATACTTTTGTATTGAAAACCCATGAAGAGATAGCTTAAAAGTTTAGTAATGTACAATGGTTACACTACTTTCAGCTCAGAGAGTGGTTCAATAATGACAAGACCAAAGGATTTAGTGATGCTGATGGAATCTGGGACACAATTATGAAGGCGGAGAAGAAAACAATATTAAGAATTTATTCTATGCTACTAAACTGGGCAACGGAGGAAGAAGTAGTAAAACAGACAATGATTAAGTAGGCGCAAAATATAGGACGACCAATACAATTAAAGGAATGGGAACAACTATGGCGCAAGCATTTGAAAATTACCTATGCAACTGACCTGAAGGAGAACTGGCTTAAAATGATTCACCGTTGGTATATCACCCCGCAAAAACTGAGCTTAATGTACAAGAATACTGAAAATAAGTGCTGGAAGTGTAAATTACAGGAAGGTACCTTTTTTCATATGTGGTGGTCCTGCCCTAAGACGAAAGAATATTGGCAAATGATACATGACGAATGTAAATAAATCTTTAAAAAAGACTATCTAAAGAGACCGGAATTGTATTTATTAGGAGTAATAGAAAACAAGACATTTCAAAATGAGAATTTAGAAAAACTTTTTGTGTTCCTTACAACAGCGGCCCGGATTGTATTTGCAAAACTTTGGAAACAGAATCTCCTCCCAACTAAAGAGCAGTGGTTAGAAAAAGTTCTGGAAATTAAAGGAATGGATGAGCTAACATATTGGCTACGACAAAGTAATGGAAAAGGGAATAAAATGACAGATTGGACATTGATAAACGAATATTTAGAGAAAATAAAAGAAGAATAATCCTTCTGTCAGTAAATTGAAATTAAAAGTACAATAAGAGCATTTTAGGATGCCTCGATGCATTTAAGAAAACATATGTTAAAGATATAAGTAATAGTATGGAACTAGAATGGAAGTCAACACTTTCCCTTCCCCCCTTCCCCCCCTTTCCTCATGTATTCATGTATGATAATTTTATGTTGTGTATTGTTATAGAAAATTGAAAGTATATATATAAAGAAGCAACTTGCAGTTTCTCAAGTTGCTCCTGATGCATCCCCCTGTTACCTTATCCTCTTCTCTGTCCCATAGCAATTGAGGCAGCCACCATAATCTGTGTAAATGGAGAAGTTAGTGTACCACATGATGACCCAATGACACTGATGACCCCTCCTATCTTGAATTAGAGCAGTGGCCTTATGGAACATGAGAAAGATGACATTTTAGACCTTCAATAAAGACATTTGTATTCTTGCTCAAGGAGTAAGACCTTCTGGAGGGGTCTTCTTTTGTGTCCCACTACTGAGAAGAAAGCATTATGAGAGGATGTGGGGGAAGAGCTTCTCCATTCCGATCCTCCACTTATGAAATGCCCTTCCCTTGGAGGCCCAACTGACACCAGCAATGATATCTTTCTGCCACCATGTCAAACTGCAGTTATCAGTATTTATTAAATCTTCTGATGCCGAAGCTACTTTTCAAATATACACGGATACGACTTCAAGACTTTTCGCCTTTTAAATTGCTTTACTTTGCTTATTTGTTTAATACGTTTTTATCTTGTTTGAGTTTGTTTTGCTGTTTTAAATCTGGAATTGATTTGCTTTGTTCATATTTGTTTTATTTCTATGAGATCTCATGATAAAAGGATAGGATATAAATATCCTAATAAAATAAATTAATTATGCAAGAGCAACTGGTTTCAACAAAAACAAGGCATGACTGAGGCATCAGTCCACAGAAACAGAAGAATCATATGGGTCTTCAGATGTTGTTGGGTCTGCAGTTTCGAGCATTCTTTACAATTCACTATGTTGGCTAGGGCTTCTAAAATCTAACAGACCATATGATTCCCCATGCCAGTCCAGCACTCTAACTGACATAGGGAGTCATATGGCCTGTTAGATTTTAGAAGCCATGCCAGTTAGAGTGCTGGAGATTCAAGTTCAAGTTTCCATTAACCCATGGAAATCTCAGGTAACCTTGGGTCAGTCAGGTGACATTGGGCCAATCACTCTCTCTTTTAGCCTGAACCACCTCACAGGATTATTGTAGGAAGGAGCAGGGTCATGTATAATATTTTGACCTCACCGGAGGAAAGGTGAGGTATAAATGTAGTAAATAAATAGATAAGACAGAATAGAACCATTAATTCTCATGACCTAGATCAGTGTTTCTCAACCAGTGTGCCATGAGCGATCATCAGGTGTGCCGTGGGAAATTGGCAGCCCCTCACAGGTTTCAAGAAACAGCTCTCCTTGATTTTTTTTTTAGTTAACTGGATTTTTTAGAAGGAACTGTTTAAGCTTTGCCATCCATAGTTAACTGGAAGCAAGTTTCACTCAGGGTGAAATTTCACAAAGGTCTGGAGAACAAGCTCTACGAGGAGCGGCTTGAATTGCTGGGCACGTTTACCCTGAAGAAGAGAAGGCTGAGGGAAGACATGATAGCCATGTATAAATATGTGAGAGGAAGTCATATATATGTTTTGTTTATCGAAACAGGCCCAGGTTTCACACCGAGTGTATAAAATACATTTTAAAACATATTAACTATATGTATTACTGTGTTAGAGTGTCATTTTGTGTCATTTTGGTTGGTGGTGTGCCCCAGGATTTTGTAAATGTAAAAAACGTGCCGCGTCTCAAAAAAGGTTGAAAAACACTGACCTAGATAACAAAATTTGTTAGGCCTTTCTTCAGTACAGAATGGCCCCTGCATCTAGAGCAGGGGTGGGCAATTGCTGGCCCTCCAGGGGTTTTGGACTTCAACTCCAAGAAATCCTAGCCAGTTTACCAGCTGTTAGGATTTCTGGGATTTGAAGTCCAAAACACCTGGAGGGCCGGCAATTGCCCACACCTGATCTAGAGGGATACATTCATAGAGTTCATGTGGATAAGCAAAACAACAGATAATAGTGAGCCATATTAGAATTTATTTATTTATTTATTGTATCAGGAGGGAACTAAACAGATGTATTGCATTAAAACAAGCAAACAAACAAAACACAAAGTTTGTACATTGGCATTCTATTAAATGTCCTTTGACCAGTAGCTGGCCACTTGGAGTGCCTGTGGTGTTGCTATAAGAAGGTCCTCCATTGTGCATGTAGCAGGGCTCAGGTTACATTGTAATAGGTGGTCTGTGGTTTGCTCTTCTCCCCACTTACATGTTGTGGACTCCACTTTGTAGCCCCATTTCTTAAGTTTGGCTCTGCATCTCATGGTGCCAGAGCGCAATCTGTTCAGTGCCTTCTAAGTCTCCCAGTTTTCTGTTTGCCCAGAAGGGAGTCTCTCATTTGATATCAGCCATTGATTGAGGTTCTGGTTTTTCACTTTTGGACTCTCGCTTGCTGAGGTGTTCCAGCAAGTGTCTCTGTAGATCTAAGAAAAATATTTCTTGATTTAAATCATTGGCGTGCTGGCTGATATCCAAACAGGGGATGGGCCGGAGATGTAACCACCTTGGTCCTTTCACTACTGGTTGCTACTTCCCGGCGGATGTCAGTTGGTACAATACCAGTGAAACACTGTAATTTCTACAGTGGTGTATGGCGCAGACACCCCACGATAGTCTGGCATGCCTCATTAAGAGCCACATCCATTGTTTTAGCATGTGCATGCATACTTCACAGCAGCAGAAGTGACCAGAAGCGATTAGAATTAAGTCCTGGGCCAAGAATACCATAGAAGTTCACTGGAGGATCTAGAAAATGCCTAGAGATGTCATATTTTATCAGACATGGCTAAATTAAACCACAGTTACAGATTCCGTGGATATAGGGACTGCACTGTATTGTGAATTCCAAGATGATGTGATCACCTCTTCCCAAGATACCAGTTGTGGTCACTTCAAGAAGTTTTTCTTTGTAAGTAAGGATCAGGTCCCTTTCTTAAGCCTATTTATCAGAGTCAAGGAAACAGAACTTAAAGGAACTGAAGAAGAGCAAACCACAGACCACCTACTGCAATGCAACCTGAGCCCTGCTACATGCACAATGGAGGACCTCCTTATAGCAACACCAGAGGCACTCCAAGTGGCCAACTACTGGTCAAAGGACATTTAATCAAATACCAAGTTTGCAAACTTTCTGTTTTGTTTGTTTGTTTTTAAATACAATACAACTGTTTGATTTGCTCCTGACATGATAAATAAATAAATATCAGCAAATCCTGAATGTTAATTCTAGAGGTCAGAGATAGTAATAACCCAAAAGAAAACAGTTTTATTAAAGACCCTTTTTTAACCATGGAACACCTGCTAATGATTTATTATTGACAAACTAGTTCCTGCCTTGAATCAACATTAAACTTTCTTCCAACTGCCTGTCAGTTGCAAAGGTTTGTTCATCTTCTCTCCTCTTTTGCCTGCAGGGCAGTTCAGTTCAGTTTAAAGTTGAACCACATGAAAGAAAGTGGCATTTATCTGCATTTATGGCTATACACGCACATACATATATGTCTGATATGACAAGGAGAGCCTTATCTGATTGTGAACTCGGAACTACAAACAGGTAGGCAGGCAACCCACACTGGCTGGGTGGGGTAAAAAGACAGAAAAAGTAAAATGAAGTCATCAAGGCCATGGGAAGAAAATCCTTCACTGTGATCAAAGGTTTTTAAGGCTGTCTGTTAATGGCAACACTTTCCTAAAACAAAACGGAAAAATCCCTTTGAAGAAGACAACAGCTGAGTGAAGAAGCCGGGTCCAGTGAATGTGGTTCTTATAACATACAGCTGCAACAGAGAGAAGGGGAGGGGGAGCAGGCTCAGTGCATTTTTGAACATATCAAAGCCTTGCCAGGCATGCTGGGTAAGCCAGCTCCAATTCAATGGAAAGGTGCTTGCAATTAAGGTGACTTCACTCTACCAAAAATAACCTCCGGCCATAGACTTCATATACCAGCTGTTTCAGAGATCAAAGGAAACAGCAACTGAATTGCATCTTAGCCTCTCAAGATATTAGAAACTGGGATTGAACTGGGGACACTGGGGTTTCAGTGGAGTTCATATTCAGCCACGTTCCCAATTTCATGGGGAAGGAAGAGACTTAGAGGAAAGCTTTGATTTAAAAACAAAAAATACTCCTCAACCCTTAAAGGGATCTTAGGAACCGGGTCCAGGAGTCTAATGTTTATCCTGGCACTGTGCAGTGGGATTTAATTAGTAAAGATTTTGCGCTGAAAGGGCTTGATAACCCCAGGGGAAGAATTGGGGGCGCCATGCCACGTGGCTGGCAACAGGGGGGGGGGGGGGGATATTTCCCCACTGCATTTGCTCACCAAAATGTTTGAGTGCCACTAAATTTGAAAGAGCTTAGTTCATTTTCAGTGGATGGATGGGAATCTTTATATATGTAGCAACTCTGGGAGGGGTTGTGGCATAATTCCCCACCACATTTGCTCACCATAGAGTGTGAGTGCCACTAAATTTGTAAGAACTTTCAATGGATGAATGGGAGTCTTTATACAGTTTTAGCTCTTCGGACAATGACAGGATTCACTCCTCCTTCCCCTTATTTTCTATTGCAAGTTTCCTCTAAAACAGGAGGGCCTGAGAAGAGTCCAAGGGGACTCTTTTCTCAGGCCCTCCTCTCTCTCACCATCCAATCATTCTTTCATTCTCTCCTTCCTTCCTTCCTCCCTTTTTCTCATTCCCTTCCACCCTTTCGTCTTTCCTTCCTCTTTCTTTCCTCCTTCTTCCTCCCTCCACCCATTTCTCTCTTTTGTCCTTCCTTCCTTTTCTCTTTCCTTTCTCCTTCCTTCCCTTTCTTCCACTCTTTTGTCATTCCTTCCCTCTCCACTTCTTTCTCCTTCCACCTTCACTTCCTTCCCTGTCTCTTTTTCCCTCCCTCCACTCCCTTCCTCCCTTCCATCTTTCCTTCTTTCTCTCTTTCCTCTCTTCCTTGATTCCCTTCCTCCCTTTTGTCTTTTCTTCTCTGTTCTTTTTTCCTTCCTTCCATCCACCCTTCTATCCTTCCTTCCCTTCCACCCTTCCTTCCCTTTTGTCTTTCCTTCCTTCCCTCTTTCCCCCCTCCTTCCTCTTTCTCCTTCCATCCTTCCCTTCTTCCCTTTCAGCTTTCCTTCCTTTCTTCTTTCCTTCCTCCTTCCCTTCCCGTCTTCCCTCACCAGGCAGCCAGTCCTCCTAGCAGGGAGTGCTAGTATACGGCTCCTAACTTAGAAAGTTTGCCCATGCCTGCTCTAAAATATAGGCATTTGCAGGGGTCCTTTTTGGTATCAACTCTACCATTTACACAGATTAAAGTGGCTGCCTTAGACAGCAAATGCTGCAGGGCAGAGCATGTGACCAAATGACACATGAGTAATATGTCCTATGCTAAAAGTTCAGATAATAAAGATGCATGGGGAATAATAAAGGCAAGTATCATCCCTAAGTTTCTAAAGTGGAGGAAATTACTTGGTAAGCAATCGGTTGGGCTGCAGTGGGGAGAAGCATATCCGTTTTCTCAAGTTCTTGATCACAAGATACCAGGTTTCAAATATAAACATGCAGGAATACCTTCAGGTGTTGAAAAGCATTCACAGAGTAGTAGTTAAATGTTTTTTTTACACACACACACACATATATATTAAAAAGCCTTGCCAACTCTGGAGATGAAACAGCCCAGGGGTGGTAGGCAAGCCTTTCCAAAAACATCCCCATAGAAAACTTGCCATGATGGTGCTTCAAATACATAAGCAGCATCACTTAAATCTAAATGGACATGGTCTTCCCCATTTTAATTAGCCTGCAGAGAAATCACATAATTACAATTCATCAAGAATCTGTCAGTATTATTTCTGCTTTAATTGGCATATTCTGAGCAAATCATGAAAGAACATACTGCTACTGACCAGTTTTCCAGAAATAGCCCCTGGGTTTGACATAAAGAGCAAAAATAGCCAAAACAGAAGTGTTCATATTACAGTAAGCCCTCCACCTGTATGGGGGTTAGGGGGGCAGAACCCCACAAAACTGGAAAACCATGAATAAAAGACTTCTTTTTATATATACCTAACAGAACAAAAGTTAAGACCACAAATGTGAAGTGCTCACTGTTGTTCCATTATGTTTTGGTCTCTCTCCTTCTATTATGATCCAGCCAATAATATCTGGCACATTGGGTACAGCAATGAGAAATCACATTTAGAATTTACCTCTTCCATCAAGAAAAAGAAACCTCCAGGGGTAATATTTTGTAAAATTGGTACTGTTATAATTTAGAATGTACTAGTAGTGTATTTTTTCCTAAATTGAACTTGAATTTTATCTTAATTGTATCGTTGTTGAGGTTTTTACTGGGTTCATTCGCAACACTAATGTTGCCAGACCGTCTGAACTATTCTAACTGTGTTTTAATGATATTTTATTGTGTATTTTTAATCTTGCATTTTGTATTGCATTTTAGAGTGTATATGTTTACTGTACATTGTTCTGCTTCCTGGCTGTAAGCCGCCCCGCGCCTATTTGGGAGTGGCGGCATAAAAGCCGAGTAAATAAATAAATAAATAAATAAATAAGTGGATGAACTCAATATTAACACTGACAAGGTGTGTGTCCTGAATTTCTCAGTGATTTTTGATATCCTCGTCCATGGTATCCTTCTGGGATGCCTGGAAAGTTTGGGTATCGGAGGCACTGTGCTGCAGTGGTTCTGGTCGTACCTCTCAGGCAGATTCCAGATAGTGGTGCTTGGGGATAGCTGCTCTTCAAAAAGATATTGTGCCTTGCCTTGAGCATTTGAAAAACAATCACCATCACATTTTCACCTACAGAAGCAAAATGACAGCAGCATGATGGAAGGGTTTCGTAGGTGGGAATATCTTATTACAAGCATATAGTATAGTAGGAGTATACATTTCAGTACAATTGCTTTAGATCATCATATGTATCACAAAACTCTATAACTGCACCTCTCATGCCAAAACAATATGGACTTGGGCCAATCAACATATTAAACTTACCACATTGAAGGTGCTGAAAACAGCATCCAAAATGGCTCTCAACTGGCTATCTTCCTGTTCAAACTTGTTTGGGTCCCTCTTCCACTTCTACCACCTTCACTTTTACAGGTGCAGTTGTCATGAACACGAGATAGGGACTTCACGGTGGTTGCCCCCATATCCTCCTTTCTGCACTTGTTCTTGCTGCTCTCTTGTCCAATAGTGATAAAATGACTCAGACAGAGGGATCATGATCTCTTTCTTCATTTCCTGCTTGTGTTGGCTTCCTCCATCACCTACCTATCCCAAAAGTGTTATGGGCAGATAAAACTATCTCATTCGGTCAAAGTTAATTGATTGTCCTCTGTTGTAAAGAAAAGGAACCGACTCAGACTGAACCCTTCTCCCTGTATTTCTCTTTCTTCCCATCTGCTCTTTTATGCTGGAGGACAGGCTGGAACATGTCTTCCTCCCATCATTTCCTCTTTTAGATTAATTTTAGGAAGGATTGGGCTGTTTCTGTTCAAGAATGTATTTCTTTTATAAATGTTCCCCCTGCTGAATCTAAATATATTTATCTGCATTTTTAGTTCTTTAAATCCATCATCGTAACACAGGCACTTCCACTATTGCCAGAGTAAAGGCTCTAGCAGGCCTGTCACTCCAATAATAATCTCTCAACATCCATTCCCCTCCAGTTTGGCCTCAGTTTACTTCCGTTTCTGAAAAATGAGATCAAAGTGCAAAAGTTGTTTGGATTCAATTAAGAGAAGGTCATATCTTGTCCAACCCAGTATGCGTGCTGTAGCTTCTCCTAGCTTGTCTGTTCTTCCTAATGAAACATTGAACTCAGTTTGTAGCAATTGCAGGAAGCAAAGGAGGACGGGGGAGAGTTGAAGTAAGAGATGGGACATTTTAAAAGCAATTGAAAAAGTTGGATGTGAGAGGATTAATAAGGACTGCCCTCGCCAAACTGAGGAAGTTACACAGTAGCAAATCTTGACAATTTCACATTAAACAACCAAGTGTATCCAAAAGATGGTTGTCTCAAACTGTCTCCAACTGCTCCAGTTTTCATATTTCCAAGATGTGTTGTCTGTATTGAGTTGTGTCTGATATCTCCTTGAAGCCTACAATATATTTCTAGGGACAGAGAGCTCTTGAGAATGGTTAATTCCAATCGGCCAACCATTCTGCTACCTTGTCCCCCGTCCCCCACCAAAAAGATGTATCCCAAAAATAAACACTGGTGTGATTTTTCAGGATTTTTAGGATGCTCAAAATATAAGCCTTGCTTCAAAAATAAACTCTAGTTACAGTTCATAACAAATCAAACTAAATAGTGTCCAGGCAGCTATACATGTAAAAAAAAAAAGAAGTATGAAATGGCAATAGAATGTAGTAGGGCATGTAAACCCTTTACTAAGAAAAGCAGACACTATTGGGCAGTTTTAAACTATGAATTTTATATTTACATTTTATTGATATGCATGTTTTAACATGTTTTAATCTCTATGTTTTTTATATATGTATTTCAATTGACTTATGTTTTATTAGGGATGTGCACAGATCCATTTTGAAAAACGGGCTCTGGCTGTTCCAAGTCTTTTGGCCAGCAACAATGGCACAGGCACTGCTGCCATTTTTTTTCTAGAAGCAACAGACTACATGGATGCCGACCATGGCAACTTTTAGTTTCATTTGGCTACACATGGAGTGCAGAGATGCAGCCACATGCCCGCATGGGGTTTCCCTGTGAGCTCTGTCTGTTGAGCCACCGAGAACAGGACAAAAGCCATGGTGTGTCTTTTAGCCAAACTGGGCCTCAATTTTTCTGTTGTGAGCAGGCTTATGAGAGAAACAGATCATTGCTTGCTTTGCTTTTTGACTCAAATAGCAACAAATAAGTGTTTACTTTTGATACACTTAAGAAACTGCCACCAATGGTGCCCTTCTCATGAGGCAAGCTTCAAATGTGGGGTAGAGGTGTCTTTTTGCCATTTCTAAAGCTGCCATAAAATGAGAAGGTAATTTATATCTTTTTGAAAGAAGGGCTAATGCTTCTTCAGTGGGGCTCCCACTAAAATAAGTTTTTAAAGGGTGCCTTAACTTAGCTTCATTGAAAGGATGTTGAGGAGAAAGGGCCCCAGAAAGGGTGGTTTCTTATGTCTGATGCCTTAAACCCAGATGTTATTGAAGGATCTGAGAAGTTCCTTGTAAAGGGGAGACACTGGAGGGTCCCGTCCTAGAGTTGGAAAGAAGCTGTTCCTTTAAGGTAGAGTTTCCCCAAACTGTGTTCTTCCAGATGTTTTGGACTTCATCTCCCACAATTCCTAACAGCTGGTGAACTGCCTGGGGATTTCTGGGAGCTGAAGCCCCAAACACCTAGAGGAGCTGAGTTTGAGAAGCAGTGCTTTAAGACAGTATTTTTCAACCTTTTTTGAGCCGCGGCACACTTTTTACATTTACAAAATCCTGGGGTACACCACCAACCAAAATGACACCACCCATATTCCTCCCAAACCGCCAAAAGGTACTTACTCTACCACTACAGGGAGGAAAGTGTATTTTAGGTAGCTCCAATGGAACTACCCACCCTTTCCTCCCCTTTTCCCTGTATGATGGGGGAAAGGGTAGTGGAGCCACCCTTTCTCCCATCTGATGGGAACAGGGTGCCAACGCACCCTGTGCCATCCCCACCATATGATGGGGGAAGAAGGGAAGGTGCACGGGGTGCCATGAGCTGCCCCACATACCTTCCCTTTCACCAGCAACTGCCAGTGAAATGGCACGGCCCAAAAGGACAGTGTGAAGAGGTAATTGGTATTCTTGCACAACTCTGTTGACAGCTTCTAATGGAATTATAATGGAAATTGCAATGAAAGACATAGAGAATTTTAAAGACATCATATTAATTAAATCTGTGTATAATCAAATCCACAAATGTAGTGAGCTGACAGTACCCATCCACCCACCCGTTTCTCTTTTTTTGCAATGTCTTTCAAAGTAGTTGTTCTGGCATGACATAGAGATTGTGTCCTATTTACCCATCAAGCTCAGTAATGCCTGCCTGGGATCAACTCTTCAGGGATTCAGGCAAAATTCTTTCCCACCTGCTGTTTCCTGATCTTTGTTACCAAATGCAAGAGATTAAACTTGGTGCTGTCCACCTCTGATGTGTATTCTATACTTGTAGCATACAGGGATGTTGGCTTTATTGTCATTACGTCTTATTGCAGTCATACATGGGGGGGGGGGGAATGCCACCTATATATGGAAAAGATGCCAGCTGTTTCTCTTGCCAAAGGGATGTTGTCTTTATCATCAGCATAACTTTTTAATGCATGCTCATATTAAGGTCATATATGGAAAAGATGCCAGTTATTTCTCTTGCCAAAGGAAGCAGAGCAGAAAAAAAACCTGTGTGTATATTTCAAAATTTTGCCCTCTCCATCACCCTTCACAGAGCATTCTTGTTTTTGAAGTGGCAAATTAATTGAAATCCGGTGAGGATTATTCACCCACCCTTCCGCCCCAGTGCACACTGGCTGCGAGTTAGATAAACAGATGTGGCATCAAAAAGCTTTTAAATGTTTTAATTATGGAAAATTAATTAAGGTACCTTACCCTGTGGCCTGTTTGTTCAGAGTCAGGCCTGGCTGTGTGGCCGACCAGGAGATATTGCCAACTGATGTCTGTTTAGCATCCTGTGAAATGCTTCCTGTGACTCACTGTGTGTGACACTCGGGTGGGTATAAAAGCTGGCACAATTCCGTTCAACATCAATAATCCTTTGTGAGGAAAGGAAAGCTATGACAAGCCTGATAATTTGCAACATTGAATCAGAGAGTCAGTTTCACACACACATAAACACACCAATAAACAAATGCAATGTTAGAGTTTAGTTTACTTTCCCCCAAAAAATAACAACATAGCAACCAACATAATATTGTTTGTTTATCAAGCAAGCCTTAATCAGAAATAGATTTGAAAGTTGTGGTGGTGTTGCCTTTGATTTCTGATGAGTTGAAACTGACAACTGTGTATCTCACTGCAAGTAAAGGATAAATATTTTGGATTGTTGTTAGAGGGTTCACCCAATCCCCAGGCCCATGCTCCATATATGTAATTAGAAGAAGCATGGTAGGGTATTTCCTCTGTCTTCAGGAAAATGGCTTTCTAGTAATTATGGAGAAAGATTATGGAGAGAGATTCAGTTTGGCAATATTTCCCTTATTACACATACCTGATTTTTACTTAGTCAATTTTTAGCTCTGAAGATCTACTTGTGGGTGAACCCAGCTTACAAAACAGAAGGCACTGAGGGCCAAATGAGATGGATGGGGCCTGCATCTTGGTTTAAGGACTGTGACTGGTTCCAAAAACCTCTGGAAGCAAAGACAGCCATTTTGCCAGAGGCTTCATGGGTCTAGGGACTTTATCATACCAGCCTGTTGTCTTCCAATACTGGCATCTGGGCTGTAGCCAGGATTTTGATTCGGGGAGGGGGGCTTAGTTTGGTTTGGGGGGGGGGCTGAGACTGGGTGGAAGACGGTCTACCCTAGCAAACCATTTGTATTATCCCAATAACCTCATGAATGTGGGATATAATGAGCATGGTGATCAGATCATAATATGAATAAACATAACAGTTTAAATAATGTACCAGTAAGGCCTTCTCCCGGACCACCCTGAGAATTTCAGGGGGTGAAGCCCCTTAGCCCCGGCTACATGCCTGACTGGCATATTTCCATTTGATTAAAGAATATAATTGTGATTATAGTCCTCAAACAAATGAAAATGTAGAATAACAGAATCATAGAGTTGTAAGAGACCACATGGGTCATCCAGTCCAACCATGCAGAAATAATCAAAGTACCCCCAACAGATGGCCATTTAAAAGCCTCTAAAGAAGGAGCCTCCAGCACACTCTGAGACAGTGAGTTGCACTGTTGAACTGCTCTTAGAGGGAATTCTTCCTAATGTTCAAGTGGAATCTCCTTCCTTGTAATTTGATTTCATTGCTCTGAGTCCTAGTCTCCAGGGCAACAGAAAGAGCTTGCTCCTTTTCCTTATGTCATCCTTTCAAATATGATTATCATGTCTCCTCTCTGCAAGCTAAACATCCCCAGCGCTTGAAGCCACTCATCATAGGGATTCATGGTCTCCAACCCTTTGATAATTTTAGTTGCCCTCTTCTGGACACCTTCCAGCTTGTCAATATCCCTCTTGAATTGTGATGCTCAGAATTGTACACATGCCGTTATTGGAATGATCACTTTAAAAACATTGTGCAATAAATTCCATTGCACTTTTATCCTACCATAACTGCACTTCATCAGCTGTGTGTGATAAAGTCCTGGAAAGAATTGTCTAGCCTGAAATATGGAAGCCAAGGAGATGTAAATAGTTGAACATTAGCTCAGAATGGTTTAAAGTTTGTGCAGAAGACCATTTTCTGGCAAAAAGAAACTTGCTCAGAAACCCACCCACACATTACAAGAGAGAGAAAATAATCCTGCAATCTAGATATTAATAAATTCTTATGGGATCATTACCCATTTGGACCAGACTTCAAATGTAACACTAGCTGTGGTTCATGAAATGCCAGGAAGTTATGTAGCCAGCTCATGGCTCCTTTTCCTGCCACCTTGAAATTTTAATTATTCTCTTCCTTACTGGTAGTAAAATAAATCTCTGCTGTCAGCAAATAGAAATGCTGCATTGCTGTGTTAAATCTTTCCATTTAAAATCTTCCAAAGATTCAAGACATATTAGCAATACTTGCCTCTCTCATTTTCATTTTTAAAAATCCTGTAAGGAGAAGATGGGTGTCATTCCCTCCCTTTCAGTGTGAAGATCATGAGTGCTTTATGCAGACAGAATGGCACTCACAAACATGTATTCCATGTGCAAGATCAACTGGCCTGGATGAACCTCAATGGTTACAGATATACACAAAAGATTTTAGTGGGCAAACTCTAACACTAGGACAGAACCAGAGCATAGAAACTAAGGGCCCTTCCGCACAGCCCTATATCCCAGAATATCAAGGCAGGAAATCCCACAATTTCTGCTTTGAACTGTGTTATGTGAGTCCACATTCAGATAATGTGGGATTTCCTGCCTTGATATTTAGGGCTGTGTGGCAGGGCCCTTACTGTTATTTACTACAGATCTCCGTAGACAGCATTCTTCAGCCAGTGGCTGTAGTGACTGGGGTTCTTGGAAGTTGTAAACCAAAACTTAAGCTTCCCCAGCTTTTGCCCAGAATAGTCCAGTGTAGACTGGATGTTCTCAATGGCCATTAAAGAGTAGCTATTGCAAAAGACAACAGAAAACCCGTGTGCAGTTTTGTATGTATGTTGCATACATGCTTGCATATGTTTGTGTGCATGAGAAAGAGAAGTGTTGAATATTCAACAGTGTTCAGTATTTTAAACCTTTCACGATGTCTTGGAGCAGCATTATAGGGAAAGTCATTTTCAGTGACCCAAATCTCTTTTCTACCTATCTTAACTTTCTAGAGATGCAAGCAGATATTCTTGGGTATCCTTCCACCTCTCCTCTTCCTGCTTCTTTATTATTTCAGTTCTATTTAAAGTTAAATTACTGTAGTTTAATTCTTAGCACCTTCAGAGAGCTTTCCTATCTCTAACAGGGTTTTTATAATAAAGTATTGGCTTGTTTATTTACTCGCTGGTGCTTTTACTTGTTAATCAGAGTTGCTTGCTGCTATACACAGGCACACTTTCCATCAAGAAGTCTAGCCTGGAACCCAGGTCTCGGCGGTGGCCAGGGGAGCTTTTGCACAGTTAAGACTCGTGCGCCAGCTGCGCCCGTACCTTGGGAAGTCTGATCTGGCTACGGTCGTCCACGCTCTGGTCACATCCTGAATAGATTACTGCAATGCACTCTACGTGGGGCTGCCTTTGAAAACAGTTTGGAAATTATAACTAGTCCAACGGGCGGCAGCCAGATTACTAACTGGAGCTACATACAGGGAGCATACCACCCCCCTGTTGTGTCAGCTCCACTGGCTGCCTGTCCAATTCCGAGCTCAATTCAAAGTGCTGGTTTTGACTTTTAAAGCTCTATACGGTTCTGGCCCAGCCTACTTGTCTGACCGCATCAACCGCTATGTCCCATCTCGTACCTTAAGGTCATCCGGGGAGGCCCTGCTCTCGCTCCCGCCTACATCGCAAATGTGGTTGGTGGGGACGAGGGACAGGGCCCCCCGTCTATGAAACGCACTCCCTATTGATATTCGATCAGCTTCATCCCTCCTGACATTCAGAAAAAGAGTGAACTCCTGGTTATGGGACCAAGCGTTTGCACTTTAAATAGCACGATACGGCACTCTAGATTGGTCAGATGGCAAATTGGTGGATAAGATCTAAGGCTTATGGATGGAATATTGTTTTTAACTGTGATTAATGTACATGATGTTTTAATGTTAATTGTATTTTAATGTATTTAACTTTAGTTGTATTTTAATGTATTTAATCTTAACTGTTGTTATTATGTACTGTGTGGCATCAAATCGTTGCTGTTGTTAGGCCTCTCTGAGTCCCCCCTCAGGGGTTGAGAAGAAGAGGGGTATAAGCACTGGAAATAAATAAATAAATAAATAGCTCTCAGTCACAATACAGAAACAGCCTTGGGGGTGACTCACACCTGGGAATGGGCAGGGGGAAGATGGCCCTGTTCATTCCCCTGCACTTCTGTGAGTTTCAGTGTTATGTTGAACTGTGTAGCCAAAGATGGCCTGGATAACTCAGTGTAATAATGACTTCATTAACAGGTGTATTCAACTCGTCCCTGTGACGTTTTCAGCCTATGGCAGAGATGAGGAATATACGACCCTCCATATGTCTCTATAAACGTAACTTTCCAGATAGTACATTGTTGTTACAGGTCCCACTTGATCACAACCTGTTATTGTGCATGCCTTAAAGTTGCCTGTCAACCTAGCTGTTGTTTCCCAAGTCTCTCAATTATTTTGACCATGGCATACAAGTGAGAAATGAACACTTGCTTCAGCAAGCCAATCTAAGGAACACTGGACCAGGGATTCAAAGATAGGCTCAAGCTCCTAGCAGATACTCAATCCTTTACCTTCTGCAGCCTTTCAACCAGCTGTGCTTTCTGTTTCAGCTTCATTGTTGCCCTAATAACCTTTGTCCGTTGATTAGAATTGGTTCCCACATATCTCCTAATGAGTTTTGTGCCTGCTATTATTCTGCCGGTGTCCGGAAAGGGAGTTTCAGAAAACAACTCTTTCTTTGCCTTGAGGCTATGGCAAAAGTTAACTGCTTCTAGTAAGTGAGGAAACAGTTGGCTGAGTCCACATGCTGACAGATTTATCACCCCTGTCAATGATGATAATGGGGTGATTACTACCTGAAAAAAAGCCTACGTAGATTCTGAAGGATTCTGAAGGGCAGCATCCGTGTCAGTTTGATGAACTACTAATCTCAGAGCAGGAAACAGGTAGTCTGTACATCATAACTGGATAAGTGCTCCAAAGACCTACCCTTGTGTATCTTCGATCTTGCAATATAGGCAGGATACAAGGGGATAAGGAAGAGCTTAACTCTTCACCTCCCTACCACAATTTCTTTACTAAACACTCCATACATCTTTTTGCTCCTTATTGCACATGAGGGCCAAAATATGACAAGGGAGACTAGTGATCGGATTTCACAGTGTGCCTCCCTGCATCCTTTAAAGAAGTTACACAAAGGGATGGAGTCTAATAATAACTGGAACAAAGACTAATTAACCTATTCTTCTTGACTCTTTTCTCCAATCTGAACTCCTCACTGGAACTACTGGAAAAGTGCTTCATAGAGAAGAATTATTCTTATTACACATTATTATTCCCACTTCATTCAACATCAAAATGAGCTGTCAAACTTTAGAACATAATTAAAAACATATCTCTTTGGGCAGGCCTACCTAGTCAATTTTAAACGATGAATTTTAACTTTGCATTTTATTAGTATTGGTGTTTTAATTTTTTTATTATGTATTTATTTACAGTATTTATATCCCGCTCTTCTCACCCCCTCAAGGGACTCGGGACAGATTATAATTTACATATACCTGGCAAACATTCAATGCCATTTAGACATACAACATATATAGACAGACAGCTTTTTAAGCTTCATGAGGGTATGCTTGGTTCTGGCCACAGGGGGAGCAGCCGCTTCACCATCCACTTGTGACACCGAGTCCTTTGATGGAGTATTTCCTCATTCTTCTGGACATTGCTGGAAGGTTTTATGGTGTTGTAAATTAGTTAAATTAGCCTCCGTGCATAAAGCAGTACCTATATTTCCTACTTGACAGATGCAACTGTCTTTTGGGCTTCATAGATTGACAGCAAGCTAGACTATTAATGGGAGATTACTCCACCCCAGGCTGGCTTCGAACTCATTACCTCTTGGTCAGTAGTGATTTTATGCAGCTGGCTACTAACTAGGTGCGCCACAGCACGGTTCTAATCTTTGTTCTATGTATTTCAATGATATTGTGTTTTAGCTGTGTGTTTTGCCTATGTTGAAATCAGTGCCGGATTTACTATTGTGCTTAGGTGTGCTTAAGTATGTGGCCCCATCATCTTCCTGCCAAAATAATAACAATAATGATGATGGATTTTGCCTATGTGGTTCAATTCTAAATTTGAAGGCATTCTTGCTGTTTTGGACTGATTCTATACGTGATAGAGTTGATAGTCTAAGCAGGTAGTGTAAGCCTACCAGGCATACCTCCTTCAGGGCCCAAGTAAGGGGTCTCATAACGTAACTAGCGCAACAGGGCTTCATTTGTCCTACATCCCGCACTGGTTGCAACCTGCCTTAAATTACCTTCCAAATAGACTACTGTACAGGAGGTTGCCCCCAAGACTATTCAGCGAGTGCAATATATGGCAGCTAGACTGTTGACAGATGTGCAGTTTATTCACTGCGTTTGGTCTTGTGCTAACTGCACTGGCTTCAAATCTGCTTCTTCATGGCAGAGGACAGGGCTGTGATTTTATAATATTAATGAATTCTACCATTCTAGGATTTTTAGCACTATTCCAGGTGATTGTTTAGAGCTACAAAACCCTAAATTGTTTGGGATCAAGATTCATTATATTTGAAAGAGTGCTTTCTTCCATATGACGCTGCCCTGAAGCTGGGATTGTTTTATGCAGTGTTTCCCAACCAGTGTGCCATGGCACACTAGTGTGCCATGAGCAATCATCAGGTGTGCTGTGGGAAATTGGCACTCTCCCCCCTCCTAGCAGGCCCCTCACAGGTTTTCAAGAAACAAATTGAGCCTCTCCGCTTGGAAATGGTTTTTTAATATTATTTTACTGATTTTTTGAGAGTTGCCCCCAAGGAACTGTTTATAACAGCTTCAGGACATCCATAGTTAACTGGAAACAAGTTTCATTCACGGTGAAATTTCACAAAGGTCTGGAGATCAAGCTCTATGAGGAGCGGCTTGAAGAGCTGGGCATGTTTAGCCTGAAGAAGAGAAGGCTGAAAGAAGACATGATAGCCATGTATAAATATGTGAGAGGAAGTCATAGTCATATATATGTTGTGTTCATCGAAACAGGCCCAAGTTTCACACTGAGTGTATAAATACATTTAAACTTCACAATAGCAAAGATAACAAAATATAATGTGTATTGAATGACAAAGCACAAGGTACAAACTGTGTAAATACATTTAAAGACATATTAACTATATGTATTACTGTGTTAGAGTGTCATTTTGTGTCGTTTTGGTTGGTGGTGTGCCCCAGGATTTTGTAAATGTAAAAAGTGTGCCGCGGCTCAAAAAAGGTTGGGAAACACTGGTTTAATGGACGCACTGTTGCATGTTCCACATTACTATAAGGCTACGTTGGTGAGTATCACTAGCTCATGAACTCACTTCTGACGGAAGTCAGGCTAATGCCTTCCCTCTTGAACATCTAACCATACTATTTGCCCTTAAATTACACCCAGATAGCTTTCCTGACTATTTGGTTGTCATTCTTCAAATTCTTCTTCTGACAAACTCACTTTACATCACAAAAGCAAACATAAGACTAAGAGCTGCATGTCTGCTATTAAATATTTTGCCCTCAAACTGTTTGTAGGCATGGCCAGCTTTTATTGAAGTACCTCCATATCTAGAACTTCTAAGCAATATTGTTAGCTTAGAAGAAAGCTAGGCCAGAAGATCACCAGGAAGAGCAGGAGACGCCCAGGCCTGGACTGAGTCAGAAAGTTGAGATAGGGATCCCGGTCAGCTGAGAACCAGGCCAGCAGCCAAGGCGAGCCTGAGAAATCCATGCAGGAACTATGAAAGGCAGGGAGTTTCCATCATTTCTCAGGTTTCCTTGATTGATAGCCAAGGAGCAGAGGCTGATGAGTGCCAAAAACTGATAGCTAAATAGACGTTAGCTTTGGCAAGCAAACAAACGCACAATGAAGATTGATTCAAGCTTACTTTAGAATTCAGCAACCATACTTAACACTCCAAAGTCTACGTGGCTTAGTTAACAAGTGGATGTGGGCTAAACGAACAGACCCTGTTAATCCTCTTTTGTACCATCTTTTCAGCTGCTTTAAAATGTTCTAGTTTTTCTCTGCCTCCCATGTTCTTACTTTGACTGACTCTGATTTCCATTGGTTAAAACTGAATTCAGAAATAGTTTGCTGAGTCAATTACCTCAGCAGAAGAGAAAGGAGTGGAATTTTTGCTACTCCCAGTAGCAGGGCCGTAGGCAGGATTTTGATTTGGTGGGGGCTGAATCTGAGTGAGAGAGGGTCTACCCTAGCAAACCTTTTGTATCGTTATCCCAATACCCCCATGCATATGGGATCTACTGAGCATGGTGATCAGATCATGATATAAATACACATAGCAGTTTAAATAATGTACCAGTAAGGCCTTCTCCCGGACCACCCTGAGAATTTCGGGGGGGGCTGAAGCCCCCCAAGCCCCCCTCCTGGCTACATGCCTGCCCAGTAGGGTCAATCAAAAGCAAACTGCCATAGCCTCTCCTAACAGTCTTCCCTCGCTACTTCGTGGACTCGCTGTTTTCCAGGGCCTGGCCCAGTGAGTGAGCAAGCAAGCAAGGGAGGGCAGGTGAGTGAGCGAGCGAGGGCGGCAAGGGCAGCAGTGGTGGCAGAAGCAGGAGCCTGGCCACCTTTTCCAGGCTTCTGCTTCTGCCGCTGCTTCTGCTTTTACGGCCCTCCCTACCTCCCTTGCTCACCCACCCACCCATTCTCCCTTGCTCACTCACTACTCATCAGGACAAGTCCTGGTTCTGCCACTGGGATGCAGCCCAGTGAATAGCGAGCAAGGGAGGGAAGGCTGCAATGGCAGAAGCAGCGGCAGAAACAGGAGCCTGGAAGAGGTGGCCAGGCTCCTGCTTCTGCTACTGCCCTTACCACCCGTGATCAGGGCCGTAGCCAGGATTTTGATTGGGGGGCTGAGTTTGGTTCGGGGGGCTGAGACTGGGTGGAAGAGGGTCTACCCTAGCAAACCTTTTGTATTGTTATCCCAATAACCCCATTAATGTGGGATATAATGAGCATGGTGATCAGATCATGATATGAATAAACATAACAGTTTAAATAATGTACCAGTAAGGCCTTTTCGCGAACCACCCTGAGAATTTCGGGGGGGGGGGGCTGAAGCCCCCTTAGCCCCCCCCTGGCTACATGCCTGCCCATGATAAATTAGGGAACAGTGTACTCTGATATATTTTTGGTTCCAAGTGTCAAAGTTTTCATATGTGAAAAGTTGTAGAGGATGGAGTCTACTGACATCTGTACAAAGGAAGTAATCTTGTGGCTCCTTTAGTTATTCGGTTCAGGATCAGGTTTTGTGATCTGCTGTCTTGTTTCTTCAGATGCAACCTGCATCTGAAGAGATGGATTGCAGAAAAGCTGAATCTGGAACAAATAACTTAGTTTTTAAAAATATATCACTGGATGTCTATTTTCTTTACATAGTGAAACAGGTAAAAACAGTGATCTATGGTGATATCAGAGTGAGCAAAGTGAGCACGCTGCCTCTCAGATTAGAATTCTGTCCCTAATTAAAATATTTTCCAAGGCATTTTTTTTCTAAAATTGCAGTAACTTAAAACTCCAGGTGAGCATTTGTAAATATAGTTTAGACATCAAAGTAAAGGAAGATGTAAAATTACCAAGGAAATGTAAACAGGCAATATAAGAATCCTAGATGTGAATTATTTTGAGTGTCACACTCTCCGCAATGTTAAAAATTTGGGAACTTCATTTTTTGGAGGGGATGAGATATGCACGTGCACACACATACCCACACACACTGAGCAGCCTTGCTTTCCCAGTACCATTTTTTTCTTACGAGTTGTTTGAAATTCTTATCTTTCACTGAGCCAGCACGATATATTCCAGGTACAGGAACGAGAGATTACGTGAGTGTCCATTGCTAAGTATACAAGTTATTTTCAAAGTATGGGAATTTTTAAATTGAAATGAGCAGCTTTATCTCTCTGGGATTTGCATAGACATAATACAAATGTTTGCCTTCTGTTGTCTCACTCCTTAACAAGACCTTCCTGGTTGGAAAGGAACAGATAACACAAAAGCGCTAAAAGTGGCAGGCAGGCAGAGTAAGGTCAAAGAAACCTCACAGATATCCCAAGATGTCCCTTAAAAAAAAACAGGCTGTGTGAAAAAACTCCACTGTGGTTGTCTTCTGAGGAAGCTTTCTTAAGAAGACAATATGGAAAGACGTCTTGGTTGAGATATCAACAGATCTTAGATAAATGCAATAATGAACCCATACTGAAGGGTTTTGATAAGATAAAAGAAAAGGCAACCTCTTTTAATTGGTTTCAATACACCCAACTAACGGAGATTTACAAAAAAGACAAACTCAGAGGTTTTGACCGAATTCCAAAATAAGTTAATACAAAAAAAAAGATCTCATTAATTTATAAAAAACTTTTAGAATGGGCCACGGAATTAGAGTTGATAAAAAATACTATGATCCAGTGGGCAAAGAACTTTGGCCACAATATTAAATTGGAAACATGGGAAAGAACTTGGAAGACCCACATGAAATACACATACTCTTACGATTTAAAAGAGAATCATATGAAGATATTACAAAGGTGGTACATTACCCCAACAACTTTAGTAAAAATTAATCAGAGATATGATTCGAGGTGCTGGAAATGCAAAAAAGAAGACGGAAATCTATATCATATGTGGTGGGGCTGTCGGAAAGTAAAAAAAAATTGGGAAAAATATATAGAGAAATCCAGCTATGCCTTGATATTAAATTTGAAATGAGAACTGAATACTTATTATTGGGTTTGTTTGATTTTAAATTGTAAAGGAATATAGAAAAATTGTTTATATATCTTATAACAGCTGCAAGATTAACGCTTGCAAAACGTTGGAGAGAGAAAGAGCTGCCTACTTTGAATGACTGGTGATTGAAGATTATGGAAATCATGAAGATGGACTGTTTAACAACATCACTGGGACACAATGTAAACATGAAAAAAACAGACTGGTCTGCGATTATAGGATACTTGAGGGAAAATAAGATTGACTGGATAGTCAAGATTTGAAGAGTCTAGAGATAATTCTAGATAAAACTGTTTGATTTTTGACAGCCAATGTAGGTAGAAATACTACTATAATTGACTGGGTTAAAGCTACCTTAATGAATTGTAAGATAATTGGAACTCATGCTAAGACTTTCTCTATTTCCTTTTCTTGTCCCCTTCCCTTCCCCTCCCCGCTGATCTTGTTCCCCCCTCCCCTGGTTCCCCTTTGGAACCTTTGTGTTCTATCTTTGTTTTGTTGCTCCTTCTTTTTCTTCCTACTTTCTCTGTTTTAATATTAGGTGTTTGTGTTTTGTCTATTTGTTGTGAAAACCAATAAAACTCTTTTTTAAAAATAAAAAATAAAAAACTTATGAAGGGCAACGGAAAAAATCTGGAAAAAACTTTGAAAAAAAAGTCAAGAAAGCGAAATGGAGGGAACCTCAATTGTAAACACAGGGCCCGTCCAGAGATGACCTTTATTGCAGTAACTCCGGCAATAAAGGAGGGCTGTCCAGGGGCTACAAAAAAACCCCTTGGTTTGTAGAGAATTATTTTGATAGTGGATTTATTCTGTGCCATCTTGGAAGGTGCAGGATAAATCCACTATTTCTGGTGTCTGGACTGCAGAATATCCACCCCCTCCCCAAAAGCCCCCAGACCCCCTTAGAAAAGTAATACAAACTTACCAGGCCTCCATTACAAGCTTCAGCAGGCTCTTCCGGCGTGTAGAAATGACACGCCAGAAGGGGGGGAGAGGTGAGAGGAAAATTGCTTCCCCCCGCACTCTCCTGGCACATCATTTCTATAATGTATGTGTAATGGAGGCCTGGTAAGTTTTTAGTACTTTTCTAAGGGATCTAGGGGCTTGTGGGGAGGGGGGTGCACGCTGTCTGGGGTGGGTGTGGATAGGCTCCCAGGAAAATCCGTGTTTTTAAATGCAGATTTGCCTGTCTGGATACAAATTCTGTGGATGCTGAGGTTCTAATATATGTAAGTGGCATAGTAAAATGATGTCCCTTACATCAAATGGCAAAATCAAGGTTTGCTCTTTGAAATGTCATAATTGGAGGCAGTACTATTATGGAGGGTCCTGTGCTGCCTTTATCAATGAACCTGCATATAGGTGTCCTATACCTATTATTATTATTATTAGTATTAATATTATGAAATAGCCCTGAAACTCAAGACAACTAGCGAAAATTGGAATGGACACAACTAAAACAGACATCAATAAACAAAGTACAATGTAATTATACTACCAATAGTTTAATTACATAAAATATCAATGATCAGTAGATAGTTTAATGGAATTAAAAATGAAGCCATTAAGAAAATTAAGTAATGTCAAGTACAATAATCAAAAGCCCTGCTTTGTAATGTCTCTGTTTGAATGGCTCAGCAGGCTGCCACATAACATTTTCCCCACATAACATTTTTAAAATTATTAGAAACGTTACATTTTAGATTGTAACTCTCAAAACGCGAACCTGCCAGTAATGGCCAGTTACCTTGTTAGCTGGGTATTATGTGATTTTAGCTCCGCTAAATCATGGGTTTAGGGGCCCAAAGTGAATGAGACAGAGATGTGTTGAAGGCAAAATCAGAGGCTTTATTCTCAATGGCCACAGAAAATATCAGTGGAGATAGCCCTCCAAAGAACTGACATACCACAACTGAAAATACAGAGCTTTTTTATTTCCTTTGACAGCTATTCAAGAAATCTTGAATAGCTGTCAAAGACATTTCCCCATGTCTTCTCTTTGGATCAGAAACTGCCTATTCATTCATTCATTCATTCATTTATTTGATGTACTTGTATACCATCCTTCTCAACCCCAAAGGGGACTCTGGGCGGTTCACAGTGTTGGCAACAATTCAATGCCATTGATAAAAAACAGTATAAAACATAAAATTTTATTTCCTTTGATTAAACATTTTTGAACACATCACATAAAATACCATCACATATCACACAAAGACAGAGCCATTGTGTGTATAAAGTCCTGGGTCATTGCACTTTCAACTTTCACTTTAATTTTAAATATTCTTATGATGGGCTGAATGCTTGGGTCCACAGCCAGGTCTTTAGCTACCTCCTAAAGGTCAGGAGGGAAAGGGCCAACCAGCTTTCACTTTGGAGGGAGTTTCATAGACGTGGAGCCACCACTGAGAAGGCCCTGTCCCTCTTCCCCACCAGCCACACCTGTGAGGTTGGTGGGGCCAAGAGCAGGACCTCCCGAGAAGATCTTAATGTACATTAGGATCCGTGTCCTGAGTGGTTTAGGATTCCATTGGACGTCATTGCTGTTTGGCTCTTGGTGATGGAAGGAAACTCAATAAACTGTCATTGGAGCATTTGAAGTATCAATCTGTTTAATGGTCCACATCTTAGAAGGGTACAATCACAAAGGATCATAGTGTGGTGATTTCCAATCTGCCCATGATGGGCTTAATGGTATTGTTCCAGTGGACACAATGGGGGTGAATCTTAACACACAATAAGGTGCTGTCAGGTGTTGGTTAATCAATAGACCTCTCCACTAGGGAGCCAATACAGACATCTGGAAAAAGGGAACATTCCTAGACTAGCCCCGATCGATCGTATCATCCCAGATAGATAAACGAAACCCAAAAAGCTCTCACTCAAATTAATTGTATATCCCTCTCCCATTTTTCCTAATTGGTTGTGTGGCAATTATGATTATTTTCTCTGGGTGAGAGTGAAGCAAGATGAGTTCACATTCTGGGGAATTTCCAAGGAATTTTATAGAAAGGTTATTTTTTAGGGTGATTAGAAATGACAATTGGAGCCATAGATAATAATTCATAATTTGGATGTGATTTCTTGATATCATAGGAATTCTGGGAGCTCTTGAAACTTTCCCAAGTTTTGAACTTAATCAGTATCCAGAGTTAGCATATTTCGATCTTATGGCCTATGAGAACCCTTCCAAAGCCACTTCAGCTAGTAAACTGAAAGGCCCTTTTTTCTTCTTATATAACAGATGGATGCCTTTATGTGTGGCTAGCAATCAGCACAGAAGGGGCCAATTACTTAATTTTGGTACTTTGTAGTTTGTCCTGCAGCTGCTGCAATAATTTAATGTCTCTTCTGAAACCTGGATGCATCCTCTGCCTGCTGAACTGTAGACTGGGATTCAAGTTAACCAATGACATATTTGGGAAAGCAAAGAGACAGGGTCTATAATGTAACAGGTGTTTCATGATTCTTGGAGCTCTATAGTATGGAAAGATTTTCTATTAGATGGAAATTGCAGTGGAGAATGTTATTAGCAGGCATAATTTATATCAATCAATAGTAGCTTATTGCATCATTTAGTATTTAACAGCGGCATGCCTAGTATATTTGACATCTGGTACTGATCGTTTTAAAAGACCTCTTCGTTTTTACAACATTTTTTCCAATTGTAATCATGAAATATTATTATTATTATTATTATTATTATTATAGCCGGAGAAAAATGCAGGCAGTGAAAGTTCTCTCTTACTTGAGCTTTGTATATGCAATCATTTTTTTCAACAATAATTCAGGTCCCTTTAAATCTTTTATTCAGCTGTAAACATAGGCCAAAATCTACCATTGCATATTTTAAAAGTACTTGGAAAAGTGGGATGAAAAGTGGGATGAAAAAGGGTTAAATTGAGACAGTTGGAGGGCATGGATTTAATTACCCTTTCCACTTGCTACCTGATTCACTTACTTAGCAGTCCAGCTTTAGCCTGACCACAGATTGCTACAGGAGGAGCAATTACAAAACACTAAAGCAAGAAACTATATCTTTGCACTGTTGAAAATGTGCATTATTGGTTCACGTGATCAAAAGATAGTGTTTTCAGTCTGGTGCTGTTTTAAAGTTTACAGTATATACATAGCCTCATGGGAGCCAGAACAAAATTCATTTCCCCATATCTTATGAAATTTTGGTTCATAACTGTAAATTGGGGTGCAGTATATATGTTACAAAGCTTTTGTGATAAGGTTTTAATAGATCCAGTGGGAAATATCAGAAAGTTGTGACATTTCCTGATGGATGTCAAAGCCCAAAGAATGCCCTCTATAAATGTCTAAATATAATCTTTTCACTCCTGGATAAATCACGACATATTGATGACTAATTCTTGTTACTAGGTTTCTTAACAGTGTTTGAAATGAGTGGTAAATGTCAACTTTGACTCAATTTCTAGCATTTACCATAAAAGATGGAATTGTTTAGGTAGCATAGCATTGTATTTTTATTCATTACTCTTTCGAAACATTGTCATTATCGTGTGCCTTTACATCATTTTTGGCCCATAACTGGGAGTGGTGGTGGTATATATATTACAAATCTTTTGTGATGAGGTTTTAATAGATGTTTTGAAACATGGTTGTTATTAGGTTGTTGTAGGTTTTTGGGTTATATGGCCATGTTCTAGAACAGGCGTGGGCAATTGCCGGCCCTCCAGCGGTTTTGGACTTCAACTCCCAGAAATCCCAGCCAGTTTACCAGCTGTTAGGATTTCTGTGATGTGAAGTCCAAAACACCTGGAGGGCTGGCAATTGCCCAAGCCTGTTCTAGAAGCATTCTCTCCTGACATTTCACCTGTATCTGTGACAGGCATCCTCAGATGTTGTGAGGTCACAAGCTCTGAGGATGCCTACCATAGGTGCAGGCAAAAATCAGGAGAGAATGCTTCTAGAACATGGCCATATAGCCCCCCCAAAAAACCTACAACAACCAAGTGATTCTGGCCATGAAAGCCTTCAACAATACATTGTTGTCATTGTGTGCCTTCACATCATTTCCAACTTATGGTGACCCTAAGGTGAACCTATCATTGGGTTTTCTTGGGAAGATTTGATCAGAGAGGCATTGGCCTTCCTCTGAGACTGAAAGAATGATTTTAGTAATATGGGTTTCCATGGATGAATGCAGAATTGAACCTCAGTCTCCCGAATCCTTATCCAATGTTCAAACTGCTACACCATGTTGGGTGTCTCTATAGCCCATTATATCATATATATTTATAACACCTTTTGGACACCAACAGAATGCAAGCCAAAATGTACCATCACATATCAATATCCACAGCTTCTGCATCCACAGATTCTCCCATGTTTTGAAAATACCCTCATCCAGAAAATTCCAAAAATCAAGCCTTGATTTTACCAGATATAATGGGACTACAGTATCCATAAATGTTGGTATCTCTGTGTGTGTTTATGTTCTGGAACCAATCTCCATAAAGAGCTCACTACAGCTTCAGTGCTTTTAGAAACAATACAAAATGTAGATTCTTCTACCAGTACTAAGTAGGGTTGTACACAAATTCATTTTTCAAAATGACCTCTGGCTATTTTGGCTGTTTCAGCTAGCCATAATGGCACAGGCTCCAACGCCATTTTTCCCCAGCTGCCACAGACTACATGGCTGCTGAAAACTACTGCTTTCTGTTTTGTTCGGCTAAACGTGGAGTGTTGAGAGGCAATCATGCGCCCGCATAGGATTTCCCTATGAGTCCTCCCTGTTGAGCCTATCAAAAAAGAAGAAAGTCATGATGTGTCTTTTAGCCAAGCTGGGCTTCTATTTTTCTGTTGCAAGCAAGCTTCTGAGAGAGACAGATTGGTGATCTAAATTCACAGTGCCGCTCACAGCTCTGCATAGCTTAGCTTGCTTTTTGACTCAAATAGCAATAATTAAGCTGTTTACTTTCTAAATACAGTGTTCCCTCACTTATTGCTGGGGTTAGGTGCCAGGACCTCCCGCAATAAGTGAAAAACCTTTCACACAGGTATAATTAAAGGAGAAAGGATCTCAGAAATGATGGAAGGCTTCCCATCTTTCCATAAAGAGGCTTCCACCCATGTGATGAGGGGGAAGCCAGGACGGTGCGAGCTGCCTCTGGCAATGTGAAACCCAGACTGAGGGGAAAGGGGAGAGTGGAGGGAGAAATACCCAAATCTCCTTTAAATCCTGATCTTAGCCAGCTTGAGGCTTGAATGGAGAAATAGCCACCAGGTCTACTCTCCCTCAAAATCTGGACCCAGCTTGCTTGAGGCTTGAAGCTGCTTAGGAAAGGGTGAGTGAAGGAGAAATAGCCAGGTCTCCCTTCTTAAAGCCTGGACCCAACTGGCTTACAGAGGCTTAGGCTTCCCTCCGTGTGATGAGGGAGTGAGGAGGAAGCCTGGATGGTACAGGGCACAGGGCAGGCACCACAGTGGTGCATGTGAAGTGGTCCAAAGAGAAAGGCTCCCAGAAAAGATGGTTTCTTAAGTCTGATGCCTTTAATCCAGGTTTTATTGAAGGATATAAGGAGAAAGGATCTCAGAAATGGTGATTTCTTAAGACTGATGCCCTAAAAATGATGGAAAGGGGAGCCTCATAAGTTCCCCATTGCTGCCAATGGGCTGGATCTTCCCAGATCTTTTGTTTCCTTTTCATAAAGTTTTTATTAGTTTTGTGAATAATTGTGTAACATAAAATCTCACATACAAATACAAAAACAGGTTGCAAACCGGAAAAAAGCCCTGGTTCCAGCCTGAAAAAAACAAGTTCAAAAGGGTGGGTAGGCAAGTGAGGTAGTCAGGGGAAGGGAAAAGGGAAAAAAAGGGGGGGAGGGCAAAAGGGGGGAGGAAAGAAAAAACATAAAATAATACAAACAAAAAAAACAAAAACAAAACACACAGCAAACATAAAATTGACTTCCATTCTTCCTCTTTGGGGGTACCTGCCATTTGTTAGGTTTCCAAGTATCCCTTCAACTCCAATCTCTCAGGAGTCCTCCTTCCTTTCTTTTATAACAACCCATACGCCTACTTCAATTTTGTAATATGTTTGATTACTGAGTTGTAAAGTCCATTCTTTTACTATATTCCTCCAGTAGACTCCAGTCTGTTTGATTTCTTGAGTGTCCCGTGTGCTTGCTTAAAAGAAATGTCAATCTGTCCATATTCTTTATATCATAAAGTTTTGCAAGCCATTGATCAACCTTAGGAATGATGTCGGCTTTCCAATATTTGGCGTAGACCATTCGCGCTGCTGTTGTCATAAAACAAAACAATTTATCTTCATTACCATCTAACTTTAATTCCTTATCTAATAAACCCAATAAGTAATAATCGGGTTTCATTGAGAATTTTCTTTTCAATATTGTTTGAATTTCTTTGTGTATACTTTTCCAATATGAGGTCGCTACTTTACATGTTCACCACATGTGGTAATAGCTTCCCCTGTTTGTATGGCATTTCCAACATTTGGCATCACTATTTTTGTACATTATTCCAATTTTTGTGGGAGATGTGCCATCTATGGAACATCTTCATCCAGTTTTCTTTCAAATCCGTGGCATAAGTGTATTTAATTTTTTTGGTCCATATTGTATGCCACTCATGTAGTTTTATTTGTCTTCCAATATTTTTTGCCCATAATACCATACAATTTTTTACATGTTCAGTTTCAGTAGCCCAATCTATTAATTTATTATACAACTTCGTAATGTTTTTCTTCCTGGATTTTATTAGTTGTTCCCAAAAGTCATCTTTCTCAATGAATCCCTTCTTTTGGTCTATATTATATAATTCTTTAAATTGTCTATATTGGAGCCATGTTGCATTCCGATCCATTTGTTGAATTTCCTCTTGGGTTTTTAACACCCAATTTCCATTTGAGTTTTTCAGTAGTTCTTTGTAAGTTAACCATTTATTCCCCCCTTGTATTCTCCTTTGTTTTGCTTTGGAGGGCGAAACCCAGAGAGGGGTTTTAGTGTAGAAATACTTGACATATTTATTCCATACCTTTAAGAGGGTCGATCTCACGAAGTGGTTGCCAATTTTTTTTTCCTTTTTTATTTGGTCGTACCACAAATAAGCGTGCCAACCTGTTCTAAGATCGAACCCCTCCAAGGCTAGGAGATTTTCTTTTTTCAGAGAGACCCAGTCTTTCACCCATAATAGAGCACAAGCCTCAAAATAACACCTGAAGTCAGGGAGGGCAAATCCTCCTCTACTTTTTTTGTCTGTCATTATTTTATAATTAATTCTTGGTCTTTTTCCTTCCCAGATAAATTTTGTGATTTCTTTATTCCAGCTTTTGAATATCTTCTGATTTCTAATTATCGGTATATTTTGAAATAGATATAATAGTTTGGGGAGTATGTTCATCTTTATAATAGCTATTCTACCTAACAATGATAATCTTAAATATCTCCAATTTGCCAGATCTTTTTAATTTGTAACCATGTGTCCTCATAATTATTTTTTAATACCTGTGAGTTTTTGGCCGTCAGCCAAATCCCCAAGTACTTTATTTTTCTGGATATCAGGAATCCTGATTTTTGGGATAGCTCTTCTTGGGAGGTTTTTGTCATATTTTTGTTAGTATTACCGTTTTCCCTTTGTTTATTTTCAGACCTGCTACCTTCCCATAATCCTCTATTTTTTTCTTCCATTTACGAATATTTGGTACCGGGTCCTCAATTATGCAAATCAGATCGTCCGCATACGCTCTTATCTTGTATTCATATTTTGCTATTTTTATTCCCTCAATTCTCTATCTTCTCTAATTGATTTTTTAAAGTATTTCCATGGCAAAGATATATATCAATGGGGAGAATGGGCATCCTTGTCGGGATCCCTTAGTTATTGAGAATTGTTCCGTTAAGTGGTCGTTAATTTGTAATCTCGCTTTTTGTTCTGTGTAAATCGCATTTGTCGCATTTGAAAATTGGAACCCTATATCTATTTCTGACTTCAAGATCTTAAAGAAGTCCCAATTTAAGTTGTCAAAAGCTTTCTCTGCATCCAGAGAAAGCAATGCCAACTCCTTTTGAATATTAGTGTCATAATATTCTATCGCATCAACTATTACACGTATGTTGTCTTTTGTGCTCCTTCCTGGGAGGAAGCCGGCTTGTTCATCCCCTACCTATCCCGTCAAAAAGTTCTTAAATCTATTTGCTAGGATATTCGTGAAGATTTTATAATCTACGTTGAGCAATGAAATTGGACGGAAATTGTGTACTTCGGGGGTGTCCGATAAACCTTTTTTAATCAAGATAATTGTTGCCTCCGTCCAGGTTTTTGGTACCTCCTCTCCTTGTAGGATTAGATTCATGATCTTTTTTAGACATGGCATTATTTCCTGCACCATTACTTTATAAAAAGCCGCTGTGAAGCCATCTGGGCCTGGCGCTTTATTTGAGTCTAATCTCTTTATGGCTTCCTTAATTTCCTCCTCTTCTATCTGGCGGTTCAGCAATTCCCTTTCTTCCTCCGATATTTTTTGTAATTTAAGAGGGGATATATACTGATATATTAGTTCCATTGATATCTCATCTTTCTTATATAGCTCTTTATAGAACTTCAGGAATTCTTTTTGAATTTCTATATCTTTTATGATTATATTCTCTTCCTTTTTTATCTTAATAATTTGTTGTGATTGCCTTTTTTCCCTTATTCTTCTGGCTAACCATTTACCTGGTCTGTTTGCATTTTCAAAATAATCCTGTTTTACGTATTTATATTGCTTTTCTATATTTTCCAGTTCTAAATGGTGTTTTTTTTCCTTAATAGATCCAATTTCCTTTCAATATCCTGCCTTTGCGGTTTTTCCTTCAGAATCTTTTCATGTAATTGAATTTCCTCCTCTATTTCTTTTATTTCCTTATGCTTTATCTTATTTTTAATGTTCTTTTGAGATATGAAATGGCCCCTCATTACTGCCTTTAAGGCATCCCATACTGTTTGTATTTTCACCTCCCCTGTTTCATTTAGCTCGAAGTATTCTTTTATTAACTCTTTATTTTTTTTGATATCTATTTCTTGTTTTATTAAATTGTTATTTAACCTCCACCTTTTTGGTTTTTCCCTCTGATTAAGAACTAGTTCAATCGGGCAATGGTCGGAGTAGTCTCTTGATAAAATTTTGGTCTTATTCAATTTGCTACACAGTGATTTGCTTATCCAGATCATATCTATTCTGGACCATGCCATATGGCGGCCCGAATAGTACGTGTAGTCTTTCTCTGTTGGGTTATACAGTCTCCATGAATCTATTAAGTTGAATTCCTCCTTGAAATTCATGAAATTCTTTGGGAGCTCTCCTCCCGTTTTGGCTTTGCTATTCTTGTCCATTGATTTATCAACAATTCCATTAAAATCCCCCAAAACTATTAAATTATCAAATTCAATCTTCTGTATATTTTCTTTCATGAATTTCAGGAAATTCGTCTTCGGACCATTAGGCGCATATATGTTGCAAATTAGGGTTTTTTCCCCCCGCCCCTTTTATCAATACTCCCACCACTCTTCCCTCTGTGTCTTTGAACTTGAGTTCCGCTATTAAACTCTCTTTTATGTAAATCACTACTCTTCTCTTCTTTGTGTCATTTGTTGAGTAGAATTCTTTACCAAGTCTTTCTTGTCTTAAGTGCCCTGCATGTTTGTGGCAGATATGTGTCTCTTGGAGGGCCACAATGTGGTAATTACCTTTGTTTATTTTTTGGAAGATGTTTTTCCTCCTGATTGGGCTGTTAAGCCCATTGACATTGAGAGAATAAATCCTCAGTTGTTGTTCCATCATCTTCTATTTCTAAACGTCTTTCCTCCTCTCTCATTTCTTCCTCTTCCAGATCTTTTGTTTGATAAATCGAAAAATTGATATTTTTCCCAACCAAATTTTGGAAGGTGTCTGAAAAATGGATCTAGGGATCCACCAAAATTTGGATACCGAAAACAGAATGGGATTTAACTGAATGGCATACATCTAGTACTAAGGCATTTTGCTGTCCAAGGCAAGGAGCAAAATCACCTGGACCATATTTGCAAGGTAGGAGCACAGGATCCCCATTAATGTGAAAAACCACAGCAGCAGCAGAGTACATTGCAGTATATTTGTCTTGCAATAATTTTCTGCCACTTTGACCTTCTTACAGTCTGACTGCCTAAGCAAGGTGCAGACCTCTGTTCTATTAAAACCAAGTAACTAAATAATGAAACACTATTGGTAATAGAGACTTTTTATCACAGATCTGGCAAAAAAATTGAATAAAACGAGCTTATTTTCAAACATGAGGCACCTGTTTGAGGTAATGTGAATAATGTATATAGCTAGGGGAAGCCTGCACATAGTGACCATTTCAGAAAGAACACATTAGCATTCTGCTGTGCAGGACGTGACATGGCGTGATCCCCTTTAACTCAGGTCGTGGGTTACAGGAAGCCAAATAAGCTATGATACCATTTCTTTGGGCAGCTGGACCTTACCCTCGAGGCCAAGCCTGGCGCTGCCAGCTTCCTTATTGAGTGTTGGCTTTCTTGGCCAAGAATGGGTTTGTTTTTCTTAAGTAATTTCTCTTCCTCTCTCAATCCAGGCTCTGACTGGTCTTGAAAATATTTGGCTCGTTCTCTCCCACCCCCACCACTTCGTATGTTTCTCTTTTTTGAAATATACTAATGCAGTTCTGTTGGGAAAACTGAGCATTATTTAGTTATTGGAAGAAGGAACTATGAAAATATCCTAAAACTGGACTAGATCCATACAGTAGAATTAATGTAGTTCAACACCACTTTGACTAACATGGATCAGTGTTATGGAATCATGGAAATTGTAGTTTCCTGAAGCATTAGCAGAGAGGGCTAAAGATTTTGTTAAAACTACAACTCCAAATTATATTGATTCTATAGCATAGATACACTGTCCAAATGTATCTGGCTACAAGTTATGAAACAGACATTCAAAAAGTTGCTTTTGGGGACTATAGCTCCCAGAAGCCTACAGCCAACATAGTCAATGGATTCTGGTACAAATATTTTGAAGCTCTGGGTCTGGAGGAAATATTTCTTTTCACCAGCTGAACTCAACCTAGTGTTTTCCTACCTGGTACCTTTGCTGAATTACTTGAATCAACCCCCAACTAAAATGGCTGTTTTCATAACCTTCAAGATTTACAGGTGGAAAACAAAACATATGTGACCGAGAAACATCAATGTGTAGCCAAGATGGCAATATAGACTAGTGAGTATGTACACACAATCTAGGAGAAGTTACTTTTGCCTGTGACAATTGTGAAGGACAAACTTTATGTTCTCATCTGCTCCCTGTTGAATTAGTTTACAACTTTGAGTATTACATTTTCCCTTTAAGCTCTGTTGGCAGCAATGGATGTAAAGCTGAGAACAAAAGAAGAAAGTAAGGGGAAAGGGAACATGTAACTTTTAAAAGCAGCTGAAAAATGGAACAATAAGAGATGAATTGGGATGGTTTTTGCCAAATCAGGAGAGTTGGGCAGTATGAACTCCCTCAATACAACAGTTTGTCTTTTGGTACAATTCCAATATGAATGTGTTTTAGTTTTGAGATCTTTTGGGGGAAATTTACATTGATAACCCAGTACTCCTGGCTTCGGTTAACTGCTTTGCTTCATCCAATGATAGGGCTGGGCTCATGACTTGGTGTTAACTCTCATCTCAAAGGTTAAAATCACAACTAAGAGAGAGAGAAGGTCTGATTTGTATGCAATGCTACTTTTCAAACATTGTATTTGACTCTGCTCCCTTGTACAGTCATATTATATTGATTATATGGCAGTGTAGACTCTTATAATCCAGTTTAAAGCAGATAATAGGGATTATTTGCTTTGATATTCTGGATTATATGGCAGTGTAGAAGGGAACTCTGCGAACCTGAAGATTCAGAGGTAGGCAACTGTCCACCTCACTGGCACATGGGGACTTTGAAGAGCCAACCCAATCAATACGTCTCACTCCAGCCTTGGAAGACTCATGGGCCATACTTTTCTCAACCCTGCCATAGACAGTTGGTCTGAATAATAACTAGGAAGGGCATTTCTGTACTCTAGTCCTGTGAGGTACGTGATTGGAACCAGCAACCATGGCCCAAAAGGAACAGAATAATGTGAAGCACAGAAAAGAGACTGTCTATGAAGGCAAGGTGTCTCACTTCTAAGTTCATATATCACCAGAGGTGCCTGCTTTTAATCTGTCTGCACTTGTATACTCCCTTTCTCACAGAAAATATAAGTGTAAGCCAAAACTAGAAAGTGTAGAGCTAGGCAAAACATACTAAAATAACAGGACAGAATATTTGAGGACATGTTAAACGTTTGCTTTGGATTCCCTTCAGATTGCTGGTATGAGGAATTGAGGTCAATACTTAATTTATCCAGGCCGTTTTCTCCTCCCCTGACTATATTCCAGGAAGAGCATGTCAAAGTTATCCTTCGAGACTACAGCTCCCAGGATCTCCAATGGGGGGAAGCGGGGAGGTCAGGGAGCTGTAGTGCAAAGGGTAATGTTTCTGGCCATGTCTAACTTAGGTCAGTTTCAGACAAGGCTTTTATCACACTAGCAGAAAGCATTTTGCAGCTGCTCCATCTTTTCTACTTAATTGATTCTGTATGATAAGAAATGCCATAAATGGTGGGAAAGCCTAGGGGTAATAGTGGAGAAGCTGCCATTACAAACCCTCTGTAAAATTATTTATGTATGTAATACATGACTTTTTTTAGCATGGGTTCAAAAATGACTAATTCTGTGACTAAAAAAAGCAATGTAAAACCCATTGTAGGTGTATAGGCTCAAGCACCTTGGAAAACCCTTTTAAAATTTGGTCTAAAACTCAAGAGTGGAAACATTAACTCAATTGCATGAGTAACACCAGCTACTACTACTACTACTAGTAGTAGTAGTAGTAGTAATTGCATTTAAACATGGATGTTGCTCACAAATGAAACTTTGAAAAAGGAGATGGAGGGCCTGATTCTTGCAGCCCAAGAACAGGCAGTTAGAACAAATGCCATCAAAGCCAGAATTGAAAATTCGACGACAGATCCCAAATGTAAACTCTGCAAGGAAGTAGATGAAACAATAGATCACATCCTCAGCTGCTGCAAGAAGATTGCGCAGACAGACTACAAGCAGAGGCATAACACAGTTTCTCAGATGATTCATTGGAACTTGTGCCACAAATATCATTTGCCTGGGACCAGGGGCGGTCCGAGCTCTCCGGGGGGGAGTAAGCGAACATTATTTTGGTGCCCCCTCCCCGGGGGCTCCCGGCTGCGCCTGTGCATGCGCACTGACTCGGAACGGGGGGGGAGAGGGGACTCACGGGGCGGGCTCCCGGACCCGAGGAGGAGCAGGAGGAGGGGGGCGGCCACGAGGGCGGCCCGCACGGAGACGCAGCGGCAGCAGCACACCCGGAAGGGCCAGGAGCCAGAGGCGCATCTTCCTGACGTCACTTCCTCGTTGGCGCCTCTGCCGAGGAGGAAGGGGAGGAAGGCCTCGCCGGCCGCGCGCTGCAAGGACGCCTAGAAGGAGAGACGCCGGAGGGAGCCCTGCGGAGGCACGGCGGCCTCTTCCTCCTTCCCTCCCTCCCTCCGGCGTCTCTCCTTCCGGGCATCCTTGCAGCGCGCAGCCAGCGAGGCCTTCCTCCCCTTCCTCCTCGGCAGAGGCGGCGAGGAAGTGACGTCAGGAAGATGCGCCTCTGGCTCCGGGCCCTTCCGGGTGGCTGCTGCTGCTGCCGCTGCGTCTCCGTGGGGGCCGCCCTCGTGGCCTCCCCCCTCCTCCTGCTCCTCCTCGGGTCCGGGAGCCCGCCCCGTGAGTCCCCTCTCCCCCCCGTTCCTCCGCGCCGCCGGCTGGCTGCAGCGACACGGCGGCGGGGCGGGCGGCGCCCTCCCAGGTGGCCACGCCCCTCTCCGGGAACATCACCCTACGTGACCGCGTAGGTCGCTTAATGGGGAAGGCCGGCCCTGCCTGGGACAAAGAACTGGTGGGATCACAAGCCTGAAAAAGTTACAGAAAATGAACGCGTCAAACTACTCTGGGACTTCTGAATTCAGACTGACAAGAGTTTTGGAGCACAATATTCCTGACCTCGCAATTGCCTTAAAAAACCAAGTATGGATCATCCCAGGCAACAGCAGGATTGAAGAGAAAGAACTGGAAAATCTGACACGATATGAGGATTTAAAGATCGAACTGCAAATCTCTGGCACAAACCAGTCAAGGTGGTCTCAGTGATGATCAGCACACTGGTTGCAGTGCCTAAAGACCTTGGACTGCACTTAAACACAATCAATGCTGACAAAATTACCATCTGTCAGCTGCAAAAGGCCACCATACTCGCATCTGCATGCATTATTCCCCGATACATCACTCAGTCCTAGACACTTGAGAAGTGTCCGATGTGGGATCCAATACAACAGCCAGCAGAGTGATCTTGTTTGTTGTGTACTAATCTTGTTGTGTCTCTAAGAATAATAATGATGATGATGATGATATCTTAACCAGCTTCTCATTGTAGTTCAAGGTGGGTTACAGACGAATTCAAACACATAAACATTGTAAAAAATACTACAACTCCACAAACTAAAATGCATTTCTATAAAAGCTACATATTAAAGCATATTTGTATAAAAGGCATATTAAAATACACAAAACAGAGATTAAGCACAAGACATGCATTTGAAATTCATGCCTAAAGACTAGCTGGGTAGGCCTGCTGGAAAAGATAAGTGTTTACATGATCTAGTTGTCAGAGCTCTACCGACAGGTTGTTCCAAAGTCGTGGGCCAGTCGATGAAAAGCTCCTCTGGGTGAAGATTGCCAGTCGGTTTCTGGTAGGCTGGAACAGATGCCTCCCAGAGGACCTCAGTGGGACAGATTGTACAGGAGAAGGCAGTCCTTTAGGTAACCTGGACCCAATCTATGTAAGGCTTTAAAGGTCATAACACCAATTCACCTTGTTGGTAGGATAACACTAATATTCATAAAAATTATGTTCTAATTTGAAAATAGTGGCTATAGTATATAATGACTACAATTTAAATTGAAATAGTGTCCATCTCACCATCGTATGATCATTGACCTGCACATTGGCTCAATCTGCTGTGCAAATCCAGAGTTCCAGCGATCCATTTGATAATTCTTTGCCTTTAAAGTGCACAGAAGGCTATCCTTAGGAACTTCATAAAGGGAACTTTTCCTATCCAGATCCGTATATTAATCTTGTCCTCGTAGGGCTTGGTTTCCAGACCTTTTACCATTTTGGTTGCCCTTCTCTGGGCACATTCCATACTTACTGAACTGTTGAGACGAGAATTGGAAACGGTACTCTAAAGTATATCTGAACTGATTTATAGGGTGCTCCTTCCCACTAAATTTCACCCTAACCTACCATATAAAAAGAACGAAGTGAAGTGCTTGACTAATTGATTCTGGTGCTTGGTTTTGTGCAGTGGGTATCATTTATTCTTTCAATATATATCCCGCTTTTGTTCTCAAATGGGACTGAAATTAGTATTTCTAGTTAATATATGCATTGCCCATCAACAGGACCTAGGATGTGGTGGAAGCACTTCGTTGAAGGCATATGTGAGGATTGTCCTCTACTTCAAATGATGGTCTGGACTTGCTCCGAAAGTTGCTTGTTTGGCTTAAAGAAGCTGTGAAAAACATACCTCTTTAAGCTTTCTCTCTAAATTAAGCATCTCCTCTTCTTCCATGTCCATCTTGCATGTACCATTATGTGAATTTACAAATGTATTTTTGAAAACCCAGCTTTTTCTTTCTGAAACCTCTCACATCTCTGTCTCTACCCGGCATAAGCATCCACTCCCCCTCTCCCTTCCCTGTCAACCTAAGCCAAGCACAAGGGGATACTTATCACTAGGATAGGACTAGATGCTTATTATACTCCCAAATTAGAAGTGTGTGTTAACATTCCAGCAAGGCAGGCCATTTGTCATTTTGCAGATGGCCCTTGCGGAAACAGCCAGCCACATGCACACAGTCACAAAGCTTGTTGTGTCAATGGTATCTATGGACAAGAGACCATCCATTCAGTAGACATTTCACATTTAGGCACAGGGCACTTTAGGGGAAAGTCCTTTTCACACCCTCGTGTCCCAATATAATAATATAATATGGTTTCATTTTCTTTGGGAAGATCAAGGTGGGAAGAATCATCAGTCATGGAAACAAACATCTGTAGTACACCGTTTTGGAGTTGTTTAAATTCTTTGTCCCTATTTCTCTCTGTTATATTGCATTTAAGAACATTGAGAACATTTAAGTTAGGTATGTTTTCAAACCGCATGCATTCTGCAGTGGAGATGCAGCTCTAGTCTTCAATACATTTTTTTTATTTCATGAGTGACTTGAGAAACAGCAAGTTGCTTCTGGTGTGAGAGAATTGGCCGTCTGCAAGGACATTGCCCAGGACATGCCCAGATGTTTTGATGTTTTACCATCCTTGTGGGAGGCTTCTCTCATGTCCCTGCATGGGGAGCTGGAGCTGACAGAGGGAGCTCATCTGCTCTCTCCCAGGATTTGAACCTCTGCTCTGTCAGTCTTCAGACCTGCTCTGTCAGTCTTCAGGCCTGCATTGCACCACCGGGGCTACAAGTGAGACACAAGAATTGCTGAAGATTTCCTCTATTTGTATCTGTCTCCTAATCAAAATTGTAGAACAGAACAGCATTCCTCAGAATAATATGACATCAGAAAGTGAAGATCCCTGAGCTGCACTACATTTACTTGCCAGGGCTGCACCCAACCTGTACATTTCAATTGTTGATTTCAACCATAAATCTTTTTTTTTTTAAAATATGTTTATTGGGGTTTCACAGTAAACATTGGATAAGGAGGAACAATATCGGGTATAGGAAAAAAGGAAACAAAAGGGGGAAGGGGGGGGTGGGCTGGGTGAGAGGGAGCGGGGCGGAAAGGGGGAGATGAGAGCGGGAGTGCCCTTGGGCGGGAGAGGAGGGGGGAACCCAACCAGGAAAGATGAGGGTGGTGGTTTGAACCGGGGACTGGGAAGAAACGTACTGGGTGAGATTAGTGGAAAGAGATAACTATAGGAGTAACTTGTTGTCTTTCAACTTCCACAATCCCTGTTTCTTGTTTGTTTGTTTGTTTGCTTGTTTGTTTTTCCCTGTTAGTCTTGTACAGTCTCTCTCATTGGTTGAAAGTGTCACTTCTTAGTTTCTGACCTCTCCTTTGGTTCCCCGTCAGCAGTGAGATCTCGTAAATCTCTTGATACACAATCTGTTGTTGTCTTCCCTTCTCTTCTCTTTTACATCCTTCATGTATTCGGTGAGAGTGGCCATGACCATTGTCCGTTCCTTGTCCGTGTCGCTGGGTCTGTTTCGGTCCCTTTCCTTGGCCTCTTTCCTAGCCGTACTCCTTTGGGAATGTCAAATCTTCCTCATCCATCTCTGGGGCATCACATCTTGGAGGGCTGTATGTTTTGATCCTCCCTGGGGGGTGAGCACAGCTTTTCTTGAAGTTTTTCTTTCCCCTTTGTTGTCTTATTCTCAGCTGTCTTCTCTTTCTGTTGAGCTGTGCCCTCCACCTATTGTCTTTATCCGTGACTGCCACCCGGATTAATCCCTTAGCTGGTATAGCAGCCCCCTGGCCTTTTTTCTCTCCTTCTATTTGTAGAGTAGCGATCTTAGTATTCCCAATTATCCTTCTCGCAGCTTCCAGTGGGGCTTCCACTACAATTCCAGAACACAATTCCCTCTCTTCTGGTATTTCCCGCAAGGTTGTGCTCTCCTCCATTTCCTTCTCCAGACCTTCTGGTATTGCTGCCTGTTTTCCCTTGAGCTGGAACACTCCTTCCCACCATCATATGCAGCCACCAGTTCTGTCCTTATGGGACGCTCTTCTTTGATCGGTTCCATTCTTGCCTCTTGGGACTGTTCCTGCGACGCTTTGGCTTGGTTTTGGGGTATCATTGACTCAATCGTCTGGAGGCACCTGTCCTGTGCTTCTCCCAGCTTCCGTAGCTCTTTAAGGATTTCTTTTAAAGTTATTTGTCTATCCTCTGTTCTCCTCCCTTGCCTTCCCTCCTGTTCTATGGCTTCTGTGGTCAGGTCGTTTGGTGCTGGCATGTTGTATTGGGGTGTGATGCCACCCTGATCCAATCCCTTGTGCTGCGGCGCGCGGCCAAACGGGGGAGTCGTCTAGGTGACTTATGGGGGCGCCTCTGACTGCGTGAGAGGGGGTTTCTTGGTGTTGGTCTTGTGCCGTCACGAGGAGGAGGGGGAGGAGAAGGAGAGGGAGGGGGCTTATGGTATGTCTTGTCTATTCACTCTTTACCCCCTTATTGTACAAGTCCTTACACGTTGTGATCCTCTGGGGCGGGCTAGTCCTTGCCTTGGTCTTTGCCCTGTTCCCTCTCTCTTGGTTCTTTTTCTGCCTTTTTCTTTTCTGTTTCTGTACTTTCTAGTTCTTGCTTCTCTCCCCCTCTCTTTGTGATTCTTCCCCCCTCTTTTCCCTCTTCAAAATGGCGCTCCCGCCTAAACTCTCCTGTCTTCTTCCCCTGTCTTCCACTCCTTTAGCCTCTGGGCGCCATCTTGAGTCCCCTGAGGGGAGTTGAGGGTGCCTTACCGGCCTCTGTTGCCCCCCCGTCAGCTCTTCTTGCATGGATCAGGCCCTCTCGTTGCGGGCCTCTGTCTCCCTGGCGGGGGGGTAGGGGGCGCTCCCGAGCCGCCCGACTCCTGGGGCTGCAGGAGCGCACCACCCGCGATGAGGACTCTTCCCGCTGACTCTTTCCCCTCTCGCCGCTGGACGTCTGCTCTCTTCTCCCCTCCTGCCCTCAGCTTAATGGTAGGGGGAAGGAGGGGGCGGGCTGGGCTGACCGTAGCAGCGGGACGCCGCCCGCTTCCCTCTTCTTGGCCCGCTCTTCGCTGCGGCAGTGCTCGGGCTCGCGCGGCCTCCCTCTCTTGAGGAGGGGGCCTCTGGAGCCAGCGGGCCCGCCAAGCAGCCTCACGCTCCCGCCGGACACGTCTGGGTCCGCGGGGGGGGGGCGAGATCCGCCCTCCGGCCACTGAAGAGGAAGGCGCTCTGGGAGCCCTCAGAGCGCCCAACCGATCGCCGTCGTTGCCCGACCGGAAGACCCAACCATAAATCTTTGAAAACAGCAAAAAAAGTCATTTGCAAAAGAAACCCATGACTGTGGAGATCAAATTATTAATGGTTAACTTTTCTTCTTGGGTAGAAGCATAAAAATAATGTGTGTGTAAAAAAAGAAAGAAAAGCAGAGAGATCTCTCATCATTTTTTTCTGAATCCTGGGACTCAATAACCAATATTAGTGTAACTGCACTGTAGAATTAATTCAGTTTGTCACCACTTTAACTGTCGTGGATTGTTATGGAATCCTGGGAGTTGTGGTTTTACAAGGTCTTAGCCTTATCTGCCAAAGAATGCTGGTGGCTTACTAAACTACAAATCGCAGAAATCCACAGCTTTGAGCCATGTGTGAAAAAGTAATGTTAAACTGCATTAATTCTACAGTGTAGATCAGTGGTTCTCAGCCTTCCTAATGTTGCAACCCCTTAATACAGTTCTTCATGTTGTGGTGACCCCTAACCATAAAATTATTTTCATTGCTACTTCATAACTGTTATGTATCATAATGTAAATATCTGATATGCAGGATGCATTTTCATTCACTGGACCACATTTCGCACAAATTCCCAATATGCCCAAATTTGAATTCTGGTGGGATTGTGGGGGGAGGGGGAGAAATAATTTTGTCATTTAGGAGTTGTAGTTGCTGGGATTTTATAGTTAACCTACAATCAAAGAGCATTCTGAACTCCACCAACGATGGAATTGAACCAAACTTGGCACACAGAACTCCCATGACCAACAGAAAGTACTGGAAGGGTTTGGGGGTATTGACCTTGAGTTTTGGAATTGTAGTTCACCTACATCCAGACAGCACTGTGAACTCAAACAATGATGGATCTGGAACAAACTTGTCACGAATACTCAATATGCCCAGATGTGAACACTGGTGAAGTTTGGGGTAAATGACATTTGGGTGTTGTAGTTGCTGAGGTTTATAGTTCACCTACAATCAAACAGCATTTTGAACCCCACCAATGATAGAATTGGGCCAAACTTCCCACGCAGAAACCTCATGACCAACAGAAAATACTATGTTTTCTGATGGTCTTTGGCGACTCTTCTGACACCCCTTCATGACCCTCCCAGGGGTCCCGACCCCAGGTTGAGAAATGCTGGTGTAGATGCACCCTAAGATATATTTTTATTAAAGAAGAACAAAATGTAGGTGCAAAACTAATGGCATGGTGCTAGAAACCATGTGATTGCTGGTAGTTCAAATATAAAATAGAAAAGTACGCAGTATACAAACCTTTTGGGGCTATTAATGTGAACTAAATTTGTCAAGACCCAAGCAATGCATGTCTGACTTTTATTATCGTATAATATCCAGAACCAACCAAGGTATTTCTAGCACATGTGGCAGAAAATCTCACACATACTGTATGTTTCCTTTACTGTGAAAATACACTGATAATCAAATAAATAAAGTAAATAACAGAGATGATGTCTGAAATCTGTTGCCTAAGGTGGCTGATTCAGTCTGTCTTTGGGGAGGGTTAACCTATAACTGGTCTTCTATCCAGGAGATCAGAAGCAGATGAAACATTTATTAAAGTCCATAAAAAAGTACTTATGTGGAGCCTGGGTGTACTTTGCAACAATATGCTTTCAAACAAAAGCCTCAGGCAAGTGATGGGAGTTGAAAACGTATGGAGCATTTTTTTTAAAAAAAAATGTTCGTTTTGTAAGTCCAGGCTACAATCTTGTAAATATTTTACAGGGCACCCACCTTTCTATACAACCAATGCCCTGAGGATCTTGCCAAACCCAGAGGGCAGTTTTCTCCCATTCACAGCTGCCAGGACTTTGCGTGGGTAGCTTTCTCTCATAGAATCATTCAGTTGGTGGAGACCTCATGGTGGAGGCCATCCAGTCCAACCCCCTGCCAGGAAGCAGGAATTGCATTCAAAGAGCCCCTGACAGATGGCCATCCAAATCTCCAAAGAAGGAGCCTCCACCACACTACGGGGCAGAGAGTTCCACTGCTGAATGGCTCTCACAGTTAGGAAGTTCTTCCTAATGTTCAGGTGGAATCTCCTTTCCTGTAGTTTGAAGACATTGTTCTGCATTCTAGTCTCCAGGGCAGAAGAAAACAAGCCTGCTCCCCCTTTCCTATGACTCTTCTGCAGGCTAAATATGCCCAGAAATTCAAGCCACTCTTCATAGGACTTGTTCTCCAGATCATTGATCATTTTGGTCGCCCTCCTCTGGACCCATTCCAGCTTGTCAACTCCCTTCAATTGCAGTGCCCAGGACTGGACACAATATTCCAGGTGAGGTTTGACCAAGGCAGAATAGAGGGATAGCAAGACTTCCCTGGATCTAGACACTATACTCCTATTGATGCAGGCCAAAATTCCATTGGTGTTTTTTGTTTGTTGGTGGTGGTGGTTTTTTTTGCTGCTGCATGACACAAGTACTGCCAGGCATCCCACGATCTGTATCTTTGCATTTCATTTTTTTCTGCCTAAGTGGAGTATTTTGCATTTGTCCCTGTAGAACTCTCAGTCTTGCCCCACTCACAGACACATCTGGAAAGAACAGGAGAAAGAGCATTCTTGATGTCTGCCACACAACCATCTTCCTGGGGGTGCCTTATTACTTCAAATCCTTCCAGTATTAGAAGACTTTTTATTTCTTTTAACAAGTCTTTTTGAACTCACTGGTCAAACGGAAAGGGCTTTTAATAAAATGCTGCACTTGAATTATTTAATGCCATTTGATGGCTGTTGATTGACAAATGAATTACATCTTGTCAGTTTTACCGATATCTGCATTTAACTGTATCCACTTTAGTTTTCTGCAAACCGCCTTGATTCTTAGGACTGTGGCAGAGGAGGGAGGGAGGGAGGGAGGGAGGACGGACGGACAGCTGGTCTCAACTTCCCATCTTTGCATATTTAGAATAATTTGTGAAATATTTTGTCAATGCAATCAGGAATCATGATTTTTGTAAGACTTTTCATTACATGGGCAAAACTTTCACAAATACTCATTGTGCCAAAGACCATTGGGCAAAACCGGCTATGATTCCATTACAGTATGAACAGTGTCTCCACCAGGGATACATTCACAGACTATGGAGAATGGTGAACTATTTTGAAATAAAGGACTTTTGACCCAAGAATATCATAGAGTCGCACTGAAGGGCCTTCTCCATCTCAAGACGTAGGGCCTTCTCCATCTCTGCCCCTGTCTTGTGGAACTCCTTGCCTCCCCACTTGAGGGTCATGCGTGACTTGCGACCCTTTGCTCAGGCACTCAAGACCTGGTTTTTAGCAGAGCTTTTAATGTTTAATGCCGTCTATTGGTATTGTGTATTTTTTAATGCAATCGTTTTATGTAAATCGCCTGGAACATTTTAATGGAGGGCAATTAACAAGTGAGAAACTGATGATGATGATGATGACGATGATGGATCTAGAAAATGCCTAAAGAGAACTTTTTTTGTTGGATCTGATAAATGAAAAGGCATGCATCAATCCTGTGGATATAGAGGTCATACCATGCTTAATCTACACCAAATATAGGCACAGTGCAAGCCACTGACATCATGGCTCTCATTGTGGCCTCACAATTCTTTCTATTCCCATTCCATTCCTTTACAATCCTATATTTGTCTTCTCCTCTAAGGGAACACAATTTCACTCTTATCAGGGCCTTTTACATTATGCAGTTATAGTGCTATCATTCCACTTTAACTACCATGGTCCCAGGCTATGGAATCTTGGGATTTGCAACTTAGGGAGGAACACTTACAACACTGATGGAGAGTCATACAAATATTCTATTAGAGTGGCATTATAACTATATGGTGTGAACTGGTCCCTGCTTTAGGTGTCTGGAAGTCTTTTTGAGGATCTAAACTGGAGGCAATCATGCAGAGTCTATGCACATTTGCTCTATGTCCATGCAATATTTATACAGTCTTGCCTTCTAGGGATGATTGCCCTTTCCATACCCTGACTTGAATGGCTCAAGAGACGTTGTATACACATGGAAAAAAATCACTATGGAGACTCCTCCATTAATCATTTTGCAGATGAGTAAATTTTCCTTACTGAGTGAAAGGGTGCCATACGTTTTCTTTTCTCACCTCCCACCCCAAACAGCATGACACCACGGACAATGCCCAGCAACACATGTTGGGTGTGTGGGAGAGAATCTGAGCCGATAAAGGGCTTCCATGTCTTATGACCCCATGGATGGGTGGATGGCAGTCCTGTTTCTTGTTAGCTGCTGCGCTGATAACTGCGCCGGGAAGGCAAAGGATGTATTGTAAACAGAACTGTGTTGTCCATAGCAACAGGGCCCTTCAACTTTTCACTCCTCAAAACAAGGGTAATTAGTATTTCCTGCTTTGTTTAGTATTTTCTGTGTATTTTTTTTCATTTTCAGACCAGCAAATGTAGTATTCCCCTCCCCTGCCTCTCACTTAGCTGGACATGTCCCAGCAGTTAAGATCCAGCTGAGCTCAGATGGCTTGAGAGCATCTTGTCATTAAAACACCAGGAGTACTACACATGCTTCTTTCAAGTACTTGGGAACGTTTCATCTTTATTGCTCTTTATAGTTGTTTGAAAAATAAATTCCCATAACTGCTTCAAAGGCATCAGTGGCAGCTTTTGACAGTCAACATTTTAGGTGTGTTGGATTCTTACGAGGTGGCCACCTGGCCAGTTTGAAATCACCCCTGTCAATGATTTGTTTGAATAGAGAGATCTGTTTATCTCAGCCTTTTTGTATGTGTCGCATAATCCAAGATATTCAACGGGCAGTTGTACAATTATACTATGGAATCCTAGAGCTGTATTTTAGTGAGGCACCAGAAAGGTAAAGGCCTTGCAAAACTGCAACTCCAATAATTCCATAGCATTGAGCTATGGTAGTCAAAATGATGTCAACCATCTTCAATTCTAAAGTATAGGTGCAACACTTGGACTTTGAGGGACCATGGTTCAAATCCTCATTCAGAGGAGAAAAATGGCAAACCTGCACTGACCAAATCTTTGGTGGAAAGAAAGCTTCTTGTTTAAAGAATTTCAAATGTGTACTTTAAAAAAAATTAAAGCTGTTTAAAAACAGCTAAATGGCAAACTGCACATTTTGCAATTCAAGTTATAATCAAATAAATGAGATGTATAAACCAGGAAATTCAGTCATTTGATATTTACCTTCAGAACCATTTGAATTTGTGACAGGTCAGAGACACATGCAAAAGATAGGATCCCCAAGAATCAGAATGCGAGAATTTTATGCAAACCGGGAGATGTAAAATACCTACTTGGGCTGCAATTGCCATGTAGTGATTTCAGATCATCCAGGTCAGAGTACATGCACTCCGAGTTGAAGGCAAAGCTACAGAGATTTATTATAATTTAGCCAAATAGGATGCAAATACAAGCAAAGCTCTTTGAAAGGTACAAGCATAAGTTCACAGAAAAAATCATGACATCTTATACAGTTCTGACAGTTATTCAGACTTCCCACTCCCCCTCATGATTGGCTGAAAAGAGAGGCTGGGAACGATCCACATCAGGATTGCCCAGGGATTCCATTGATGTCATAGCCTGCAGGAGGAGATTTTCATGATAGGAAGAAAGACAACTGGTGGTTGGACAGTTTAAAGAGCCAATCCGTTGCAGGGACACCCTTTGGGAGGGTGCAATCCAGGAGGAAATTAGGACATGGAAATTCTGGTGTGTCCCTGACTAACTTCCATGTAAAACAAAGGGTGCAAGACCTAAAAGAGAAAGGTGATGATTTCAGAAAATCAAGGGTTTGACTACCTGTGCAGAGAGTTAATGAATTCATATTTGCTGATCTCCCTCTTCCATGGGAGCAGCAAACTCTCAGCCTCAGGTTGAATGGACAAATATCCTGTGCTCCTCCCGGTGACAAAGAAGATCATCTATCTGCACACGCGCGCGCGCGCACACACACAGATTTTGATATATTTATCTGTCATGGGCAGTTTACCAGCTGTTAGGATTTTTGGAGGTTAAAGGCCAAAATATCCAGGGCCACACAAGTTGAGAATTACTGGTCTTGGGAAATAGCTGGAGGGACCCTGGTCACGATCTCTTTTCCTCAAATATGATCTCTATTTTTTGTACCTTCCAGATACATTTTTATAAATTCATTTGACACAGTTTATACATTTTTTTTATTTTTAAGAATTGACATAGTACATGAAAGATACAAGTGGCACAAAATTATCAAGTTTATACATTTTATTAAAGGATTAGATTTAATAGAGTTTTAGTGTACAGCTGCTCCTAGGTCCGTTCCAGAGTCTTCAGTGGTTTTGACTCTTTGCAACGTTGAGGCTGCATAAAATGTTTAGAAAATAAAGGGGAAAAAAATTGTATGGTGGCCTGAATCTATCCACACAATTCCTACTTACTGTGAAACAGACACTGTGGATAACGGAGGTCTGTCAATTGGGAGCCCTTCCACGCAGCCCTATATCCCAGAATATCTGCTTTGAACTGGGTTATCTGAATCCACATTCAGATAATGTGGGATTTTCTGCCTTGATATTTTGGGACATATGGTTGTTTGGAAGGACCCTGGGAAGCATCTGGCTGCCATTACCACCCCATGAGTGATCTCTAGTGCAAGAGGTACCAGAAATTCCCCCTTGCACCTGAGATCACTCACACAAGCTGTGATAACTTAATTCATCTGCTTCCAAAACAGCTGTCAATTATAGCATATGCTGCTCGGTAAATGAGGACAGGAGATTATTTCACAGTTCCTATATAGCTCTTAAAGTAGGGACCATATAGATAATGTGAATATATAACATGACAATCGTTAACTGAGTAATTCTAGGTTGCACATTCATGACTACCTTAGAGGATGCTGACATTTATTTCTATTATCTATCTTTAATGCTTTTAACAAGTGATAGAATTCTAGTTTTGTCTTTTTAGAATGGTTTGTTGATTTTAATGATTTCCTTGCAAATTTCTCTGAGAGCTCTTCTGGGAAGATTTAGACTAATTTGAGAAATAAGCAAACAAACTTCAGGCCCTGTAATCAGCAGAGGATGTGAGGTTTCTGAAATGTCTGGGCCAAGTATAACGTATTATAATATATAAACATACAAAATATTATACACAGACCTAGTCAAAGACATACTATTGTGCAACATTGGGGAAATCACCACTGAAATCCAGGTTTTACTTGAACGTAGTGCTGTGAGTCCTCCCCACTCCAAATTATTATTAACATACACAATATTATGCATAAACATAGTATTTTCAGTGTTCTCAAAAGATAATTTTCTGAGTACTTTTCAACCAGTGCAATGTCCTTTGGATCCAGTGAAATCCACTGGGTGACTTTGGGCAAGTCACACTCTTTCGGCCTCAGAGGAAGACAGCGGCAAAACTCCTGCCAAGAAAACCCTGTCATAGGTTTGTCTTAGGGACCATTCAGGCAGCCCCTTTATTGCAGAAACTTCAGCAATAAAAAGGGGTTGTCCAGATGACATTCTGGCCAACCCGCAGTTAATTCACCACAAACCTGGAAAACCCTGGTTTGTGGTGAATTAATTAGATCAGTGTTTTTCAACCTTTTTTGAGCCGCGGCACATTTTTTTACATTTACAAAATCCTGGGGTACACCACCAACCAAAATGACACTCTAACACAGTAACACAGTAACACATGTAGTTAATATGAATGTATTTATACACTCAGTGTGAAACCTGGGCCTATTTCGATCAACACAACATAGATATCCTGGCAGGAATGGCAGAAAGACACACACAAAGGTCTTACTCAACAGGTGTCAGTCATGGGAAAACTTTGGCCCTCTGGGTGCTTTGGACTTCAACTCCCACCATTCCTAACAGCCTGAGGCCCTTTCCTGCTTAAGTGGCTGAGGGGAAAAAAGGAAAAGGGCCCGAGGCTGCTAGGAATGGTGGGAGTTGGAATCCAAAACACCTAGAAGGTTCAAGTTTTCCCATGCCAGCTTTTGATTCCATCGCCACATCTATCTTCAGCCTCTGGCGGTTTGAATATATGTGATTATCTACGTAATTTTCTACCTTGTCGCTATGATTATGGTGCTGCTTCTTTAAATTGTCCCAAACTGACTGTGTTATTGCGTGGATCCCAGAACTGACATTGGATGACATCGTGAGGATACACTTTGTTTTTTGCACCCACTTCTGTGATTTCATCAAATATCGCGAGTTTTCCATAGAGGAGCACTTTGTGAACTCGCTACTTCCTGGTTCGCAACTCCTCCGCTCTCTGTGGCGACCACGGCAAACTACCTTATGTAAGACTTTTGATTTTCTCCAGCAGGATTGGGTACTTCGAATGTGTTTTTTGCGTATGATTATGTATGACTGTCACGATGCAGGGTCTTGGCCCAGCCCCTTAATCACACACACAGAGACGGTAATCAGCTAACTATTTATTGAATAATAAGAAACAGGTGAAAAGGTAAATTGTCCAAAAAAATATTAAAAAGTTCAATCCAAAAGGTAAAGAGTCCGTGAATAAAATCCAAAGGCAAACGTGGCAAAGGCTCCGCAAAACTATGCGGATCAAGGACTTGGTCCGTGGCAAAGAACAAGGCAAAGTTCATGAACAAACCCAAGAAACTTCTTGGCAAGGCTTGAGCCAGCAACTTGGCTCCGTGGAACTCCGCTCGCTTCACTCCTCTTAGAATAGAAGTGGCCGAGCTACTGAGGATCCTTTCCCACAGATCCTATACTTAATCCCCTTGGCGAGGCCCCCGACGCTCTAGGCTTCTGCGCCAATCTGTGCTACGGGATCTAGTGCCTCTCTGGCGCTCTAGGCTACGGTGCCAATCTCTCCTGCTGGACTCAATGCTCCGTCTCCTATCAAAGCTCCGTCCTTGCCTCCCAGCACCTGGGTCGCTTTCTTCATGAGAGCCGAACTCCCTTTCAGCTTCCATGGGCTCATCCTCCACTGTTTCCCTGATCCTTTCCTGCGACCCGTAACCACATAGTTTCTCATAATGATCAGAATCATCCGTGGGAGAGGAAGGCCCAGCTAACTCATCAGCCCCTTCCTCCATGTCCTCATCAACTGCAGCTGGCCCTAATGCAAGTGGGACCCCCGGTGCTGCCCCCTGCCCCCCAGGCACGAAAGGGAACTGGGTTGCTACAATGACTAATTGTGCATTTTGTACTGTGACATAGCGGCGCTCCTTTAATAAGTAAGGGTATTGGATGTTCCAATTTCCCACGGCACACCTGATGATTGCTCACGGCACACTAGTGTGCCATGGCACACTGGTTGGCAAACACTGAATTAGATAATGGATTTATTCCACACCTTCTTGGAAGGCATGGGATAAACCCATTACTTCCAATGGCTGGACTGCAGTCCAGACACCATTCCCACAGTTTTCTGGTCTAAATTAGTCCTGAAAACTGTGAGAATCCCACCCCTCCCCCCAAAACCCGCAAAGCCTTTTTAAAAGTAAGGAAAGCTTACCCAGCCTCCATTATAGTGTAGTTGGAGCTCTCCTGTCACATAGAAATGATATGCCAGGAGAGTGGGGGGGGGGGAGCAATTTTCCTCCTCCCGCTCTCCTGGTGTATCATTTCTGAATGTCTGCTGTGGACTCATCTTGTTGTGTTTCAAAAAATAATAATAGAGCAAAATAATGGAAATGTAGCAATGCCAATAATACCAATAATAATAGAGTAAAATAATAAACGTAGTAATAATAATAGAGTAAAATAATAAATGTAATAATAACAATTATAATAAAGAGAGCAACATAATAAATGTAATAATAATAGAGTAAAATAATAAATGTAATAATAACAATATTAAATAATATAAGACTGTTCAACTCTGATCAAACCATTATTCTAACCTTCTTCGACATAAATGTGCTTATGTATCCTTCCAATAATAATGAGAGTTTTTAAAAGATAATAATAATAATGAATAGAAAAAATAAGAAATGGAATAACAATAATGAACAGAGAAAAATGATAAATGTAATGATAATAATAGATATAATAAAAATTCAGAAAGACCTCGCAAGCTGGAAAAGTGCTGGCCTTTCGCTCATGGGCAGAATAGCGGTGGTTAAAATGAACGTCCTGCCCAGGCTACTGTACCTCTTCCAAACTCTGCCCATTATCAAATCCGCTGCCATCTTTGACACATGGAAGAAAGACATTCTCCGGTTCTTATGGAACGAAAAAGAGCGAGAATTAAATTCAAAGTGCTCACGGACAGAAGGTCACGGGGAGGGCTGGATCTGCCGGATCTAAAGCTCTACTATGAGGCCTGTGGTCTGGTTCACATAAGAGAATGGATAAGTCTGAAGAACAAAGAATTACTGGCCCTGGAGGGCTTTGACCTCCTCACGGGATGGCACGGGCACCTGTGGTATGGCAAGCCAAGACCAAACGAAAACTTCAAAAAACACCCGATAAGAGCGGCACTGATGAGAATTTGGGAGACCTACAAGGGGAGGTTTTACCAAAAAAAACCCCTGTGGGTGTCACCCATAGAAGCGCAACAAAGAAACCTGTTGGGCTGGACCACATGGCCGACATATGAGGACCTGTCAGTCAAGGTGGGGAAGAGGAGATGTCTCAAACCAAGGTCGTTGCTACAGCAACAGTGCAAATCTCTCACTTGGCTTCAACACTTGCAGGTCAAAACGATCTTCCAGGGAGATGAGCAAACAGGCTTCGAGGAAGGGAGCGATTCTGGATAGCTTCCTAAACAAAGAGAAGAAACTCATCTCCAAGGCTTACAGGCGACTCCTGGAATGGTCAACAGAGACCGAACAGGTAAAACCCTGCATGATAAAATGGGCGCAAAATGTCGGCCGCACAATCAGAATGCAAGAATGGGAGAGAGTCTGGCGGAAGAAAATCAAAATCACCTACGCCATCGATCTGAAGGAAAATTGGTACAAAATGTTCTTCAGATGGTACATGACCCCCCATAAACTGGGCCTGATGTACAAATCCGCCCAGACAGCATGCTGGAAATGTGGGTCACAGACAGGCACCTTTTATCACATGTGGTGGTCCTGCAAGGAAGCTTCAAAATATTGGAAAACAATCTTCATTCAAATTCAAAAGATTCTATGTGCCACACTGGAGATGACACCAGAGGCTTGCCTCTTAGGAATGGTGGAGGACAGTGACCTTGCAGACGAGAATGATGAACGGCTGTTCTTGTTCCTTTCCACGACAGCACGGATGGTGTACGCGAAAAGTGGAAGTCTAAAGACACGCCTTGTCTTGCAGAATGGGTGGAGAAAGTCCAGGACATCATGAGCATGGACAGACTTTCCTATTACATGAGTGACCTGGAGGGACGCGATTGTGTAGAACTGATTGGTCACCTTTCGTCGCCTACCTAAGGATCTGGGACTCAGACCAACGCAGCTAGGCTTCCTGATACAGGCACAAGATACTCAAAGACCTGCTGAGAGGCAACTTGCTCCTCCCTTTTCCTCTTCCCTTCCCTCCACACCACAAGGACAAACATGCACACGCCTCCTTCCTCCCCCCAACTGAACAATTTGGACAATACAAACACACCGGAAGCCGGAGGGCTTCCCCCGCCCCCCTGTTTTGTTTACCTCCCTTCTCCTGACCTCTCCCCATACCTAGCCCCAAACAACCCCTCTCCCCCTCCTGTATCCCCCCGTCCTCCCCTCCCGGTTCACCCCTGCCCCCCCCCCACATCTGCTCCTGTGTTCTCTTCTTTCCTTCCTACTGTCCTATACCCAAATTTGTTCCACCTCTTTTATTGTTATTGAAGAAACCTCAATAAATATATTTTTTTAAAAAAATAGATATAATAAAATAAGAAATGGAATAAAATAATACTAATAACAGGGTAAAATGATAAATAATCTGGACTCAAGTATAAGCCAAGAGAAGCTTTTCAGCCTAAAAGGAGCTAAAAAACTTGGCATATACTCGAGTATATACAGTACTTTAAAAGCATATGAAAGTGAAACTAAAACATGCCGTATTAATTCCTATTTTGGGCAAACACTCTCAGACTGACAGTAACCTTTTGAAATGAAACAGGAAGGAATTGTTCCTTTAGGCCTTGGGCAAACAATAAGCGATAAGGAAAAAGAGCACTTAGTGGTGTTTGTTTTCTTATTGCTTATGTAAATGCTCACAGTTATTTTCTCCATCCATCATTGGAAATCATTATGATGCTTTTCCTGGAAGTAATTACTACTCACTGGTCTGGATTCTAACAGTTGTCTCAGAGCTATACCTGCTAATGTTATTTTGTTACTTAATGTGCATTTTGTTCATATATCTCTGACCATATTAGTTATTGGTGCTCCAATTCAGCCCATATGCCGGCTGAACTGCTGAGTGAAAGGTCAGCATTTTGAACTCAGGGAGTGGAGTGAGCTCCTGTCTGTCAGCTCCAGCTTCCCATGCGGGGACGTGAGAGAAGCCTCCCACAGGATGGTAAATCATCCGGGTGTTCCCTGAGCAATGTCCTTGCAGGCAGCCAGTTCTCTCATACCAGAAGCAACTTGCAGTTTCTCAAGTTGCTTTTGACATGGGAAAAAACGGTTGTATGAGATTTTCGTATGGAAACACTGTCAAAAACACATAGCTGAAAGAGATGTTTGTTCAAAAAATTCCTTTATTTGAAAAGTGTTGTTTACACACAGCTTTCTCCTGTTGTTCTTTTTATTCAAATAATTTCTAACCCATGGAGATGCCAAGAGGAACCCATCACTCCGATGTGCCTTCGGGGAGTGACCACTCAACCCATCTGACTGTTTCCATCTAACAGTCGCCCTCATAATAAAGCACCTTCCTTCTCCCCCATCCCCTATAAAGGCCAAATCCCACTGCTCCTTCCTTTGGGCTCCTTTCTTATAAATGCACTTGTATCCCTATCTCGCCCAGGGTTTTAACCTTTTAACATTTTACCTCATACATTTGGCCCACCCTTTGTGTTCAATTTTGTTGTGTTGTTTTATATTCATTGTCTTACTTATTATTTTATATTTATTTGATGTAATTTTGTTATTCTGTGTTTAATTATGTTGTATTATTTTGGGCTTGGCCTCATGTTAGTTGCCCCGAGTCCCCTTTGGGGAGATGGTGGTGGGTTATAAATAAATATTATTATTATTATTGAGATGTTTTTATTGAAGTTTTCATGGTACTAGCCCATATATAGACAAATAGGAGGGGAGGGGGGTGCGAGGGGTCAGGAGTGTGAAGGATGGGTATTACAGAGACTTCCCGAGAGTAACACAAGAATTGTATCTTTTAACCTTCAAAAACTGTCCCACAGAGAGAAAGGGATGAAGTCCTAGTTTTCCACTCAGTCCAATATTGTGTGTTAAAGGTCGTTGAGGTCTATTGAGCATTTAAACTTCTCTTTTTGTATATATTCTTTTACATCTGTCCAGTCCGTTTTGTGTTTTTTGTTGTTCAGATTTTGTACTATGGCTTCCGACTGAATTAGGTCGAGTACTTTCAGCACCCATTCCTCTGTTTCCGGACCGCCGTCTTTTTTCCAGTAACGTGCCAGTACTATCCGGCCGCAGGCGCTGAGTAGGAAGAATATTCTTTCCTGATTTTTGTTTAAAATTGGATTTGAAATTCCCAGGAGGTAATGCTGGGGTTCCATAGGGAATCTGACTTTAAGTATTTTTTCGGTTTCTTTATGGATAGCTGTCCAGTACTTGAGGGAATGCTTGCATTTCCACCACTGATGGATATATGTCCCTGTTTCACTTTTGCACTTCCAACAGACATTAGTGCTATTCTTGTTATATTTTGCTAGTCTTGTTGGGTGGAGATGCCATCGGAATTGCATCTTTAGCCAATTCTCAGTAATGTCAGCTGTTGCGTTGTACTTTAATTTGTCTGTCCAGATTTCCTCCCATTGTCTTAATAGTATGGAATAGCCTAGGTCTTGGGCCCATCTCGCCTGGCAATTCTTGACGTGTTCATCTGCCATGTCCCATCTCAGCAATTGTTTGTAGAACGTGCTAATGTTCTTCTTATTATTGTTGATGATCTGTTCCCAGAAGCCTTCTGCCATGAAGCCTGCTGTTTTGGTGTCCGTTTTGTGGCTTTGAAATATCTGATGGTATTGGAACCAGGATACGCTGTATCCTTCTTTTTGCATTTCCTCTGCCGTCTTTATTTCACAGTTTCCCGGCGGTTGTCTTAAAATTTGTTTATATGTTATCCACCTGGATCCAGCCAACTCTTTCTTGTAGAATGCCTCAAGTGGTGATAACCATAGGGGGGTGGCGCTAAAAAAAGGCAGATTTATACTTCTCCCAGGTCTTATTCAGGGCGGTCCTTATATAATGGTTATTAAAGTTTTTTTCTACCTTTCTTTTGTTGTACCAAAGGTACGCGTGCCAGCCAGCACGAAGGTCGTGGCCTTCAAGGGCTAACAATTTCTGATTTTTAAGAGATACCCACTCCTTGATAGCCGTCAAATTAGATGCCTCATAGTATAATTTGAGATTTGGGAGGCCAAAGCCTCCCCTTGTTTTCTCGTCTGTCATTAGTCTCAGGCTGATACGAGGCTGCTTATTTTTCCATATGAATTTCCTGATCTCTTTATTCCATTTATTGAACAGGAAATCGTTTCTCAAAACTGGAATATTTTGAAATAGGAATAATAGCTTTGGCAGGACAGACATTTTAACTGTTGCTACCCTTCCCATAAGTGACAGGCACTGGTGTTTCCATCTCTCTAGATCTGCTTGGATCTTCTTCCATTGAAACTCATAGTTATTTTTGAGTAATTGTGTATTATTTGCAGTTATGAAGATTCCTAAATATTTAATTTTCTTTGTGGTTTGTAGTCCTGATATGGTTTGTAATGTGTCGATCTCTTCTGTGCTCAAATGTTTCGTTAACATTTGAGATTTATTTTTGTTTAATTTAAATCCTGCCACCACTCCAAAGTTTTCTAGCTTTTTCAACCATTCTTCGATATTGGGGAGGGGGTCCTCAATTATGCAGACCATGTCGTCCGCGTATACCCTGCATTTGTACTTGTGTGATAAGATCTGTATTCCTCTTAGGTTGTTGTCCTGATTGACATCCCTTACTAACATCTCCATCGCCATTATGAATAGTAGTGGTGAGAGGGGGCAGCCCTGCCTCACCCCTCTTTGAATTTGGATATTTTTTATTATTGACTGAGCCATTTATCACTAAGGTTGCTTCCTGATTGCGGTATAGGGTTTCTATAGTGTTGCAGAAATGGTGACCCATATCTAATTCCCTCGTTAGTCTTTTTAAGAAGTTCCAATTAATTTTATCAAATGCCTTTTCGGCATCAATGAATAATAAGGCCATTTTTTTTCATTGTGTTTTTCATAATATTCGAGAACATCTATAATGGTTCTGGTATTGGACTCAATTTGTAACGCAATTATTTCATAGTTCTCCTTTCGCAGGTATTCCGTTACTCTCTTCCGTTTATGCGGCGAATTTAGCCCGTTGACATTATTCGAAAATATCCTCAAAGTTGTCATTGTCTTGCATCGGGTTCGGAATCTCTTTGTCTGTGGTGTCTTGCAACAGTGCGATTTGATAATTCTCCGGGGAGAATTTTCTTATTCTTTTTAGATGTCTTGTCATCGACACTCCTGGAGAGTCTATTTCTTCGTAATCCTGGTCGCCCATCCCCTCTATCTCTTTAGCTTTGCCTGCAGCATCGTCCTTGGGGTGTCTGTGGGATTCGGGGTATCTTTTGTTATGGCCTTTCATCTGTCTGTAGTCCGTGTCAGGAGGATCGATTAACAGATGTTCTTGGTAGAAAGCCCTTGCCTTCTCTATGGTGTTCAGTCAATATCTCGTCTCCTTCCACGTGACTGTTAACCCCTCTACTTTTTCCCATCTGTATTTAATCCTTCTTTTCTTCAATTCTTGCGTTAGGAAATTATAGTTCCTACGTTTGGCAAGCGTTTCTTGTGAGACTTCCTTCATGAATATAACTTTTTTCTTTGTTGTGAACCGTTTTCTTCGCGCACCTTTGAAGTATCTCATCTCTCAAGCTTTTCCGCGAGAATGAGACTATAGCGTCCTTTGGGGTCTTGTTTCTCTTTGCAAATTCTGTGTTCACTCTGTAAGCGCGATCCACATTGTTGCCAACGATTTCAGGGTCTATTTCAGTGAGCTCTGCTATGATGTCTATAATAACTTGCTTCAAGTCACTGTCTGTGGTCTCCTCTAGTTTTCTAATCCTCAATTGATATTCCAATTCCTTATTCTCCAGCAGTTCAACTTTTTGTTGGAGCTTTTGATTGGCTAATTCCAAATTGTCTGTCCTGGTGCTCAATTTGACTTGAGCCTTCATGATTCTTATGTTGTCCTCCTTGACCTTGTCCAGGTCTATCTTCAGGACCTTTAAATCTTCCTTGATATCCTTTTTTAAGTTTTGTATCTCACACTGCATCTCCTGATGTTGCTTTGCCTGCTGTTGGGATAGGTTCTGAATTTCCTGTAATAGCTTTCTGTATCCGCCCTCCTCTGGGAGAGAATCCCTTCTGTTCTGCATTCTTGTGATCTGTGCGTTCCCTCTACCCTTAGCGGAGTGCATCCTGTTTTTGTTTTGTTTTTTATTATTATTAGGCCCTACTCTATCCCACTCTATTCCACTTTGGATTTGTTTGACCTTTCGTGTTCAGTCACAGATTATGAGGGGGATCTCTTACCTTACGGACCTTGTGTGTCCTTCTGTCTCTTGTGTTCTCCCTTGCTGTTTTCTGACTTCCTGGGTCCTGGGTTCTAAGCCCGCTCCCTCCGTGCCGCGTCACTAGTGTTCTACCGGCTGTTCTTTCCTTCTTCTCTTCTTCTCCACGTCTTTGCGCCTGACCGCTTCATGGACAGCCTGCGGTTTAAGTTTCTCTTTCTCTGTAGCCGTCTGTTGTTGTCTGTTGTCGGCTTCAGTCTATCTCCTCTTCTCCCTCTTTGGTCTCGCGGGAGTTTAGTATCCTCGCGAGAGTGTCTCTGCCTGGACGCGATTTCTGGAGTCTTCGAGATCTCCCAGCTGCCCCAGCGTCTCTCCTGACGTCAGTTCCTGTGCTCAGCAACAAGATTGTTTACTAATATGGCGCTGGGATGGCGTTTTCAAGGTCGGGATTTCTTCTCTTTGAAAAGTAAGGACTAAACTTTCTCTTTTTAGACCGCAACCTTTTCCGTCTCTCTTCTATGCAATACTCAATAAAGAGATCTACTTTACCCTGTCCGTATTGGGGGGAGAGGGGTCTGCTACCTCCGTTCGTGCCACTTCGTCGCCGAGGCGTCTTTTTTGCTCTTGAATTCTTGGTCACACCTCGCCTTGTGCCCAATGAATTTCTTTAGAAGAATCTTTTCCGTAATCTGTGAATTGGGTGCCGGGGGATTTTCAGTAGCCTGTCGGCTTCAGAACCTTGGGGTAGCCGCCTAACTGCCCCTCGCCGTTGCCGGGCGTACTTGGTGCAGCTCCTTGAGGGGGCTGCCCCATTGACACCATCGGCCGGACGAGTGGCGTACGTACCCTATCGAGCCTCGATCCGCTATCTCTAGGGAAGGATTGCTATGCTCCTTGACGCGTTACCCCTGGAATGCCTCTGGAGCTCTAGAAGGCACGTCTTCCCCCGTATGGCACCCAACCGGAAGTCTGTCTTATAAATGCACTTGTATCCCTATCTCGCCCAGGGTTTTGACCTTTTAACATTTTACCTCATACATTTGGCCCACCCTTTGTGTTCAATTTTGTTGTGTTGTTTTATATTCATTGTCTTACTTATTATTTTATATTTATTTGATGTAATTTTGTTATTCTGTGTTTAATTATGTTGTATTATTTTGGGCTTGGCCTCATTTTAGCTGCCCCGAGTCCCCTTTGGGGAGATGGTGGTGGGTTATAAATAAATATTATTATTATTATTATTATCATTATCACTGGGGGTTTCGTAGAAATATTTGTTCAAAGGGGGTGAATCTTTGCCTTCCTCTGAGGCTAGGAGAACTTGCCCATCATTATCCACTGGGTCTCCATAGCTGAGCAGTGACTCAAACTCTGGCCTCCCAGTTAAAACGTAGATACATGTGGTCAAACAACATAAGAGTAGGGTCAAGCTAACAAAAGTGATCAATGAAGAAGAACAGAAAAGCTGGGATTGGCTGCAGAAGTTTGCTTTTGCCTGAGCTTACAGGAATCTGCAAGGTTCTGCACCTCCTCTCTTTTCTGGCCTTAAGTTTTCCAGCCTCAACTACTTTTGTACTTTGAACTCAGCTGGCAGAAATTGAAGTAAGCCAAAATCTATGGGAGAAAACAAGAGGGTAAAGGGAAAATTGACATTTTAAAAATAGTTTTTAAAAAAACTAAGATGATTAATTGGAACTGTTCCTGTCAAATATTGGAATGTGTGTTATCTTGAGACTTTACTAACAGTTATGGACAAACAAATTCAATTCAAAGATGCTTTCAACATTTTTGTTAGCTGGGTGTCTCTATGGGTTTTGGAGGTAAGAATTATGCCAACGTGGAACTAATACATTGGTAATGATGCATTGTTCCTTTGTTTCTTTCTCATTGAGTTTTCTGCAGATCTATGTGCGTCTGTTTGTAAAACGATTTCAAAAACCCCAATCTTGAATGATTGAGATTCTTTTTCTGTTCTGTTTTATTGAATGTGTGAATTGATGACTGGGGAATTTTTTTAAAAAAAATATCCATTTGAGTATCATTAAAGGAAGATAATAGAATCATGTATTTTTGTTGTTTACTGCCATCAAGTTGACTTTGACTTATAGTGATCTTATGAATGAGAGATCTCCAAGTCCCCTTGTTATCAACAGACCTACTCAGATCTTATGAACTCAAAACTGTGGCTTCCTTGAGTGAGGCCCCTTCCACACTCTCCTTGTATCCCATGATCTGATCCCAGATTTGTTTATCTGACAGTAGGGGCTCATATAAGGTAAAGATAAAGACTTCTCCTTCACATTAAATCTAGTTGTGACTGACTCTGAGGGTGGTACTCATCTTTATTTCTAAACTGAAGAGCCAGCATTGGCCTCCAAGATCATGTGGCTGGCATGACTGCATGGAGCACCATTACCTTCCCACCAGAGCGGCACCTATTAATCTATTCACATTTTCATGTTTTCAATCTGCTAAGTTGGCAGAAGCTGGGGCTGTCAACAGGAGCTCAACCATGAATTTGAACCACCAACCTTCTGAACAGCAACTTCTGGAGTTTAGTGGTTTAACCCGCTGTGCCACCACAGCCCTTGGGGACTCACAAAATCCAGATAATTTGGGATCAGATCCTGGGATATAAGACAGTGTGGAAGGGGCCTTTCGCCCCTTCCTCCATCACAAGTACGACTTGTGGGAATGAAGGAGAGAGCCTTCTCCACTGTGCCCCCCCCCCGCTCTGGAACTTGCTACCTGATGAGATTAGGCAAGCCCCCACCCTAGCAGCCTTTAAGAAAGATCTAAAAACTTGACTTTTCTGATGTGCCTATGGAGAGTAACCATGTATCCAATTTCTGGATGTTCCATCTACAGCAGGGGTGGGCAACTTCCGGCCTGCGGGCCAGATCCGGCCTGGCAGCTGGTTCTGTCCAACCCAAGGAGTAAGGGCGTCGGGGGTGGGGCCAAGAGGAAGGGGTGCCACTGCCGCCATCCCATCACGGGCTCTGTGAGGCCTGCGTCGGCAGACAGGCTGGAGGAGCGACGGCTTTGGAGTGCCTGCCATCCTTGGAGGCGATCTGGGCCTGAAGCTGGAGCGCTCCGCGACCTGCAGGGACTTATCGCTTATTACCCTGGTGACCTGGAAGACTTGATCGTTGAGCCACCTCAGATCACCAATGGGATGGCGGCAGCGGCTCTCCATAGCAGGCGATCAGCTGGGGAATGGCTGGGGGCGAGAGTGGGCAGAGGCCTGCAGCCTGTTGCTCTCCTCTCCGATCTCCTATCTGATCCCCTTCCGTCCAGAGAGAGGGCAGAAGGGGAGGAGGGTGGAGGGGAGGAAGGGAGGGAAGGAGGGAGGGAGGAAGGAGGGAGGCGGCCAGGAAGACCTGCCTCTCCCCCCGAGCGGGTCATGGAGGCCTCGGGCAACGAGGGCGGCTGACCTCCACATTCAAAGAGTCCCCGCCTTCCTCCGAGCTCCCTTTGGAGCCCTCCCCCCAGTGAGTTAGTGGCAGGCAAGCAGAGAGGGCGAGCTAAGAAGGCAGGCAGGCAGGCAGTCTCTCTGAGGCAGGCCATACACACGCTGGGTCCGCTTTGCCATCCTCTGGGCTGGGGTCATTGGGCCATTCCATCTTGGGATCCTTCCTCTCTTCAGGATGTCAGCCTTCATCTTGGTTCGCACCTTGTCTTCTTTAATTTAATTTAATTTAATTTTAGTGGTTTTTATTATTATTTTATAATAATAATATAATATAATAAATAATATAATAATGTTAGAATATAATTTCAACATATTATAATGTCTATATATATTAAAATATAATAATTATGATATTTATACTAATAATATGAATATTTCTTAATATATTAATTTGTTAATATTAATGATGTGTAATATATAGTAAATATAGCAAATAAATAAATAAATAAATAATGTAGATTAGAATGTAGTTCAGCCTTTAGGTGTGGCCCTCCATAATATTTGTTGGCTCTCATGTGGCCCCTTGGAAAAAATAATTGCCCACCCCTGATCTACAGTGTTGTCCTCATGATGCACTTTCCCCCCCGTCCTTAATGAAGACCTAACCCCATTATTACGAGCTCCTCCATCACAAATACTCTTTTTCCACTGCTATCTCATCCAGGGTTTTATCATTTTATCTTGTCCATTTGGCCCACCCACTGTGTTCTATTTTTCAATATGTTATTTTGTGCTGTTTATTTTATTTTGTTACTCTATGTATTTTATTGTGAGGTAATTTTGCGTTGCTTTGTATTTTATTTTGTTGTATTGTATTTTTAGGCTTGGCCTCATGTGAGCTGCCCCGAGTCCCCTTTGGGGAGATGGCGGTGAGGTATAAATAAAGATTATTATTATTATTTCAGATCTTCCTCCTCTTCTAGTGACTTCTGTCTTGCCAAGCATCATTATCTTTTCTACTGAGTCACATTTTCCCATGTTAAGTCCAAAGTATAAGTCTCAGATTAGTCATCTTGGCTTCAAGGGAGAATTCCAGTTTGATTTGTTCTAGGATCCATTCATAGGTCTTTTTGGCAGTATGAGATATCCACAGAACTCTTCTCCAGCATTACATTTCAAGTGAATTGATTCTCTTCCTATCATTTTTTCATTGTCCAATTTTCACATTCATCCCTAAAAATTAGCAATAGCTGTGCTGTGCTTTGCACTTTCTTCCATCAGTAATCATTCCATGTCTTTGCTACTCTCTGCAAACTGTATGGTGTCATATGCATATATTAGATTGTTAGTGCTATTTCCTCCAATTTTGATGTCTTCTTCTGTCTACTCAGCTTTATGTATGATAAATTCAGCCTACAAGTAAATGCAGACTTGCACAATCTCCTTCCAATTGGAAACCATTCTGTTTCTCCATATTTTATGAGCATATGAACCATCTCATTAAGACTGATGAGGCTTTGGTTTTGGATATTTTTTGTAATATTTCATCAATGTATACATGATTCTTAGAGGGGAGTATGCATATGAATGAAAATACCTTGAACCTTATTTTTAAAAAGCATACACTCCAATGGTAATAATAATAATAATAATAATAATTCTTTATTTGAATCCCACTTTTCTCTCTAAATGGGACCCAAAGCAGCTCACAACATTTTAAAACTATACACAACTATATATATATAACAATAAACAATAAAATCAACTTTACAATAAAGCATAAATAGACATTTTAAAATCCTTCCAAAATTAATTTTAGTAATTTTACTAGTTCAACTGGAATTCAAAGATGGAGAGTAGCGATGAATATAGAAGAGGAACAAGAAAATGGAATGAAAAGAAAGCCTCTTATAGCTATATAGGCTTGTGCTGGGATGGTTTGCTTATCACATCACCAAAAAGAACAAAGAGAGTGCAGATGTGCTTAGAAATTCATATATTATGAGACACGTTTAGAAACGTCTGAAATTTCATAACAATAAAATTAATATCATATCTTTGACCATAGAATGGAAAGCTGTGATCTCTGTGTTTGCCCAAGGCCCTCTATAAGTGCCATTTTATTGATATGTGCATTCAAGGTCTCTTCTCTCCCATCTTAAAATTATTACATTAGAATTGGACTGACAGTGTTTCAGAGGACCTGTTCAAAGGGAGGAATCTCATGTGGTAACTATTCCAAAGTAGAGTCACCTGTATGATCTATGTAACATGCATAATGCTTCCATCCAACTATTTGCAGTGTTGGAGTTTAGCCTGTGATTGTGTTTCAGGATCAGGGTGCTTTGGATGTGGGGAATGATGTCAATTAGGTTCAAGATTGCAATGGTTTGGTTAGTGATACTGATGCAGAGAATGACATAGACCTGTTCAAACTGTAGTTTCCCATGAGAATGTTCTTACAGGGTATAAAAAATAAAAAAGGGAAAGCGAAACCAGTTCCTGGGTGCTTGGAATGCCCTAACGAGGGGATAAAAGTTCCAAGCATGGGAAATATAGCCAGATGAAGCATCATTTAGAATCCTGCTAAGTTCTTGTCCCTGTTTCATGGAAGCCTTGCTTGGAAGATTCATGTTTAAGAATATCTTGTTTCTTGGGTTGCCTTTTTGTCTCTTACATACTCATGCCTTGGAGTCCCCCTTCGGAGGGAGAAGGGCAGGGTATAAATATAGGAAATAAATAAATATAGACTTGTAGTGTGTATGTTGAGTTTATCATTCCATTCTCAAATGATGCAATTAAAATGGTCACTGCCACAGAAGAAAACAGCACAGAATGAACTTGTGAAGACCACATTGAGAGCATGAATAGTTCTGGTTACCCACTGACTACTTGCACAGGCTTGATCATATTCACATTAAAAAGAATAATAATTAAAGAAAGCCATTTTGTAAAAGAATCTCTCCATCACTCCCATGGCCTTTTATTAGGTTTTACTCCTAATTACTTGAAATAATGAGATTTCTCCTAGGAAGAACAGGAGAGAATAGGATGGCTCCAATTAAATGATAAAGACCAAGGTCACAATAACAAAGAAGGTTGTTCTAGAAGTGTCCTACTTGCAAACCTTCTGAGAATACAAAAAGGTGTCAATTTTGTTCTTTCAAATACAACTGAGTTGCTGCTGCTGAAGGGTTCCCAAGTACCATCATAAGTGAGGTGGTAGACGAAAAATAATTTGCATCCAACCAGCATATCAGAGAATGAAGTATAACTGTGATCAAAGCCAGAGTTGTCTGGAAGCTGAAGGAGCTTGTTTTGGTGAATACTTCTCAATTACATGGATGTACGTTTCAAGGAATGCCAATGTAGACCCCAAACTATTAATACCTTGACCCCTGAAAATTGCCCATCCATGTCCTAAAGTCATGGTTTTCATGTACAATGTATGCTGTCTCACTAGAGACTTATCAATAAGGCTCCAACGACCTCATTACACAAAGTCTTCTCTCCATTTCTCTGCACTGCTAAAACAAGTCCTACAAAGGCCTTCACATGTTGCAAGGCCACTTCCAGTGGTTGGCAATGGGACTCCGTTGCGGTAGCATAGAGAAATGGAGGGAAGATTGCATTTTCAGGGGTCAGGTACTATCTGATTCTCAATAAGAGAAGCCTGATAGAAGTAGGGAAAGGCAGAGAAAAGATGTGGGATGGCTGCCATCCCTGAAGTCAGAAAGGCACGGGACCTGGATGGCAGGGAACTAAAGAATATGGTTCCCTTTGCTTTTCCCCACTTTCACTGCTTTCATGTGATGAGGTCTCTCTAGTTGTCAACTCCCCGTTTTCTTGACAGAGTCTTTGTCTTCTCACAACATCCCAAGCACAATTATTTTAAGAGGAGAACCTCACTAACTGGTGAACTATCTATGCATACACTTGTGAATCATACATTGGTATATGTATGTGTGTGCATGCCTTCAAATCACTTGTTATAGCAACGCCTTGACATTCATATGGTTTCTTAGGCAAGGAATACTCAGAAGTGGTTCTGCCAATTCCTCCCTCTGATATATACTCTGGCATTCATATTGTGTAACACACATGCATTTGTGATTTTTCCCAGAACTACTTGTATGAAGATATAATTGGCTGCAGCTGCTAACACTATGCATTGATAAGTGATTGAGGGTGGGGAATATTGGTTGGTTCAATACGCACCAATCAGTTTTATAAATTTATTTATTTATTTATTTATTTATTTATTTATTTATTTATTTAGAGCATTTGTATCCTGTCCTTCTCAACCTCTGAAGGGAGACTCAGGACAGCTTACAACTGGCAGTCATTAGATGCCAGCAAAGAAACAGTTAAAGCACAGCACTTAATATAAACAGGTGAACAGAAATAAAAATACATTAAAAAGCAATAAAATACATTAAAAATATTGGTCCTGAAATATTAACACAACCAAGTCTGTACCCTCAAATCCAAATCATAGACCAGAGTTCAAGACCAAGGTCTCTTAATTGACAATTCTCAATTGACAACAAACGTAAATGGAGTGCTGTTTGGGATACTCTAAAGAAGTGGGCCAAGAAGTGCAAGTAAGAGGCATCTCTATCTCCAATCTTAGAAGCAAATCTGAGTGAATGGGATTCATTACCTGATAAATGTACTGCCCAAATGACTTTAGAAAGACTGGGAAAATAAGGCAAATAAGTCATTTGGGTGGTACATTTATCAGATGATGAGTTCCATTGAATTAGATTTGCTTCTAAGATATATATGAAATATTCTAATTCTGCTTGTGTTTGATGTCTGAAAGTGCAAGTTGGCAGTTTGGGAATATCGTTGGAATCTACTGTGACCAGGAGTGTATTTGCACAGCTAAAGCATGTGTGCTGCTTACTGTTCCTAGTGATGTAAGGTCCTGCCTTAGTTAAATCCTGTTTGGATTACTGTGATGTGTTCAATGTGGGGATGTCTTTGAAACATGCTCATTTGTCACAAAGAATCACAGCCAGATTCTTAAGTGAGGCTGGCTACAACTCCCTTATTACAAGAGCTCCATTGGATGCCAGTTCATTTGCAGGCAGAACTCAAAGTGCTGGTTTTGACCCATAAAAAAGACTCAGGTCCAGGTTTTTTGGAAGACCACATTTCCCTTTATGAGCCCATTGGAGTTCTAAAACAATCTGGAGGCCCCTTTTCTCTGTTCTACCACCTTAGTGGAAACAAGGAAGCAGGTTTCTCAAAGACTGCTCCCAAAATTTGGAATTCCTTTCCTAAGGAGGCCAGGAGAATATCATCCTTGCTCTCTTTCTGATAGCAAGTCAAAACATTTTATGCCATCAAACTTTTTAAAAGCTGACTTAGTATTTTAGTCCTTTTCTGTATGTGATATTTAAATATTAAAAATAGTGTGAATAATGTCTGTAACATAGCTCAGCTTACATTAGAATTTATGGCTAATACCAGCAGAGAAAAAATATTGTTGGAGGGAAAGGATGTGGGATGGCAGCTGACAGACCTGGATGGAAAGGAACGGAGTATGATGGTTCCCTCTGCGGTCCCCCACTGTCCCCTGTTTTCCCCTGCCCACCTGATAAGGTTTTTACTCTGTTCCCTCCCATTTTTGTCCATCTGCTGATTGCTTCTTCTCTGAAATTCCCCTGGTTTTAAAGTGTTCCTGTTTATTTACTTTCCTGATTTTGGAGTTTTAAAATACTGGTAGCCAGATTTTGTTCATTTTCATAGTTTCATCCTTTCTGTTGAAATTGTCCGCATGCTTGTGGTTTTCAATGGCTACTCTGTGTAGTCTGACATGGTGGTCCAGCATTTCTGTGTTCTCAAATAATATGCTGTGCCCATGTTGGTTCATCAGGTGCTCTGATATGGCTGACTTCCGCGGTTAAATTAGTCTGCATTGCCTTTCATGTTCCTTGATTCATGTTTGGGGGCTGCATTTGGTGCTCCCTATATAGACTAGTCTATAAGGATGCCTCCAGGCAGGAAGTAGCCAGGCTTTGAAGCTGCCTCCAACAAACAAGAGTTCTTTCTCCCACCCTGGACATTCCACAGATATATAAACCTCACTTGCCTAGTTTCCAACAGACCTCACAACCTCTGAGGATGCCTGCCATAGATGTGGGCAAAACGTCAGGAGAGAATGCTTCCGGAACATGGCCATACAGCTCAGAAAACTTACAACAACCCAATAATAATAATAATAATATCCTTATTTTGTAACTTGGGACAAAACACTTTTCTAATTCAGTTCATAGTGCAAAGAGTAAATGTGACAAATATCAAGTGAGAGGAGGACAGAACAAATTGGACATTTTGAAGGCAGCTGATAAAGTGGAATGGCAGAGGAAATTGAGGTTCTTAATTGGGACTGTCCCTATCCAGTTGTACAATGTGCAAGTGTATGTAGTTAGTGGCAGAATTTCCTGGTTTCACTGAAGATTTATACATCAGCTGGTGGAGAGATAAATCTCTGCCTTAAACTTTGGAAAGTCAGTCAGATAAGATGGTACTGAGCTACAGAAATAAATATTTTTCTCATATGGATGCTTTTTCTGCAATTCTTTGGGTCCTGTCAAACATCATGTGTTAAAACAATGGCTTGAATCCTACTAGTAGTTCCAGACAAATTGATCCAACTGTAGAATAGTGAGTCAGCACCTATGTGAATCCCCAATGATTCAATGGATCTACTCTAGCTGGGAGTACCATTGGGATTCAGAGCAGTGTTTGTGCAACATTTGAGCAGGGGCGCAATCTATTCTTAACACATGGCATTTGCAGAAGGAATATAGCATAACAGAAGCCTAGTCAGCATAGTCCTCCCTCCAAAACTATTCTTATCTATAATCAAATTTAATCCTTAAGAATAGATAAGTCTCAACAATCCCTTTTACAACAAGGCACATGAACCACTGCCATGCTGTGGTTTATATGAACTCTTCAATCTGTAGGGGATTACTTCCCACAATAATGACAGGGCTGATACTGCCTGTGCTATCTGGCCAGGGCTGGGAGAAGTTTATGATTAGAGGTTGCACGACAAGATAAACAATGGTGTGCGGCATTTGATCGCTTTCAAACTTGCCACTTTTGCAAAGGGGATGAGCTTCATTGTCTGGAGGATCAAGCACCAGGGGACAGAGGACTTAGCTGCTAAAGTACAGGATTTGCTGTGAAATCATAGATGGGGAGTAGAAACACAGCAGAAGTCTTAAATGTAACTTCTGGTATATAGCATTGAAGCTTTATGTTAACATCTGTATACATTTCCATCTTCATACTGTTTATGTCTTCATCAGATGACATTCAGCTAGATACAAATATCATTTATCTTGCTTGGTAGTCTTGTAACATCATCACTTTCCCCCACTTTTCTAAAAACATTACCTATTTTGCAAGATTTATTAGTGTGTTCTAGTTTCTTACATCATTTTGCTTAAGCTCTTTATATTTCTGCCTGCCTGGATTGCATTGCATTACATTGCAGCCACTCATGGCATCCATATCTGTTAATCACACACAAATTGCAAGTGCCCAAACATGGCTTCAAGGAAGAAGTTCTTCTTTGTGATGATGTCAACTCTGTGGAATGCCCTTCCACTTGAAGACATCCATGTTCCATTACATTTGGAATGGTTAAGGTGGAAATACAGCTTAGCTTCCAAGAACAGATAGAATCTGATGCCTTTAGGGTGGCAGCCATCACTGCCATCATGATGATCGAACCATATGATTTTTACATTGTTGAATGAGTAGATGATATACTTATCTGAAAGTTACAATATACATATATGAAATTTATCCTTTCCTGATTCTTGAGTTATTGGCAGCCATCACTGCCATCATGATGATCGAACCATATGATTTTTACATTGTTGAATGAGTAGATGATATACTTATCTGAAAGTTACAATATACATATATGAAATTTATCCTTTCCTGATTCTTGAGTTATTGGCAGCCATCACTGCCATCATGATGATCATGGTATATGTGGAGCATATATTTGTGCAGGAAAAGATTGATGGATATTGGTTTTACCAAAATATATCTGTGTTATTTGTCCACCATTCAGGGTTGGTTCAGAGAGCCCAGACTGACAGAGCAATGACTTCAAATTGCCAATGACCTTGCTAGTGACCCGAATCACTGAAATGACCTCAGTTAAGTACATATCGGGATAATAACATTCTGTTGATTGATGACAGAACAGAACCCATGAGGGCAGGCTTCATAGCCAAAGTATCCAAACACTTCAAATGAATGTTGAAACTGCAGATCTGAGTCTAGCACCTGTACAAATGGTCCTTCCAACCATTCAAAAAACACGCCCTGCAACCTCTGAGGATGCTTGTCATAGATGCAGGTGAAATGTCAGGAGAGAATGCTTCTAGAACATGGCCATATAGCCTGAAAGACCTACAAGAACCCAGTGATTCCAGCCATGAAAGCTTCAACAATACATTCAAAAAACAGTTGTTCACCATTGTAATTTGGCAGAAGGAGCTTTTGCTTGTTGGGTGGCACTAGTATGAAAGAGCTATTAATACAAGAGGGGGTTTTAGGTGTAAACCTATTGGACAGTTGGCAGTATTGTAAAATGTCTGCAAGGTACTCTCTTAAGCCCCATGGCCCACTTTATAAATGAATAATACACAAATACAATTAAAAAAATAATTTGCAGACTAATAAAAACATGAAAACCCTTCCTTAGCATTGTTGTTGTTGTTGTTGTGTGCCTTCAAACCATTTCTCACTTATGCTGAACCTAAGGTGAAATGCTCGCTGATTTCTCTTGCCAAGATCTGTCCAGAGAGGACATGTGTTTTCCTTCCTCTGAGAGATTGTAACTTACCCAAGGTCAACAAGTGGGCAGTGAGGGAAAAGTCTTTTGGGGGTGAGGGAGGTGGGGTGGAGGGAAAGGAGCAGGAAAAAGGAGGGAAAGCTTGGAGCAGGATGGAGGAGGAAACCGCAGAGCCCCTCAGTATGCTTTGTGCAACCCCAAGGGCTCCACGGAGCACACTTTGAGAACTGCTATTGATGGATATAACTTGAAAGTCCTAAATAGACATAGAAAATAGATACAGTCATAATATAAATTCAACTCTAGAGTATGAACTCTCCCATTTCCTCCTAAATCCTATAAAGGGAAATTCATCCAGCCCAGTCCTTGGTGAAACCAAAAGAATGAGCCTTGAGGAGAGTTCTAAAACATAAAGATCCTTGGAAAACTATGTTTCCCAACACACTCTGGGCGGCCCCCACTCTGGCCTGTCTGCATGCAACTCCTAGGAATGTGCACATGGAATCCATGGCTTCAGAACCTTAATGGAGGCCTCTGACGATGGCGGGAACAAAATATTTGAAAAACTGGCAAGTTCTGACAGTCAGCTGTTTCTTTGGGAAAATATTCTTTATTTATTTGTCACGTTTCTATATCGCCCCTCTCAGACCGAAGGTGACTCGGGACGGTTTACACAGGCAGTCTCTGCCCTCAATACAACACAGCAACAAGTCAACCCCCCCCCCCCCGAGAAAAAAATATAATAACAATTTAACAATTTAAAACATACAATTGCAGCCTCAGCGTCATGTTGAAATCAGTTTCCATCATATCGTTGTCATTCCTTATATCCAATTAAGCCTTATATTTCATCAACAAATGCCTGCTCAAATAACCAGGTCTTGACTTTCTTGCGAAACGTCAGGAGGGAGGGGGCCGATCTGATGTCTTTAGGGAAGGCGTTCCAAAGCCGAGGAGCCACCACTGAAAAGGCCCTGTCTCTCGTCCCCGCCAGTCGCGCCTGCGAACAAGGCGGGACCGAGAGCAGGGCCTCTCCAGATGATCTTAAACATCTCGATGGCTCATAGGGAGAGAGGCGTTCGGACAGGTAAGTTGGACCCAAACCATTTAGGGCTTTAAAGGCTAAAGCCAGCACTTTGAAATGTGCCCGGTAGGGTTGCAGCAGAGGCAGAGGAGCTTGGAGGAAAAAAGTAAGATGGCAGAAAGTGTTAGAAAAGGCCAAAGAAAAATTTGAAATTGGAATGGAGCCAATCGGTTGAATTGATGTTTTCGCTGATGACGGGGGAAATTGGTGCCATTTTGGAAATTCTGTATCCGCGGTTTTGAAAAGCGCAGCTCCAGCCTCCTTGGGATGCCAGAAAGGCATCCCAGGCATGCCAGCAGTGTTCTGCAGCCCGGAGAGGTTTATTTCAGTAGTTTGGGATGAGGAGAGAGCCCTTTGGGACACTTTGTATCATTGTGGAAAGAAAAAATGTTGAGATGTGAAGTGTTATTAATTTGAGTGGTGCCACAATGTTTCAGATCAACTAGGGCACGGGAAGAGAAAAATAGAAATGACCTGTGGTCTCCTGTGTTGTAGTCCCAGCCTTTGTTCTAAAATTGCCAGTCCTTACAGAGCATGCAGGAATGTTGGAACTCCCTGCTGCGGGTCAAATTAGTTTGATAGCCGGCTGATCTCTTGAATTCGAGCTCACAAGGAGAAGCCTTTTTAACAACAGAAAGTCCATGTTTCAAAAATGGCCTCTCTTGGATCTAAATTGACCCAAGGTGCGGAGAAAATGCCTGTGCACCCTTTTTTGACCAGGGAGGCGCAAAATGTGGTTAAATGCCCCTCACTATTTTAAGGAATAAAATGCAGCCTTTTTGACAAGGGACACAAAATGGCCCTGGGACCAACATGTGGCCCTGCTTCTAGCAAAGTTTCATGTCTTCTTTTCATCTCCTTCTTAAAACCAAATTAGATAAGAATTGGCTCAGGACTTCCCCATCTATTAGAGCAGTCTTTTTCAACCAGTGTGCCTAGGCACACTCCTGTGCCTTTGCAGAGCTCCAGCTGTGCCTCCAGAAAAACTTTTTGCCCCCTTCCTTCCCCCCTCCTTTTGCCACCGCTATTATTTTGTCCTCCTCCATGGGAGAAAAAATCTTCCCTTACCACGTTGGTATTAGGCTATGTCCGCAGACGCCCCCGGCTGTGAGGGAAAAGCATTACGCAGCATGCAAAGGAGGAGAGGAGCCCAATGGGCAGCTCCAAAATGACGCCACGTCATTTTGGAACCGCCCACTGGGCTCCTCTCCCCAAACAGACGGCAGCATGCAAAGGAGCAGAGGGGCCCAATGGATGGCTCCAAAATGATGCCGCGTCATTTTGGAGCCGCCCACTTGTTGTGGATAACTTTTGGAACCTCCCACTTGCGCTCCTCTCCTCCTTCGCATGCTGCCCTCTGTTTGTGGATAACTCCTATATATTGAACTTCTATATATTGCAGATTATCCAGTACAGAGCCTAATCCAATGCGGTAAGGGAAGATTTTTCCTTTTTCTCCCATGGAGGTGCCAACATCATGTGGGTGCCAAACTGTACTCCGTTTTTCAAATTCACTATATTGATACATTAACTTTATAAAACTTTTGTAATTGTGCCTATTACTAGTTTCACTGTATTATTATTATTATTTTGCCTACTCTTTGTCCCCTGCATATGCAGCCTGTTGTGAAAAAGAGGTGCCGAAACGCCATAAAACATTTTGTGTCATTTTGGTTGGTGGTGTGCCCCAGGATTTTGTTAATGTAAAAAATGTGCCTCGGCTCAAAAAAGGTTGGGAAACACTGTATTAGAGCAAACTAACAACATATAGGATTTAATTCATTGTGGAATCTAAATGCCTCGTTGCATTGCAAGCGAGTTGATACAGCTCTGTTTGTAGGATAAAGTCAAGATGCAGGATTGAGTTCATGTCCACCATTGCTCACACTAAGCATGAACAGTACAAGTTGAAGTCTGTAGCTGAAGCATTACAAATAATTACCTCTCAGTATGACACCATCTATCAAGAGTTATCACGCCATGAGGCAATTTATCTAATGATTTTTTTCCCACTGAAAATCAAAATGTGAGCTACTGCAGCAGAACAAAACATAACTTCAAACTAAAGGAGTCTGCAACCGTATTAAGACCTAGGAAATGAAAAATAATGCACTACTTCAAACTCATTGAAAAGTAAAAGTATGATTCTATGTTCCTTTGGGGCCCATCCAACAGGCTGGGTGCACTTCATCACACAAGAGGATAAATCCAGTTTCTGCCTCCTGCAGAATTCTGGGGTTTGTAGTTTAATGAGGCTGCGAAAGGGCCCTCCCTAATCTACAAACCCCAGAATTCTGCAGGCGGCAGAAATGAATTTAAAGTGGATTCATTCTCTAGTGCAATGAGGATATATCCCAGGATCTGATCCCAGGTTTTCTGATTTTCCCATAGTATCTGGCAGTGCAAACTCATATAATCCAGTTTAAATTAGAAAACCTGACATCAGACCCTGAGATATTTATTTATTTATTTATTTAATTCGATTTAGTAGACCGCTCTCTCTGGAGCCCAGAGCGGTTTACAGCATAAAACCAATAAAAACACCAATAAACAGATAAAACAACATATACCCAATTAACCCCACTCCCAACAATAAAACCCCGGCAAGCGACAATATGCAGGTGGCAAGACATAGTGGCAAGACATGGCAGGATGGCATGTTGGCAAGCTATAGGAGGCATCAGTCGGAGCCAAATGCCTGCCTAAACAACCAAGTCTTTACAGACTTGCGGAATGCCATCAAGCCCCGTAGTGCTCGTGTCTCCTCCGGCAGAGAGTGCCAGAGGCTCGGAGCGGCCACTGTGAATGCCCTCTGCTGCGTGCTCGACAGTCTGCAGATCTTAATACTAGGCACCTCCAGTAGATTGAGCCCCTCTGAACGCAGTGATCTTCTGGGCTTGTATGGGGTAAGCCGCTCCTTCAGGTACACTGGCCCCAAACCATATAAGGCCTTAAAAGTTAGAACTAACACCTTGAAGGAGACCCGGAATTCGATAGGAAGCCAGTGCAGTGCGCGCAGGAGTGGGGTCACATGCGCAGATCTTGGGGGCCCTGAGAGCAGGCGCGCTGCTGCGTTCTGCACCAGCTTAAGTTTCCGGATCGCCGACAAGGGTAGGCCAAATGTACAGCGCATTACAGTAATCGAGCCTCGAGATGACCGTGGCTTGGATCACCGTGGCCAGGTAGCAGCGGGAGAGGTAAGGAGCCAGACGTTTCGCCTGCCGCAGATGGTAGAATGCTGTCTTGCAAGCGCAGACGATCTGCGCTTCCATAGACAGTTGGGTGTCCAGCCGGACCCCTAAGCTCTTAACTAGAGGCTGTGGGCGGAGTGCCACACCATCAAACGTCGGCAACTGGGTCTCTACTCCCCCCCCTCCCAGGCGGTCCAGCCACAAGATCTCCGTCTTCGCCGGGTTCACCTTCAACTTACTGGCTCACAGCCATCCAGTTACGGCTTCTAGGCAGAGATGGAAATTATCGGGTACAGATTCCGCCCCAGGGTCCATCCTCAGATTGAGCTGGGTGTCATCAGCGTACTGATGGCACTCCAGCCCAAAACTCCATACCAATTGGGCGAGTGGTTGCATGTAGATGTTAAATAACAGCTGGGAGAGGATGGCCCCCTGAGGAACTCCACAATGTAAAGGGGAGCCCTCGGAGACCACCCCTCCCCACTTCACTTGCTGCAAGCGGTTTTGGAGGAAGGAGGACAGCCAGTTGAGAGCTGTCCCCCTCACCCCCGCCACCGCCAGGCGGTGTGTCAAAAGTTGGTAATTGACAGTATCAAACGCTGCCGTGAGGTCCAATAACACGAGCAGCGCCGATCCGCCTCGGTCCAAGAGCCTGTCTGGAAGGACCCTTGAATTGACCTCTATGTGTTTTCTTTATCATGAAATATTTTTCTAGAATCTGGCTGTTCATTACTAAAACGCGATTAAAAGTGTATTTTGATCCCCCCAAGATTTTGGGATATCTGTATATATAAAACAAGGAATACTCAATTTGTACATATATAAGTGGAATCTGTGCCCATTTATATATCTGCATGTGATGGTGGGGTAGCTTCAGGTTTAAACAGAGCTTGGAAACATTACTGGTTTGGACAAAACTCCCAGAATTCCACTGCCAACATCTTCAGAAGCCATGCTTAAAAAATCCCTTTTCCAACATCTAATGAATTGTGCTATAAGAAGGACTATAGACTGTATTGTCTTGAAGATAGACCTGTACTGAAACAAGACATCTCATCTTCCATCTTTTAATTTAAACCACAGGCTGTATAAAGTCCATTAAGTGGTCCTAAAATTTGATGGCCAAGGACCAAATCCTTTATTCTGTCAAGGATGTGCTTCCAACCTCAAAATATCCCTGGGTTCAAAGACGATGGAAAATTATTGCCCCTTGGTTCAGCGAACAAAGCATGAAATCCCATCTGCTCTTGGACTTTCAGCAGAGTCAGTCCTGGCAATAATTTGGATGGAAGACTGCCAATGATGACCAGGTGCTGTAGGCTCCATTTCAGAGGAAGGAGCTTGCAAAACCATCTCTGAGTATACTTTGCCTAAGAAAACCCTATGGAATTCATGGGGTTTACAGACAACTTCGAGGCACATTCACATTAGAAAAATGCTTGGTTTCAGGGCCTCTGTCAATTGGTGATCCAAAAACTGTAACTCAATGCAACATATCTCCTCCCAAAAGAAAACAAAAATGAAAAACCTAATCTCTTAATGTAACAGCAATTTACACTCATGTAACAATTGTCTATATATTATGGCTGTTCCTGGCTCAGTTCACATCTTGCTTTGGGACTGAAGACTACTGAAACAATAGTACTATATGCACTCATGTATAAATCAACCCAAATTATGGCTTTTTATATGACCCATGATTAGTCAATGAGCATTCCTCAAAGAGGGAAAGCACCAATGCCACCTCGGGGACATCCACTACCATCATTCCCCCATCTAAGCATTCAAAAATGCCAGAAGTGGGGCCATGGTTGAGAAAGTTGAGGGGTTTTCCTGAAACAGACTAAGCTCTCACCTTTCACCACTCCACTAGGAGAAAGGAAAGTTTCCTTTTTTGGTAAGAGGGAAGGTATCATATTTAGACTGGACTTGTTGATAAAAGCTATCCCAGTGGATAGAATAATAGAGGGAGAAAACATGGAGGCAGTGACAGACTTTGTATTTCTAGGTCCAAAGATTACTGCAGACGCAAACTGCAGCCAGGAAATCAGAAGACGCTTACTTCTTGGGATGTTGGAGGAAAATTCTGAGAGTGCCTTGGACCACAAGATAATTCAACCAGTCCATACTTCAGGAAATAAAGCCTGACTGCTCATTGGAGGGAAGGATGTTAGATGCAAAGATGAAGTACTTTGGCCACATAATGAGAAGACGGGAAAGCTTAGAGAAGATAGTGATGCTGGGGAAAATGGAAGGAAAAAGGAAGCGGGGCCGACCAAGGGCAAGATGGATGGATGGTATCCTTGAACTGACTGGCTTGACTCTGAAGGAGCTGGGGGTGGTGATGGCCAACAGGGAGCTTTTATTTATTTATTTATTTATTGTTCCATCTTGTATTCCGCTCCTCCCTGCAGGCTCGGGGGCGGATAACAACATATAAAATAGGCTGACATGTGGCATCCATGCAGCCATACAATAAAACATAAGCATGGGCTGGTCCATGAGGTCATGAAGAGTCGGAAGCCACAGGAATAAACAACAAAATGGGTGGATTTTTTTCCCAAAATAGGTTCAGCATGTCAAACAATTCCTTTAATGATCAACAAAACCCACAATGGAATCACCATACTATTGATATGAGGACCACCAGTGGCTCCTGGTTATGTGGAGGTACCTTGAACTACAACTGAGGCAAAGGAAAATGAGGGACATATATGTCAATTCCAGGTTCATACTTTCAGTTGAATGTTACTTCAATATTGGTTGCCTCTGCTTCAATTGGAGAAGCAGTTTGTGGGGAGCAGGGATAGGAGGAACTTAGTTTGTAACATTGAAAGCAAGCTGAATACAAAAGAGGAGAGTGGGAGGATAAAGAAACTGGGGCCCTTTAAAAGCAGCTTAAAAAGTGGAATGATAACCGTTCTAATATCTGGCACTTTGGAACAGTTGGGAGATATTAATTTCTTCCTTCCCAAAATTTGCTTTTAAAACCAGCTGCCTCACTTTGCCTGCTGCTGGAGCTGATCTTGCCCACTGAGGCTTGTTTTGGAAGCATATTTGTTCTAATATAGCTTATCTCCTCACAATGTGAGCTTCAAAACATGTGGGAGGACTTATTATATAGCCAGCTTGAGTCCTGTCCTCCAGGAACATCCTGATCTCTTCCTATTATCCTGTTTTCTTTAGTTAAAGTGCGGGAGGGCATGATGGAACAGACTTCTCTAAAAGGTTTCATAGAAATTTCATTACAATGTGTGTGTATGTAAAGAAATTTCCCTCTGCAAAAAAGCAGTTGTGTATTATTTGTTCTTGACTTGCTTTTTCAACCTTTTTCATTAAAAAATGAAGAAAACGGTGAAGTTCTGAGATGCGTCACATGTCCTTGAATGCAGCAATTTGCTTAATCTTACTTGAACCTTTCTTTTCCTGTTTGCTGTTTCATTTCTCAAACTCTGCCAGTAACTATCAAGGCAGTACTGTGCATCCATTATCTTGTATGTCAGATCTTTGAAATGTATGTGTTGGCTCTCTATGATGTGCGCATGCCATTAAATATGTGCACAGCCAAAAACCCCTCGCATACAAAGCGCCTTTTCCTTAGAAGTCAAAGTGCTAATGCTTTCAGTGCAAAATGCTTGCCCTGATTATTATTTTTTCAAGTCTCAAAGGTAAAAGGCAAAGAAAATTCAATTAATCCAATGAGGCAAATGTTCTCTCTAAAAATATTTGCTGACTCTATTCAAGGGCTCTTTTGCATGCATCACTTTAATCCTGAATTAAGTCAAGTTAAACCTCATCCAGTCGATATTTATTTGAGTGCAGACTAGAATCTCAGTGTGAAATATTCTCTAAATATGCAATCAGAAAGAAACATATTCCAGTTTTTCAGCAGGAAATATTCCAGAAATAATTAGCTGCAGGGGGAAAGGGAGAAGAAAAGGGGAAAGGTCAATAAAAAGTCCAGTTTTTATGCCAGCTCCTTTTTTCTCATTATAAACTCAGAGATAACTGTAGTCATTTAAAAAAAACAACTGAACACTTTGTTTATGAACCTTTGTCTCTTTGTTCAATAAGAATAAGTCCAGAGAACCTTTACTAATGATTTCCTCGATGTTTCTTTCTTCTTCTTTTCCATCTTGTATTCCGCTCCTCCCTGCAGGCTCAGGGCGGATAACATCGTAAAAAACTCGGCAGGCATGTCGCATCCATGTCGCCGTACAATAAAATACAAACATAAAATACAACGTAGGTCCCGAGATTAAAATTATGTACATGCTGAGGCATTCCCTGAGCCAGGGTGCTGATTAAGAAGATGAGTACGTTCGGCTTGCTAGCCTAGCTGAAAGCCAGTCTGAACAGGGCGGTCTTACAGGCCCTGCGAAACGGGATGAGCTCCGTGGCGGCTCGGACGTCGTCCGGGAGAGAGTTCCAGAGTACCGGAGCCGCCACAGAGAAAGCCCTTTGCCTGGTAGCAGACAGGTGACAGGCGCGGACCGATGGAATCAGGAGCAGGTTCAACTCCTCCGAACGTAGTGATCTCGGGGGAATGTATGGGGCAAGGCGGTCCCTCAGGTACGCAGGCCCTAGGCCGTGTAGAGCCTTGAAGGTTAACACCAACACCTTGAAAGCAATTCGGTACTCAATAGGCAGCCAGTGCAGCTGCCGGAGGATGGGCGTGATGTGCTCCCTTACCGACGTTCCCGCCAGCAAGCGAGCAGCGGCATTCTGCACTAGCTTGAGTTTCCGAACTGTCGCCAAGGGAAGGCCAACGTAGAGGGCGTTACAGTAGTCTAATCTCGAGATGACCGTCGCTTGGATCACCATGGCCAGGTCATCCCTGGAAAGGTAGGGTGCCAGTCGTCTAGCCTGTCGTAGGTGAAAAAATGACACCCTGCTGGCCGCGGAGACCTGAGTCTCCATGGTCAGCAGGGGGTCCAGTTGAACACCTAGGCTCTTAACAACAGGCGACAGGCTACGCTGTTCGCCATCCAGGGTAGGCAACCGGCACTCATCCTGCCCAGGCCGACCAGGCCACAAGATCTCCGTCTTCGACGGGTTCACCTTCAGCCGGCTGGCCCGCAGCCAACCAGTCGCAGCCTCCAGGCACTGATGGAAACAATCGGGTACGGTGTCCAGCCTGCCGTCCATTCTCAGCAGAAGCTGTTAAGGCTCTCCTTGAAACAAGAAACTCAAAGAAGTTACTACAAGTCTAAAGAACAAATTTCTAATCTGTGAGTCAGTTTTCTTATAATAAAGAACTACAACTGTGTTCATTCCTGGAGAAGTCGGATCTGGCCACTGTGATATGCGCCTTGGTTCCATCCCAGTTAGACTACTGTAATGCACTCTATGTGGGACTGCCTTTGAAAAGTGCTTAAAAACTTCAGTTGGTCCAAAGAGCTCCTGCCAAACTGCTTACTGGGGTTTGCTACAGGGATCATACAACTTCACTGCTGCAAGAACTCCATTGGCTGCTAACATGCTTCCGGGCACAATTCCAAGTGCTGGTTTTGATCTACAAAGCTCCAGTCCAGGTTAACTGAAGGACTGTATCTCTTTCAATGAACCTGGAAGACATTTACGATCAACTGGGAAGGTCCTTCTCTCAGTCCCACCACTTGCACAAACACATTTGATGGGAACATAGGAGAGGGCTTTTTTGGTGGTTATTCTCAGACTGTGGAACTCCCTCCCAAAAGAGACCTTCAACATGCATGGACATTCCCCCGGATGGAATGGTCCGTCCTCCGTGTAACTTGGAAGACATTATATGATTACTCATCTGAGTGCGAGGATGCCACCTTATTATTGATTACACAGCCTCTGAGGAAGTCTTTGACGAAACGGCCCATAGCCGGCCTCTGGAAAGAGCTCACGCCGTCAGGCAACTCATATGGAACGCCCCTACTGGGGCTCCGTTTGGGAGGACTGTGTTCCTTGTAACCCAGCCCCCTTCTGCCTCCAGATTGATCCCCCGCCGGCATTCGCCAGCACACCAGCAACTGCATGTAGCAGAACTCATTACGACACGCCATTGTGCGCAGCTTGGTGTTGCATACAGGCGCTCGTTAGCGCCATTAGCGGGATTGCTTAATGCTACTCTTCCAATTCGGGCTTCCTACTATCTTCTCCCGCCTTCCACTCGACCATCTCCCCATCCCATCATCTTCGTGAGCCAGTCTCCATCCCCTACTCATCGCTTCACCAAGATTAACTTTTGGGACATTCATGGGCATTTGCCTTATTGATTTCTGTAATACTGTGAGTAGTGGCTCCACTTGTGTGGAAGGATGTATATTAACATCACAATTTGTTCTGTGTATCACTGTATATGTGATTAATGCTATTGTAAGCACACTATTATGTATATGTTGACTGATCTTATGCCTATTGATATTGCAAATGAATAACAATTATTTTTCTAAGCCCGTTTGATTTCATTGTTACCCTATTTGCTCCTACGTGTTTACCATTGAACATTGTTTTAATCCAGAGTGAATGTGTATGGTGCTAATGTAGTTGTATTTTAATGTATTTTTAATGTATTTTAATTGTTGAAGTGTTTTGGGGTTTATATTGTTATTATGTGGGCATCGAATTGTACCGTACTGTAAGCTGCTCTGAGTCCCCCCTTGGGGGTTGAGAAGAGCGGGGTAAAATCCCGAAATAATAAATAATAATAAATACCACGGTGTAGCCCATTGTTTTTTCTAGTTCATTACAATTTCTGAATCACCCAGGAGGATCTACAAATACCTTGAGAAGTATTCTTTCTTTAAATCTCCAGGTCCTCTAGTGTTACTCTATGGTCAACTTAGATGGCTAAAAAAATTCATATTTGAATGATTCCTCAGGCTAAAAAGCCAAATACAAGACTTCAAAAACTGACAGAAAGAAAAGTTCAAATCTAGCTTTCCCCAAGATGAGCTGGTTTTCTATAAACAATGGTTTTCATTTTAAATTTAAAGGAATGCTGAAACATGTAATTGCTCCCTGAATATTGTGATGCTGCTCCACCCAGCGAAAGCTGCAACACATAATTCTTCTGATTATGTAGCTCCTATATACAACAACAGGGACTATGATTCCAATTTTGGTTTGGGCTTGCTCTTTGGTGACACTCCTCAAGTTTAAAGAAAGGCCAATGTAACATGTTACACAGCAGTATATTTTAGATTTCCAACCTTAAAGCAATCCAAAAACATATGGGTGCCAAATGCCAAAGCGCAAACTATCCCAGGGCCAAAATGTCTGGAATCTTAATGGTCAATCCTAAAGTTCCTCATAAGGTAAAGGAACTTTATTTGGCCTCAATTAAAGAAAGTGTCTAACTTGCCAACTACAATCCAAACATCATTTTTTTAAAATCACACAGACCTGTCTAGTCTGCTTTCAAAGTGCCACTAAACAAGTCTGAGAATAAAGCTTTATATTAGTCTGTCAGCAAAAATTAAAATACCTCTTTATTTGGTGTAGGACGTGCTCCTTTATGAACGGTATATTGTCAGCATATACTGTTTTTCTCAGCAATCTTTTTATTCTGAATTTAGCAACCCTAAATATAACTTGAAAGCATTCCTGAAAAATTATAGGCCCAGAACAGTTGACAGCCAGAGAACTGATAGGAAAACTTGCCAACATTACTTATGCTGAAGACCCAAACAACACATGGCAACAAACTCGTGTAGGAATAGCTGAAGACCATGTTTTAGGAAAGGAAAAGTTGTAGCCAGTGGGGTCCATTCAGATCAGAAGTGGAAATAGAATCCTAAATCTTTTCTTTTCCAGTTTTATATGCATTATTTATCCTTTTGTTTTCATCAAAGGGAATGAATTTTGCTTCCCCACTTTTACTCTATTACTTTTTTTCGTGTCAGGAGTGACTTGAGAAACTGCAAGTCGCTTCTGGTGTGAGAGAATTGGCTGTTTGCAAGGACGTTACCCAGAGGACACCCAGAAAAATGTATCTGTTATAGTTAAATGAGTAATTTTAATTATTCTAACTAATTTCCACAAAATATCCCAAATATTCAGTGTGGGACAGAAAAGATACATGTTGTATACAATCCCAGGTTGTTGATCTCTGCCCTGAGATGGCTGAAAAATAATTATTGATCAGTTTCAGTTCCCATTAGAGAAGTCTTTTCCATCTGGCCCCCTCTGGATATTTTTGTGCTTGACCTTCAGTATGTTGACTGGGGGAGTTGTAGTTGGTGAAATCTCTTTTAGAAAAATGAATGGATCTAGGAAATAAATTGAATTCCATCTTCTTCTGTAAAACCTTGAAATCCAGCAAGCGGGGTGGCAAAAACATAACTTTCCTATATTTTTAACATCTATTAACTGGAAGGAAGACAACAAGTGCAGACACTGCCTCTCTGTAGTATATCAGGTATCTAGGATATTAACCGGCAGCATGGCATACAGCAAGTAAATATCAAAATGACACAGAATGCTGGACTAGATGGGCTGAGGCCCGATTCAGCATGGCTCTTCTTATGTTCTTATGTTCTATGTTCTTATCATAACACATCTTTTTCCTCACTTCTGCATGTTGTTTGTTTCTCCTCTTTTCAATTATTTATGTTAAAAACCTCAAACCATGACCTATGTTCCTCAGAGACAAGAAAAAGGGGGTCTCTAGTTAAGTCGTGTTCTCTAGGCAACTAAATAGAACATTAGATAAACAAACAAACAAATGTAACCAGAATAGAAATGGTTTAAAGAACAAGACTTGTCACTCATGGACAAATGGGCATCAACTACGAAGTTGATGTCCTTCAAAGATAGCTTTCTTCTGTTTTGACTACAGGTTCACAAAACACATATTTGAAAATGTCACAAACAGTATTCTTTAAAAACAAAACTTCTCTGGAGGTTACTGCAGATGTTTTGGCTGAGCAGAACAGTCCATTCTCCTTAACTTTCATACAGGTCCAGCTTGGGTAAGAATGCTAAATTATGATGGTGTAATTGATCCAACAAGGTCAGTGCCATATTTATATAGCTGATGATTTTATTGTTTTTTCCAATGAGGTGTCAAAACTGGTGATGGAAACAACACAGAGCCATGTTTTTCTTTAAAAAAAGATATTTAAGTATCTCCAATTGCTCCTTTTACATCATACCCAGTGACTCACATCCCAAGGTAATATCTGGCTGGTTAATTCAGTACTACACTTAAGCTTGTCCTTCTAGAAGGGATATTGGTGCTTAGTCATCCCTTGTTGCTCAAGACAGAATTTCCCTTTGTCCTTGGAACAGTTAAATGGCAAGTGGAACATTAAATGATATAAGCTTCTGTTCCATGACCCTTCTGATGCATGTCCTCAACAATGAACACTTGAGCAATTTATAGCATCAATTACAAAATTAGCATTTACATGAAAATCCCTAGACTGTACATAAATTAACATTTACATGAGAATCTGTAGAGTTTATCTATAATGTTCATAGTTAAATATGCATTTCATATGTAATATCAAATTATGCTTCAGCTTTTTAAGACTTGAGAACCAAACTTAAGAGAGACATGAACAGCGGTAGACAATCTGACACATGGCAGTGACAGTGAATGTAGGATATGCTTTCCCCTGAAAAATGGCCCAGCAGATCTTTGTCACTTTGGACACAGACTCAGGACCTGGACTCTTTTGACTACAGTTCATGCAAGACCCTAAGGGTCCTTCCACACAGCCATATAACCCAGAGTATCAAGGCATAGAACTCAGAATATCCCACAATATCTGCTTTGAACTGGGTTGCCTAAGTCCACACTGCCATGTAGTCCAGTTCAAAGAAGATAATGTGAGATTTTCTTCAGCTGTGTGGAATAGGCTTTAGAACAGTGGTTCTCAACCTGTGGGTCCCCAGGGGTTTTGGCCTGCAGGTCCCAGAAATCCCAGCCTGTTTACCAGCTGTTAGGATTTCTGTGAGTTGAAGGCTAAAACATCTGGGGACCCACAAATTGAGAACCACTGCCTTAGAATGTGTCAAATCCACAATCAATCAATAGCAGATTAATTCCACAAGCTGGACAGATCTTACATCAACAGTTAAATGAGTCCACTCATGAAGAAAGTAATGAAACCAAACCGATTTTGCCTATCTGATGAAGTCCAAAGAAATCAAACATACTTTTAAAAATTCATTTTCCTTGTATAGATAGTGTGTATATAATGAGGGCTCACTGCAGTTACATTAAACAAGACGTTACCATATCTTCAGAAGCCTCAGGGTCATACTAAGCCAGTGTTTCTCAACCTGGGGGTCAGGGCCCATTGGAGGGGTCATGAGGGGGTGTCAGAGGGATCACCAAAGGCTATCAAAAACACAGTATTTTCTATTGCTCATGGGGGTTCTGTGTGGGAAGTTTGGTCCCATTCTATCATAGGTGGGGTTCAGAATGCTGTTTGATTGTAGGTGGACAATAAATCCCAGCAACTACAACTCCCAAATGTCAAGGTCTATTTTCCCAAAACTCCATCAGTATTCACATTTTGGCAAATTGACTGTTCGTGTCAAGATTGGTCCAGATCAATCATTGTTTGAGTCCACAGTGCTCTCTGGATGTTCAGAAAGCTCTTTGTAGGCGAACTATAAATCTCAGCAACTACAACTCCCAAATGACAAAATCAACCCCCCCCCCCCTTCAATCCCACCAGTATTCAAATTTGGGTGTTTTGGGTATTTGTGCCAAATTTGCTCCAGTGATTGAAAATACATCCGCAAAACAAAATTTTTGGGATAAAATATTAGTGAAGCAATGCAAGAAGATAACTGCTATATACGGAAAACTACTCGAAGTAAAAACAGAACAAGAAGTAATAAAAAAATGCATGCTGAGGTGGGCACAAAATTTCGACCACGAGGTTCCCTTGGCTCTTTGGGAAAGAATGTGGAGAGTACATTGGGGTTACACCTATGCATATGAATTAAAAGAGAACAATATCAAAATATTTCATAGGTGGTACCTCACACCACAAAAAATTGCCAAATATAACAAAAATTATAACCAAAAATGTTGGAAATGTAAATCAGAAGTTGGAAGTTTCAAAAATGTACATAGCTTCTGGGTCAAATTACATAGAATAATAGAAAATATGTTAGATCTAAAGATCCAACTGAAAACAGAATACTTTCTCCTGGGTCTGCTGGATTTTGATATAGAGAAAAATACTGAAAAGATCTTTATCTACTGTATCACAGCAGCGAGGTCGACATTGGCGAGGAAGTGGAAAGAAAGAGATATTCCGAACACAGATGCTTGGACAATCAAACTGTTCGATATCATGAAAATGGACATTTTGACTCAAAACTTGGCTCAAAATACAAATCGGACAAAAACAGACTGGTCAAAGGTGCTGACATATCTAAAACAGAATAACAGCACTGAGTGGACTGAACTGGAATTGCATGATGCCTAATTGCTGATGCGCCGAATTTGGGCGTGTGGTAATAGTACACCGGTTGTAAATAAATATAAGGATAGAGATAAATATAGGTAACATCAGATAAGATGTTACATATGGCAAGCTCTGAAGGTTGGAAGTACTCATGTGATGTCTGTCTTAGGTGGTTGTTTTGTTTTGTATGTCTTAGAGTTTATGTTAGATATGTCTTGAGTGTTGTTTTTAATATTTTGTGAAAATCAATAAATATTACCTTTATTATTAAAATGAAAATACATCCTGTATATCAGATATTTACATGACTATTCATAACAGTAGCTTAAATTACAGTTATGAAGAAGTAACGAAAATATTGTTATGGTTGGCGGTCACCACAACATAAGGGACTGTATTAAGGCGTCGCAGCATTAGGAAGGTTGAGAAACACTGCACTAAGTAGTAGAACAGAACTTAGGTATCGATCTAGATGACTTTAAATGATATCAAATTTCTCAGAATACTGACACCATAATCAAAAAGAAGCTCACATTTCTTTCTTCAACAGCGCTGTCATGTTGTGTGCTACAATAACATTTGGCAGAAAATCATTAACTTGGATGAACCCTGTAATAATTGAGAACAGGCCTGTGATTACCATTTAGTCCTTCTCTGACCATTTCTGGGACAGTTTTCTCCCTGCAGCTGTTCTTATTCCTTGAGCTCTATGGGGCCAACTATAAATGAAGCACAAATAGAACCATTTAACAGTTTGCTAATTTAAAACACAGAGCAAAAGTGCAGCATACATTCAATTGTATACTACACGCATGCAAAAATTTCCATGCACTCCACAAACTTCCACTGCAGAACTTTCTTGCAAAAAGCTTACTGTTCAGGAATTATTGCAAGTCTTTAATACAAAAAAAGATACAAATACAGTATTACTGTAAGGAATTTACCCTTCTATTATACTACCTAATTTAATGGGAGAATGAGCTAATGCTTATCCCTAGAGAGCATAGCTCAGCTCTGCTATCCTCCTTTACTTCGATCTCTCTCCCTTTCTATGACCCAACAAACACATATCCTTCTTTAGGATTTCCACACCCATTGGCCCAAATGAATCATTCCATCATACTGAGCAGCAATTGAAATAAGCTGATGGTAGAGGGAGAAAGTTGAAGAAGAGAGGAAAATCTGAGAGAGTGGAGATGGTGGGATGGCAGAGGATTAGTCCTGACTGTCCCTGATAAATTGGGACAGTTGCAGGATATGCATTGGCATCTAGAGAAGGTCATCAATGGTCATTGATGGTCTAGACAAGGTCATCAATGTAAGGCGACAATCCCTGTTTTACCCCATCCCCAAACACACAAAACCAGCATATATTTTTGTGGTGATGTTCTATGAACTCTATTCTCCAGATTAATTGATCCTGTTATGGGACATGCAGTCAGTTATTCTGGTATGAAAAAGGGAGCCAAGTATAGTTATGCATAGTTGGGCATTTTTCCTTCATTCAGCTCCTGTCAAAGCAGGATTTGGAAAGTTTGAGATGCCTACATGCAGGTATGCTTTTTCCTCATTCTTAATAATGACAACAATATGAGCTATACTATCACCAGCAGACACATCACAGGGAATAAATAAGTGATTTGTAAATGAACTAGAAACTTTCACAATGGAAAATTTCTCCCTGCTGGTACAATCCTTTCTACCTCATCCAAATGCTCTACAGCCAACAGACCTTAAGATTACACTTATTCTCTTGCAAACCAATCTCTGCTAGAAAAGTTGATTTTTCAAATAAGACTAGAGGAAGGAAGTCTGTGGATATTTTTATATACCTAAAGAGGAAATTAAAAAAATATTGCCTCTTTGCCTTTTTATGCCAACAGGGCCCAAAGGTGGACAAATGCTCATAAGAGTACATTTTTGTCACTTTCCTTAACTATGAAACATGGGCCTGTACTGATTTAGTTGATTAGACACATTGGTCATTGATGCATAAAATGACTGACAAGATTAAAGCATTAAAATATCACAATTCAAGAATAGTTGAATACAGCAGCTGATAAAACTCAATCCAAAAGCCAGACACAGTAGATGCTAAGAACTCAAGCATCAGAGTCATGCTGAAACAAAACAATATTCAGCATGCATCCAAATGGTTTGTTGTTGTTTATTCATTCACTCACATTCAACTCTTTGTAACCTCATGGACCAGCCCACGCTACAGGTCCCTGTCGGCCGTCACCACCCCCAGCTCCTTCAAAGTCAAGCCAGTCACTTCAAGGATGCCATCAATCCGTCAGCCCCTCTTCCTTTTTCCTTCCATTTTCCCCCGCATCACTGTCTTCTATAAGCTTTCCTGTCTTCTCATTATGTGGCCAAAGTACTTCATCTTTGCCTCCAATATCCTTCCCTCCAGTGAGCAGTCGGGCTTTATTTCCTGGAGCATGGACTCGTTGGATCTTCTCACGGTCCAAAGCACTCTCAGAATTTTCTTGCAGCACCACAGTGCAAAGGTGTCTATCTTCCTTTGCTCAGCCTTCTTTATGGTCCAGCTCTCACATCCATAGGTTACTACGGGGAATACCATTGCTTTAACTATGTGGATCTTTGTTGCCAGTGTGATGTCTCTTGGTCCTTGCTCTCCTCTTAAGAAGTAAATGTCTTCTGATTTCCTGGCTGCAGTTTGCATTTTCAGTAATCTTCATACCTAGAAATACAAAGTCTGTCACTGCCTCCACATTTTCTCCCTCTATTTGCCAGTTATCAATCACTGTGGTTGCCATATTCTAAATGGTAAATCAGATTAATCATCAAAGGGATGAATTTGCATTGTCATGGCACCACCACTAAGAAGACCCTGCCATGAATATCTATGTTTTGGAGGATGAGTAGATTCAAAATTCTCCCCACTTGTGTACCTACATTATTCTTCTGTGACTGATCTTTTTCCTTTGGAGCAGATGCACCTCACTATTTTGGGCTAAAGATTAGGTTTATTCATTTTTATCTGCAGATATAATAATTGGGAGCAGAATTTATCTATACGGTATGGCGTCAGTATTTGTGGGGGATACATTCCAACATCTCTGTAGATACCTGAAACGGTGGATAATAATGAACCTTCTATTTTGTAATACATGGGTCACAAATATACCATAGAATCATACAGTGGGACTTAGAGAAGCCCACAAATACTTCTTAGGAAGGAGGGTTTTTTTTGGAGAATGGGAAAACAATGAATATCAAATCCATTGAAAAGGGGGACATACTGCACATGTAATTGATAAGGGGGGCATACTGCATAGCATATTCCATGTGAAAATGCACAGGATGGGAATAGTGAATTTTCACATGGAAACTGCTGCTTCTAGTAACAATTCCCGGTTGCTCCAGAGTATAGCTGATCCTGGGAAGGGCCAAATGGTCTGTTAGGCTTCATTTAGAGCCTGTCCAGAGTTAGCCAGGCTATAAGAGCAATTTGAGAATCAAAATTTTGAAGGCGGTGGGGGTCTTGTCAGGACTGGGTTTCAAATCATGTCCATACAGGTAGCAATTGTGCTCATGTCCAGGTGTCTGCCAGCTTTAATGTTTTTAAAAGTACATTGACAATTTTTCCTCTTTGCTCAAAGCGCGTTCCTTGCTGTAAACAAGCCTCATTTAATAACGCCCTGGGGGTGCTGTGGAAAAACCACAGCACAGGTGGATACTTCCAAAATCTCATGAATTTAGGGTGAGGGGAGAGGAAGGAAGACAGCTGCTTCTTTAAACATCCCAATTGTTAAGGGAAAAACTATGCAAGGGGGAGACAAACATTGAGCAATGCCACTTTTGTGCATCCTTTGTAGCAGAGAGCCTTTGTGTTGTGTTAGAAATACTTGGCAGGGGAACAGCCCAAGGGTTTAAAGCGTTGCTCAACTACCGGATTGTTTGAAAGACCCTGATGGGGAGTGAGTGAAGCTTCCAGATCGAGTCAGCTAAAGCTGTTGCTTCAACAAATGTTTGTGGCTAAGGTTCGCAAGAGCCAAGATAATACTTTCTCTGGAGCGATTAATTTCCCCCTTCCTTGATTTTTGGAGGATTATCAGAATTAAATCACACAGCTAAGGGAGACATTGCAAAAGGTTGAGTATGAGAAGGGTTTGCTGTTCCTGCTTTAAGTTTCCTGTAAGTACACAGGCTTCAGCCAATTCTGGCAGTGAGTTGACATAACTTGCATTTTTCTTTCATTGGATTTAGCTATATAGATATGTGATGCAGCTGACATTCAAAAGGGCTGCATGATATTAAGTGAATGAAAATTTTACTCTGCACATTGGGTTGTAGATTTTTTTTAGTATTCCTTTTGCTTGGATGTAATTTTTTACAAACTATCCTTGGCTCTTCTTGAGTGATACACTGCCACTGCCACTCTGTGTAAACCAACTATGTCTGGCCATGATTCTATGTGATTGTAAGAGGTGGGCTTTGTCATCTGTTTTAATATGTAATTTTATGTGTTTTAAATCTTGTGTGTTTTATATGCTGTTTTTATATGCTGTAAACCGCCCTGAGCCCCGGGAAGGGCGGTTTATCAAATCGAAATAAATAAATAATAAATAAATAACAAAAAGACTAACAGGGTCAAATTAAATGATAATCAAAACCAGTACAAAATTAATGCGGAAAACATCTAAACCTACCAAACATTATTGTTGTTGTGTACCTTCAAGTCGTTTCCCACTTCTGATGACTCTGGGGTGAACCTATCATGGTGTTTCTTGGCAAAAATTTGTTCAAAGAAGAGTTTGCCTTTGCCTCCTTAAAGCCAGGGAGTGTGACTTGCTTAAGTTCACCCAGTGGGTTTTCAAGGGTGAGTGGGAATTACTCTGGTTCTCAGGGACATAGGGGCTGGGCTTAGAACAGTGGGGTTAAACCACTATGCTGCAGAAAATCCTGCCAATCGAAAGGTTGGCAGTTCAAGCCTAGGTCAGGATGAGCACCCGCTGTCAGCCCTGCCCACCTAGCAGATCAAAAACAGAAATGTGTATAGAAAAATAGGTACCGCTTTAGGTGGGGAGGCATTAAAAGACGCCGGCGATTAGATTTGGAGGACGTCTAAGGACAATAAAGCTCCTTGGAATGGAAGTTGAAGCAAGAGCACCCTCCCATCCCCCACCCCATGGCCGGAGTCAAGCACAGCCTACAGATGTATACATGTTTATGTATTGTCTGTCCTTATTAATCATATAATGGCATTGAATGTTTGCCATAAACGTGTTCTGTAATACATCCTGAGTCCCCTCGGTGAGATACAGCAGAATATAAATAAACTATATTATTATTATTATCCAACACTTAAACAACTACAACACACTGGCTCTCATGAAAGCATTAGAACATAAGAAAATAAGAAGAGCCATGCTGAATCGGGCCTCAGCCCATCTAGTCCAGCATTCTGTGTCACACAGTGGCCCACTAGTTGTACACAGGGATCTCTAGCAGAAAGGAGGGCAGAACCCCTCACCTGCTCCCGACCCCCACAACCAGTACCCGGGGAAAATCCTGCCTGCCTCCATCAACACAGAGGTGGCACTTGGATGTCCATTTCAGTAACTACTGATTCCCTTGGTATCCATGAATCTGTCTAATCCTGCCTTGAAGCTGTCCAGGCTGACAGCTGTCACAACCTCCTCTGGAAGTGAGTTCCATAACCCAATGACCCTCTGGGTGAAGAAATGTTTCCCTTTATTAGTCCTAACTTTCCTACCTTGGAGCTTTAGGGAGTGCCCCCTAGTCCTAGTGTTGTGTGACAGAGAAAATATTTTTCTTTATTCACCTTTTCTATCCCATGCATGATTTTATACACTTCGATCAAGTCACCTCTTAAACGCCGTCTTTCAAGGCTGAAAAGACCAAGGCGTTGCAACCTGATTTCATAAGGGAGCTGCTCCATCCCTTGGATCATTTTTGTTGCCCTTCTTTGTACCTTTTTCAGTTCCGTTATATCCTTCTTGAGGTGCGGTGACCAGAATTGTACACAGTACTCCAGATGTGGCCTCACCATAGATTTGTAGAGAGGCAATACAACATTTGCCGACCTATTTTCGATTCCCTTCCTGATCATGCCAAGCATAGAATTTGCATTGAAACAGCAACTACTGGAAAATTAAGAATGTTAGTGACAAATTCAACCTGCATAGCATCCAGAAATCTATTACCTTTTATTGATACCCCACCCTTCTTCCAAGAAAGAGAGTCAAGGTGGCAAAGGCTCTCCTAAAGTAGATTCAGATGTACCATAAGGACTGAAGGAGATCTGCAGAGGCAGCTCTACTTTTCGATGGACTGATGTGCCTGCCTTGGTTGGCAGATGCTGAGCTGTAGGAAGAGACAGAAACATGTTCAAGAACAATGAATTATTTGTAACACACCACTATCTAACCGGAACCTCCTACGTTATTCTACTATTTTCATCTACCGCAAAACAGATTTCCCAAGTTTAGTCTGGAGAAGATAATATTATGGAAGAGTTTATTTATTTATTTATTTATTTATTTATTTACTGTATTTGTATACCGCTTTTCTCAGCCTTTCGGCGACTCAAGGCGGTTTACAGGCAACAGTTATAGTTGGAGAATGGTGAAGTAGGAGCAACTTTTTAATCAGTTGCTCCAAAACAACTTCAGCTGCTTGAAAATAACTCCCCCCAAAGGCTTTTTTTTTGCGGTTCCAAATTCCATGGACTGTCCTTTATTTGTTTTTCTTGCCCCTCAAAAAGTGACTAAATGTTCTTAGAATCCTATAGGAACAGCAAATAACCTGTTAAATGGGTTACAGAGCGTTCCTCCACTTTTTAACATGATAAAAACGCCGATTTTCAAAACTGGACTTCCCAGATATTTCTGGTTTGGGGTTTTAGTTAGTTTCCCCCCCTTCATTTATGACATTCCATTTGGTCACAGATGGTCCTTGAGGAGAAAATCCCCTCCCCACCCATATCCACTGTCCCAAAAAGTTTAAATAACAAGAGAAATGATTTTTACCTAAACACTCGGATGAACTTCTGACTGATACAGATTACTTCAGGAGATGATGGGCTCAAAACTTTTCTAACTTTATTTTAACATATTTCCAGGCACTTCTTTTAAGCAAACTTAGGAGTTGCAGTCCAACCAAATAAACGTTTATGCAAGTAAAACAAATTTTTAACTTTTTAAAACCAATTCCTCTTATTTATCAGTGATTCTTATTGGCCACATATTTCTGTTCTTTCTTTCTTTCACAGCAACATTGTGGGCCCTTTCTTATCCCTCAAACAATCATCACTGTGCTATTAATAATTACTCAAATATTTTAAGCACTGGGAAATGTGGCTATAGCTACTAGACAAACATAGTAATACAAACCAAGAGGGCAATCTTCTCTTTCCATGTCTGTTCAGAAGTAAGACCTGTTGAGTTAAATGTTATTTATAACTTTAAAATACAGTTATAGTTTTAAGGACTTTAGGGGGGAAGGTGAATGAGAAGAAAATTGGAAAGTTGGGGTGGGGATGGAGGAGAAGGAAAAGGAATATTAGTATATGTGAGGTAAGTGGGAGGAGAAAGTAAAGGTGTGTGAGAGACACACAAGAGAAAATATAAATGTTGCTAGGAATTTTGGAATGGGAGAAGGAAAGACAGAGAAAGAAATGAGAAAATGGTTAGTTAGAAGTTATGAGTGGAAGAAAAACAAAGGGGATTAGGGTAGAGGAGAAAACTTACAGCCTTAAGTTGAGGAAGGGAGGAAGGGACAAGAAAGAAGATGAGTGTAATGAGGAGCTGTAAGGGAAAGAAGGAAGAAATTAGAGGATTAGAGAAAGTGATGGAGCAGGAGAAATAATTACTTAGAAGTTGCAGGGAAGTGAAAAAGGAGAAACAACATTGGAAAGATAGCAAGAGCAAGAAAAGTAAATTCAAGAAATGAAAGAGAAAAGAACCAATTGTCTATCATCTGCAGAAGAAAAATATTAGAACAATATTTTTGCAGACATTACAACAGATATATACCTTTTAAAAAGATTTCATTTAATGGTTTCATCCTTTCATGGGATGATAAGGACAGTGGGTTACATGGGAAAAGCTATAAAATCAACAACCTTATAATACTTTATCCAGCAGCAAACACTGAGGCAGAAATTGAACAACCCACAACTATTATTAAAGTGGTTCATGGGCATGTTAAGGTGGCCCAAATCAATTATGTGGGTTGTTTAGCCACCATAGAGTTACTTTTCTCACCTTTCAAGGTGAATGGAGAGTTTGGAGGTATCTTGGATTTACACCTGTTTACATCAACAAGAATAATAATCCAAAAAATACAAACGCAGAGATTTTTGTTAATTTCCAAATAAACAGGAAGGCTTTTCTTTCTCCTTTGTTGCAGCAGTATACAAAGTAGATACAAAATATGCAAACTTTATAGCCTAGCAATGTACAATTTAGGAATTTCCTAAGGACCTCATCACACTAGAGCATGGTTTCACTTTAAATCTGGTTTGTGCCTCCTCCAGAATTCTGTGGTTTGTAGTTTAGTGAGTCCCAGGAAGTTTCTGGCTGAGCAGTTAAAAGGCCCCTTCCTAAACTACAAACTCCAGAATGCTACAGGAGCCATTTCCCCCCTCTTAGTCTATAACAGGGGTGCTCACACTTTTTCAGCATGGGAGCTACTGATTAAAAACCAAGTCCCAAAGATCACCTACCCAGAAATGTAAAACGTATAACTATTTTCTTATTTATTTATTTATATTTATTATTCATTTTTATGTGTTGCTCCTTCCAGCAGGCTCGGGGCAGTTTACATAAAATGAAGTTATAAAACATCAACATTTCAATTTAATAACAACAATATAAAACAGAGCATAAAAATACATCCAACCACCCCATTTCTCCCACACTGCCATATTACCACACATATTATCAGCCAGAAAGTAAGACGAGAGGTTTTTGAACTGCAAGGCCATTTAATACTCAGTAAGGTAAACAAAGGGGCATGCAAAAATACATCCAACCACCCTATTTCTCCCACATTTCCATATTCCCAAACATATATTTCTCAAAGAACAAAGCAAGCAGAGAGGCTTCGTAGCTAAAATGCCATTTTTAAACATTAAAAATAAACAAAGAGACATGTCACAGAACAATCGAGCACCCACCCCAAAGTAAAAAGACCGACCTTTGAGATGCGGTAAGGAAATGACCCCAAAGCATCCTTCTTCTTCTCCTCTGTCGTTGCTCTTATTTCCACGCCGCCAGCATGCGTGCCGCCTCCAAGAGTTCACGAGAAGTCCGAGAGGCAGAATGGGCGCTTCTGCGCATGTGCGCGGGGCCAGCCTTGCATCGCGTCATCCAGGCCCGCCCCCTTTGGTCTCTTACGACTCTGAGTGGCTGGAGAAGGACAGAGGGAGGAGGAGGAATCCAAAAGAGGGGGCCCATTCTGCCTCTTGGACTCTGGAGCTTTTGGAGGCGGCGCGCGAGCAGGGAGCGGGGAGGAGCAACGACAGAGGACTTCTTTGCAGCGTGCAGGGGCGCATGAAGAGGACCAACAGCAAAAAACCTGGTCAGGGGTCTGAAGATCACCAGGATGAGGCCCGAAGATCACCCTGGTGATCGAGATCACCATTCTGAGCACCCCTGGTCTATAATGTAGTCTGCTGGCCCTTCATAGGCCTTCATATCACATCCACTGAAGATGTGGAGTAGAAATCCGGTTCCTCAGCCATGTGAGCTGAGGCCCTGTACAGCTGTATACATATATGCCAGTGAACATGTAGACATCACAGATCAGCAAGTGTGATATTGAACCCAATTTCCTTATATGTAGTGAACAAAGCAAATAGCATTTCAGTGTATATATCTGTGCTGAAATGCTTATGCTTAGGACAGAAGGTGTAAAATGAATATCAAATAATTCCAGAATTGCTCAATATTAAAGAGTAAAATGGGAAGGCATGCCCCCCCCCATCAGAATCTAGATTGACCACAGATGTTTTACAACAAGGGCAAAGTTTCACTGAGAACAATACAAACTAGGAAATATTCTTATGATGTGATATACACTGTTCTGATAATCCTAGTTTGTTGACTGAAGCAGCCCTATAAATTGCTCATCTGCAACCACTGGAGCATTTTACAGCTAGTTCATGTGATGTTTGTCACTTGGGGAGTGTTTGCACATGGCTATTACATGTGTTCTTAGAATTGTCCCCATGTGAATTCACCTCCCATCAATATTGTTCTCTCCACACACCCATCTTGGTGGGGACTGATGTGGGTTTACGCAGATTGGCAAAAAGAAAGCAAGTTTGTATTTATGTTTCAATTGTCATTTTACATTGGAAACCATTTTTAAAAAAATCTGAGAAATCATGGCAGTGGTTAATGGCAATAAAATCGCGTGTAACCATTAAGGCTATACTTGTAACATAACACATTTACATTTCAAAATCAACTATGAGTAAAAACCTTGTTGTCTGTCACTCCATCCACACTCTACATTCATAGCTCTACATTCCATTTTTATGGCCATAGCAACATCTCATGGGATCTTAGGATGGGCAGTTTAGGAAGATTCCTGGCACAGCCTCCTGGTGAAATTGATTGCTCTGAATGAGGTGCCCAACTCTGAGGTCAATGATGAGAGGATCTGGAAACGTAGTAGCAGCAGCTGTAGATCCAAGTAGGAAGGAAGGCAATGGCAAATCACGTTGGAGGAGAAAGACAAACAAAAGCTATTCCAACTCAAAATTGGGTTTTAGACAGAAATGCAGTTTTTGTGCACTAGTATTATTTATGCATTTATTATTTATTCGAAACATTTTTATTCCGCCCTTCTCACTATATTACAGGTAGGTGTGGTGCTAATAGGGAAAATTTTGACCACTTTAGGAGCTGATTAATCTGAATTGCAGCTAAATTGATTTTTTGTGTGTTTTTTTTTTAGGTATAAAATCTTTATTGAATTTCAAATATATGACAGAAAGAATTTAAAAACATGAGACAGTAAAGTAGTGTATCACCCAAGTTGCTTACTCTGGGTGTCGAGAATAGAAACAGAAAATCCATAGAAAGTTCAAAGTACAAAGTAAAGTGTGTGCCTTAGGGTGTATAAAGAAGCTAGGGGTTGGTAACCCCCTTGCTTTTGCGGAGTGTTAATGGTTTGAAAGCATGACGGAATTTCTCTTTCTTTCGACCTCTGTGGCTAGTTGATATCTCTTCTTCTGTTCGTTGGCTCAGCCGGGGTGTTTGGGTGCTGTTCTCTATATACAAAGATCCAAAAATTACAAACATATCCCCCTTTCCTTTTTTTGCAGCTAAATTGTTTTGATTATGTAGACATGTCCAGTGTTTCTTCTTCTTTTCTCAAGCTCCACAAAACTTGAGAATTTTCACTCTTGTCTCCCACCTAGAGAATGCAAATGAGTGATTCAGGGCCAGGGCCAGATAGCTGACAACTCTTATCAATCCAACCCTGGGTAGATACAACTTTTTAGTCCTTGATTTGGATTGTCAATGACAACTGCTGTTGGGGATAAGATTTCTTTAGAGTTCTCAGCCTCCCTCAACCTCAGTGATAAGAATAATCAATGTTTGTGGTGGTATCAATGTCTACATTATAACTATGTATGCACCAACACAAAATGGGTCTGTCAGCTTTTATCCTGGCGGAGCAGTTGTGCATTTGATAATTGTACAAGAAGCAGACAGTCAGCATCTTGCTTCTAGACGTTTTAAATATTATTACCTGATAATTTCTCACTTCTTTTAAAGGCCATCATGTTTAAAATAACAATTTTGCAAAATAAGAAAGGACAAAGGGGTGTGGTAAATGAGTATATTAAAATACTGTAGGTAGTGCTGCAGGGAGCTATAAAATAACCATATTATATTGAAACTGGGTTTTTTAAACAATTTTTTTTACCATTAGCCATTCTTGTTTAGATGTCAGTTCCTTCCCTTTTGTTCGCATTTCTAATGTTATGGAAAATGACAAATGGAGAAAGTTGTGGCATGCCACAGGGGAAACACAGGGGATATAAACCCTTAATTATGAATTTCCTGAATGTACAATATAACCAGGAGCAACTGGCTAAGGTAAGTATTATAGTTTTCATCTCCAACTGTTCATGAAAACAAAGCTAAAAATTATTACTGAGTTGTAGTTAGCACACTCCTGGAAAGTTTATATTTAACAAAGCACGCTATATTCTGCATATAATATCTTCCAATGAGAGTTTGCTTGACAGGAGCATTAAGCCTTGCATCTAAAGGTGTAGAATAGAAAAAGTTGGTTTACATATAATCAGAAAATAATTGAAATAAAGATGTGGCATACATAGGAACTTGTGGTTTTAAGACAGCTATGCTAGTGAATATTCCTTCTGTTAGTAGACACCATTACTTACTAGATGCAGCTAGATGTATGCCTGAGAGATGGAAGCTAGACTCGTTTTCATGTCCCAACTTTGAAGGCTTTAGTCATCATAGCAAATTTGGACCCCACTGCAAGTTATGCATTGTTGCCATGAGTGTGTGCCTTCAGTCAGGCCTTCTGTTTGCCCACTTTCACTACTGCTTGAATAGGCTGAAAATGGGTTCAACTTAGAAAACTGAACATTTCTATCAGCTTACATGCAAAGGCTGATGACCATAACCACACTTTTAAAAACTGTGTTATTTTATCAATCATAGTGACTGTGTAGCCTTCTAATCTGAAAGTTATGACTTTATGTTTGAAACAACTTGAATATACAAAGTTAAACAAATTCTTATAATGCAATAGAATCAAGTTGTAGGTACTCTATCATCCAAGCCAGTAAGGTGTGACTAAGTTTTGTGGTGTCCAACTCTGTCCTTCTACCTCTCACACTCACCAAAGACATGTCAATGGAGACTTAAGGGGAGACAAATTAAAGTATTGTCTAATTAATCTACTTGTAGACAAAAAAAAGCCTCAAGAAATTCAACACCTCACAGATGTCCATGATGCACAGAGATTCTTTAATACCACAAAGATAATCTATGGCCCAACAAATCATGTCATACACCTTCTACGCTGGGGATTCTCAAACTGTGCTTCTCAGAGCCCTTGGGGCTCTATGGCTCCATGGTGCCATGCTGCTTCTCGCCTCCTCCTTGTTCCTGAGAAGTGCAGGGAATTTAAGGTTTTGAGCTGCTGGAAACAGCAGCAACTGCAACATCCTCTCGGGACACAGACTCTTTCTCTCCCACCTACCTCACCAGTCAGACTCCTTTTCTCATTGTTTAGACCCTCCCCACCCATTTGATTCCAAAACTTTATTTCCCTCCCACTGCTCAGGGGGTGCGTTGATTGTGTTTTTCCTACATGGCAGAAGGAGGATGGACAGAATGCCCTCTGGAGTTTCTTCTATTTTTATTTACTACTACTACTACAACAAAGACTGGGTAGCCATCTGTTGGAGGTGCTTTAATTGTGTTTTTCCTGCATGGCAGAAGGTGGTTAGTCTTCCACTGAAATACTACTAAGTTTATGTTGGATAAAATTGTTCTTCATTTTAAATGTTGTATCTTTCTTTCTTTCTTTCCACTGTGTGAATTTGTTTCCAAAACCAGTCTCCAGACTTTTTCACTAGCCCAGTCTATGTCTGATATATACACATTATATATAATATAATATGTAATATATAAACAGTTCTTGGGGCTCTACAAAAACTTTTGCTTCAAAAAGGACTCAGTGGCTGAAAAAGTTTGAGAACTTCTACTCTACACTCATCAGATGAAACTAAACATCTAAAGGGAAAAAATAAATAAATTACACTATACTGAAAAAAGCAGTACCATATCCTACTTAACCACAGCTCAAACATGGCCAAAGAGGTTCTCTCGCAAATCCCACAACAAGAAACCAGAGATGAGCTTGCAGCACTGTTGTGGGATTTGCAAGAGAACCTCTTCGGCCACGTTTGAGCTGTGGTTAAGGAGGTTATGGTGCTTTCTGGACCATTCTCTTAAAAATACCCTGATACATTTGTGAACATCCTGTGGCTCTTCCATGATGAGATAATGGCAACAGTCCTGGCCAGCAATGGCTTCCAAAGTGACCCATTTAAGGTGGAATTGGGTATCAAACAGGTATGTGATACGTTGATCCCAACGTTATTTTCCATCTTCATAGCTCAGATTCAGCATCTTGTTGGGACCACCTTTCATCTGAAAATCAATTTCCTCGCTGAGAAAGAGCATGTGGCTCCAGAATAGATCTCTACAGTCACCTGCGCCAAGACTCTACACTTGGAAGGCAATTATACTCAGCCATGAGTGACAGCCTATAGTGATGATTCAGCTAAGTTATAATTTGTGCTTTTAAGTTGTTTCTGAGTTGTACTATGGCTTGAGCAAGGTCATCCAAAGAGTTTCCATGACTGAGCAGGGATTTGAACCCTCCTCTCTCATCATCCTAGTTCAACACTCAAACCACTATATCATGCTGGATCTCCATTCAACAGGACTCCATATTAATTTTTAAAGTTCTGGTGACATAAATAACAAGGCATTAAGTATAGATTTCAAGATTCTTATGGATGGTTACTGGATAGATAGTACCTACTAGAAATCTATCCGAGAAATATCTTTGAAGATTAGCTCTATATCATATTGTAGCACTTATGTTTCTCCTTTCTTGTAGAGCCTTTTTGGACCTCATTGTACTGAGGGAAGCAACCATCAGAGGAGACAAGCTCTATCTGGCCATTAGTCATGAGTATCACAACTTCAGATTTTTAAAAAATTATTTATATAGTATCAATTGTCTCAACTCAAATAGGCCCACTGCATCAATAAATACTAGTAGATATAGCATTCAAATAAATTGTTAGTCCCTCTGGTTGGGACTAATAAGTGGATGTAAGCTAACATTTTCAAACTAAGAGATTGAGCTTCAATTAAACATGTACGCCAGGCACTGAAATATCTTTAGAGAACTTTTAGTAGAGAGATGCCCAAAGGATAGCAGTCTCCGTTTAGTTATTTTGGCTTCTAGGAGAGTTCAGGCATAATTTCCTCTAAAACTCATTTATTTCTCTTCAGAGCAGCCCATAGTATCTGCAGATCTTTTCTCCAGCACCACCTTTCAAATGAATTGAATTTCTTCCTATCTGCTTTCTCCACTGTCCAGCTTTCACAATAATACATATGAGAAATGGGAAACACCATGGAATAGACTGTCCTAACTTTAATATCTTGATAATATATCTTTGTTCTTTACTTGCGCTCTGGTAAACAAGAGGGCTGGACTCTCTTGAGGCACATACAATCTTCTAAAGCAGTGTTCCTCGACCTTCCTAATGCTGTGATCCCTTAATGCAGTTCTTTATGTTGCGGTGACCCGCAAGCATAAAATTATTTCCGTTGCTACTTCATAACTGTAATTTTTCTGCTGTTATGAATTGTAATGTAAATATCGATATACAGGATGTATTTTCATTCATTGGACTAAATTTGGCACAAATATCCAATACATCCAAATTTAAATACTGGTGGGGATGGGAGGGGAATTGATATTGTCATTTAGGAATTGTAGTTGCTGGAATTTATAGTTAAAATCAAAGATCATTCTGAACTCCACCAACAATGGAATTGAACCAAACTTGGCACACACAACTCCCATGACCAACAGAAAGTACTGGAAGGGTTTGGTGGGCATTGACCTTGAATTTTGGAGTTGTAGTTTACCTACATCCAGAGAGCACTGTGGACTCAAACAATGATAGATCTGGACCAAATTTAGCATGAGTACTAAATATTATTTATTTATTTATTAGCTCAGTTTCTATGCCGCCACTCCCGGTGGGCTCAGGGCGGCTCACAACATGAGAAGAAACATAGCAGAACACAACAGAGTAAAAACAGAATAAAACATCATAAAATGTTGATAAAATATCAATAAAATCACAGTAGGACACAGATTAAAAGCAACCAGCCCATGATATGGACTCCAACAGGGGGGTGCAAGAAGCATGGCCTACACTCGGAAGGCGAGCTGGAACAGGTGGGTCTTGCACACCCGCCTGAAGGGGAGGAGGTCATGGATGGCGTGCGTGGCAGCCGGAAGGGCATTCCAAAGCGTCGGAGCAATTACCGAGAATGCCCTTCGGCGAGTAGAAGTAAGCTTGGCAGTCTTCGCAGAGGGGATAGCGAGAAGATTGGCATCCCCGGAGCGGAGTGATCTCGGGGACAATATGGGGAGGCGGTCCCTCAGATACGCTGGCCCCAGGCTGTGTAATATGCCCAAATGTGAACACTGGAGGACTTTGGGGAAAATAGACTTTGACATTTGGGAGCTGTAGTTGCTGGGCTTTATAGTTCACCTATAGTCAAACTGTCAGGACTGGGAGACTTGAGCTTGAGTGAAGGTCAAGCTCCCAGCCTGGCATGAGATTGCATCAACCTTTGCCCTAGTTCTTGGGTGACCTTGGGCTCCAGTTATATAAGACTGTGCTGAGTCATGTGGAAGTGAGGTAACTTCCACATGTGTGCAAGGCTGCAGGGGGGAAGTGATGTAACTCCTCCGAGCCTGGACATTGGACAATCGGACTCTTACTGCTGACTCATGGGGCCATGAGGTCACATCCCTTTGGACTATGGGATATGCTGAATCACCGGATATGGTGCAACCCTACCTGGACATTGCATGGGCGATGGGAGGGGGTTGGGGTATATAAGTGGTGTTTTGGTGGCGGGCAGGTGCTTTTGCTTCACATGTGTCGTACCTGCAATAAAATCGTGTTGGACCGTGCTTTCAATCTACGCGTGATCCTTACCGAGTGTTGGAGAGTCGTTACAGAAGCAAAAGCCCCTTTTCAACTATCCCAGCAATGGAGAGGTTGGCTTGGAGAGAAGAAGAATATATCGATAGATGGGATTCGGCTCCTGAGGAAATCCGGCGCACTATGGAGTGGGATTGGACCACTCTCGACCAAGTGGGGTGCCCGGATGAGCACCATGAAATGATGGAAGGTGCTGTTGCCCAGGAGGAGGAATTTGAGGAAGCGGAGCGACTCTGGGAAGCTCAGGTGAGCCTGGAGGTCGCCCGGCGAAGGAGAGAGAGATTTGTCTCCAGACAGGCTGAGGTTTGGAGGAATGAAGGGATCGGAGGAGCTGTTCCGAAGGACTGGTCAGTTCAAGCAGATCCAGAAGTGTATGGGACCAGAGAGACTGTGCCGAAGGACAGGCCAGTTCAGGTGGAGGTCCGGAGGGCCGGAGGGATCGGAGAAGCTGTTCCGAAGGACTGGGCAGTTTGGACGGATCCAGAAGTGCGTGGCCCCAGAGAAACTGTGCCGAAGGACAGGCCAGTTAGTAGGAAGTGTGGTAGTGAAACCACGGGCCGGCATCACCCTCGGAGTTGGAGGTGATGAGATGTAAGCTGGAGGCTATGGAACAGACTATGAGAAGGATGTCCCGAGCCATGTCCCGAAGAGAGCCGATGGAGTCGGTGTGGAGGGCACCGGGCGGAGGAGACTTCACTTATTATTCTTGGATGGATGGCGGACTATCAGCTGAGCGTCCTAGATCTCCTTTGGGAGTGAGGATCAATGGTGGCCATCCAGGAGGAAGTCCGCGGCGGCCTTTACCTCAAGCCGGAATGGGAAGAGGTGTTACCATGCTTGAGGTCCCTCATGGAAGGGAAGCGGTTTCCCAGGAATTCGGGGCCCGTTTGAAGAAGGAACCATTGCGGGTTGAGTTTGAAGGAGAAGCCTGCAAAGTAGCCTTCTTTGCCGCTGCGGTGCAGGACCATATGGAGGATTATGGTCATCTCTATCCGGCGACAGCAGCTGAGTACGGGCCATCGGTGCAGTGTTCAAGGGAAGGGCAGCTGAGTGGTACGTTCAATGCCACGATCGTCGAGACCCGTGTTTGCAGTCTGTGGGAGCCTTCCTACAGGCGTCTGAAGCCGGTTTAGAGATCCATTGGAGCGGATGAAGGCGAAGGAGGCGCGGCGGTGTTTGAATCCGGGATCCCGGTCGGTCACTGAGTATGCGGTGGAGTTCATGGGGTTAGCTGGAAAAGTTGCGGAGTGGTCTCCAGCTACCCTAGTGGAATTCTTTAAAGGCGGCCTGCGTAAGGAGATCCTGGAGTGGTGTCTACATCGGGATGATCCTGGAGACGTTGATGGCTGGATCCAGTTGGCTGGCAGTGTTGAAGGAATTCTTGCCCAGGTGCAGCGGCGTCGTTTTCAACCCATGAGGTCCAGAGGGTCCGGTCGTGGTGTTGCGGAGGGGCGATTCCGTGGAGGAGAGGCTCGTCGTGCCAATGACAACCGATCAGTCAGTGAAAAGGCCATCGAAGGGACGAGGCCTTTGCTTTATTTGTTCACAACCCGGTCATTTTGCGTCCCAGTGCCGACAAAGGCAGGCACTGGAGCCGGTAAAGGTGGCCTCCGCGAAAGCTGCTTTTGTGGACAATGATGAGGGGGAAAGTGTTGGGGTGAGCTCCAATATTCAATGTACATTGGGTTTGATTAAAGGAGATGGGATTGTGGAAAAAAAGCTTTAGTAGACTGTGGGTGTTCAGAGAATATTATGTCCCGAAGTTGATTGGGGATTTGGGTGGGAGTACAAAGCCCTTGGACACACCTGTACCGTGTACGCAATTCGATGGATCCTCGATTGAGGGGGGGCCCTTTCACTGTGGGGACTAAGGAGTTAAAGGGTCGGGTGGGACCCTGGGAGGTGGACATTGATTTTGTAGTGGCCCCCATTAAAGGTCATGAGGTGGTATTGGGGTTACCGTGGCTTGAGCAAGTTAATCCCAAGATCGATTGGAAGACGGGGGTGGTACAATGTTCTCCTAATGCGAAGGAGGGGGTTAGGAATGATGTACAAGGGGTGCCAGCTGAATACTGGGATTATGTTGATGTGTTTAACCCAATTTTAGCTCAGGGTCTTCCCCCTCCCCGCAACGTACAGTGTAGTATAGAAGTTAAGGAAGGGGCTGTTCTACCCAAGCCTAAGATATATGCTATGACGGTGAAAGAGAAGGAAGCATTAAGGGAGCAGATCGATGGCTATTTAAGAAGAGGGTTTATTCGGAGGTCTGAGTCTCCCATTGCAGCGCCAGTGTTGTTTCGTGAGAAAAAGGATGGTAGTTTGCGGATGTGTATTGATTATAGAGGTTTGAATGCTGTGAGTACCACCAACTGTTACCCTCTGCCATTAATCAAAGATTTGTTGGGGCAGTTAGGAGGTGGAAAGTTTTTACAAAGCTGGATTTGATTGACGCGTTTCACATGGTGCGAGTGAAGAGGAGTGATCAGTGGAAGACTGCTTTTTCTTGCCCCCTCGGGCTCTATGAATGGGCCGTAATGCCATTCGGTTTGGCCGGGGGCCCCGGTATTTTCATGCAGTTGATCAATGAGGTGTTGCACCCCCTTTTGTATAAGGGGGTGTTTGTTTATTTAGATGATATCGTAATTGTGACGCGTACCAGAGAGGAGCATGTTTGTTTGGTAAGGGAGGTGTTAGAGAGGCTGCGACAGGCGAGTCTGTATGTAAAATTGAGTAAGTGTGAGTTTGGTAAGAATCAGATTGATTTTTTGGGATATAGAATTAGCGAGAGTGGGGTTGCGATGGATCCGGCCAAGGTGGATGATGTGTTGAGCTGGGAGGCTCCGCAGACCCGTAGGCAGTTGCAAGCTTTTCTGGGACTGGCTAATTTTTATCGCACCTTTATAGCGGGATTTTCAGAGATAACTCTTCCGCTTACCGAGTTACTGAAGACTAGGGGTAAGGGCGAGTCCAGGAAGATTAAGTCTCCAGGAGCTAGGTTGGAGTGGACGAAGGAATGCCAAGAGGCTTTTGTGAGGTTGAAAGGAGCATTTACGAATGGGCCATTGTTAATGCATCCAGATGTGGATAAGCCGTTTGTGGTGCAATGTGACGCTTCTGCTTGGGCGTATGGTGGAGTGTTAATGCAGGAGGATGAGCAGGGTAGGATGAAGCCGTGTGCGTATTTTTCGAAAAAGTTTGGGGAGCATGAGAAAAGGTGGCCAGTGTGGGAGAAGGAGGCGTTTGCTGTGTGCAACGCTTTGCAGACATGGAGGCAAGTTTTAGAGGGTGCTGCTTTCCGTTTTGTTGTGATGACTGACCATCCGAACCTTCAATATTTCTGAAATCCCCAAAGTTGTCTCCCAAGTTGGTGAGATGGGCGCAGTTTTTTGCTCGGTTTAATTTCAGGCTCCAGCATATTAAAGGCAAAGAGAATGTGGTGGCTGATGCATTGTCTCGGTATCCGAGTGTGGGTGAGAATGAAATGCATAAGGCGGAGGAGGTGTTTGCCAGAGAACATTGGGGTCTGGCCGTGCAGACGAGGGCGCAGGCTGCGAATGAGATTAAGAAGGAAGAGGGAATGGTGGATGAATGGAGTTTAGAGTTGCAGAAGGGTTATGTAGGTGATATATGGTTGCAGAGCCATGAGAAGGAGTGCAAGTTGTTGAATGGTTTGTGGATTATGGGAGATAAAGTGTATGTCCCTCAGAGTATGAGAGCAAAGGTGCTGAGGTTGAACCATGATCATAGGTCTGCTGGACATTGGGGAATCACGAAGACTCTGCTGGCCTTAAAAAGCGGTATTGGTGGCCAGCCATGAGGGCTGAGGTGAAAAGATATGTGGAATGTTGTGAGGTGTGTGCCAGGAATAAAGTTCCCTCTGCGAAGCCGCAGGGGTTGATTCAGGTGGTAGTTACTCCTGTGAGGCCGTGGGCGCATGTCAGCACTGATTTTGTGGGGAGTTGCCTTCGAGTCGAGGTTATAAGTACATTTGGACGGTACTGGATATGTTTTGAAGCAGGCCCATTTTGTGCCATTGAAGGGGTTGCCTTCTGCAGAACGTTTGGCAGAGTTGTATGTGCAGCATGTATACCGGTTGCATGGGTGCCGGAACAGGTTTTGAGTGATCGTGGAGTGCAGTTTACGGCTCAGTTTTGGGAGCGGTTTTGGAGGTGTTGGGAGCTCAGGCGTCTTACAACTTCTTATCATCCTTGTTGTAATGGTGGCGTAGAAAGAACGCAAAAGTCGTTAGGGGCTTATCTACGCATTTTTAGTAATAAAGAGCAAACCAATTGGTCTGATCTGTTGCCCTATGCTGAAGTGGCATACAATAGCTCGGTGCATTCATCTACTGGAAAGTCTCCTTTTGAGATAGTCTATGGTCAGGAGGTGGCTCCTTTGCCCCAGCTGTTGGAGTTGGGAGGGGAGGAGAAAGTGGAGTGGAAGATACGAGCCCGGGAGGAATGGAAGGAAGTAGCGGACGCTTTAGGGAAAGCACAGCGTTCGTATAAGATGTTTGGTGACCGGAAAAGGCGAGAAGGGAGGAGTATAATGAAGGGGATCTAGTGTGGCTGTCCACACAGAATTTGAAATTGGGCTATCCATCTAAGAAATTGGGTCCGAAGTATATTGGGCCTTTTAGAATTGAGAAAGCTGTGAATAAGGTCTCTTATACCCTTCTGTTGCCTAAGAGTTTAGGGAAGGTTCATCCCACGTTTCATTGTGGTCTTCTAAAGAAGTATGTGGGCCCCTTTCATCCTCCGGATTGAATGATGTTTTGTTTTACAGGGGGAGGACGTGGTGGAGGAGGCCGTTATGTCAGGACTGGGAGACTTGAGCTTGAGTGAAGGTCAAGCTCCCAGCCTGGCATGAGATTGCATCAACCTTTGCCCTAGTTCTTGGGTGACCTTGGGCTCCAGTTATATAAGACTGTGCTGAGTCATGTGGAAGTGAGGTAACTTCCACATGTGTGCAAGGCTGCAGGGGGAAGTGATGTAACTCCTCCGAGCCTGGACATTGGACAATTGGACTCTTACTGCTGACTCATGGGGCCATGAGGTCACATCCCTTTGGACTATGGGATATGCTGAATCACCGGATATGGTGCAACCCTACCTGGACATTGCATGGGCGATGGGAGGGGGGTTGGGAGTATATAAGTGGTGTTTTGGTGGCGGGCAGGTGCTTTTGCTTCACATGTGTCGTACCTGCAATAAAATCGTGTTGGACCGTGCTTTCAATCTACGCGTGATCCTTACCGAGTGTTGGAGAGTCGTTACAGCAGAGGAAGGCTTTTGGTGGGAAGATTTGCCATCCATTTCCAAAAAAAGAGAAAAAGACAGAGAGATCTTAAGTCTTCTCTGACAAATGTGTTCCTAAGACCATCAGAAATATGTTTTCTGATGGTCTTTGGTGACCCCTCTGAAATCCCCTGATAACTCCTCCAGGGGTCCCGAAATGATGTTCTGAAGCATGGTATAGCACAGGGCTGTCCAACTTCTACTGGCCCAAGGCCGGAATTCCAGTCACTGATCACCTGGGGGAGCTGCAGTGGGGCGGGGCGCTCACGGGGCGGGGCCGCTCGCAGGGGCAGGGCCGGGCAGGAGTGGCGTGGCACCCTCCGCCATGTCCCTGGCTGCTGCAGCGGCCACCCCAGGAGCTTACCTTCCTTTCTCTTCCTTCAGAGAAGGAAGGTAAGCTCGGACACGGCCACTGCAACATCCAGGGATATGGCGGAGGGTGCCTCACCGCTCCCGCCCTGCCCCGTATGCCCAGCGTCCTGTGTGGCCCGCCCCTTTTTCGGTGGGGCTGGGTGATGTCAGGCGTGGCGCCCGCGCGAGGAAGAAGAGGTGGAGGCAGAGGCCCCGGCTTCCCTCCACCTCTTCCTCCCGCCGCCGCGGCGCCATGCCTGACGTCACCCAGCCCCGCCAAAGGGCAGTCCGCGCAGGGACGCCAGGCATGCTTGTGCAGGGCGGGGCGGCAGGCGCCCCCACCATGTCCCTGGCTGTTGCAGCGACCGCCCCTGAGCTTACCTTCCTTCTCCGAAGGAAGAGAAAGGAAGGTAAGCTCCTGGGGCGGGCGCTGCAACAGCCAGGACACATGGCGGGCGCCTCGCCGCTCCACCCCTGCTGCGCATGCCCACAAGCGACCCGTGCGATCGACGAACAGGCGGGAAGTCCCGCCCCTAGGGCATCTGACGTGGCTTCCCTCCACCTCCTCCTCCCGCGTCGGCCCGCCCCCTCGCGTCGTCCCCCGAGATCGATTTTTTTTTCTTTTTTAAAAAACAGCTGATTTCTTGCAGGAGGGTAGGCGGGCCGCATCCAAGGGGCTGGCGGGCTGTGTGCAGCCCACAGGCCGCCTGTTAGGCAGGTCGGTATAGCAGAAGAAGGGAAGTGACAGCAAATATGGAATCAATTTGTTTTTTCAGTAGCTTTTATGAAGAATGTAGAAGCATAGGTGACTCCAGTTCAAGTTTTGTGCTGTATTTAAAATGTGACCTACTTGAACTTCTTGCTGTCTTGTAAGTTATTTACTGACTGTCTAAGCAAAAGGATCTTTTTTACTATTAAGACTGCATACAGAGCCTAGCACAGTTTGTTTTTCTCTCTTGCTCTATCTGCCTGTTGCTATGCAAAACTGACAAGTAACTGCAATATGCTGCCAGTTTCAAAATAAATGGAAAAAAAAACCCCTTGTATAGTAATGACAGAAATAAAGGCACTTTCATCTGAGGCCTTATTTCACTGGACAGTAAGTGCTGCTGGGTTAGATGTTGCATTTTCCCATCCAGTGAGTCTTTCATTTTCCATCCTAGGCACAAGGCTGATTCATGCACTTGTTTCCATATCCTACCTCTGCAGGGCTTAGTCACCATGACAATTTTGGATCCCACTGCAAGGCATTCGTCATTAGGAGTCTGGCCCCCATCTAGTCATGTTTATCTTTCACTTGTCTTTCCCACTGCAGGGATGCAGTGAAAATGGATTGGAAAAAGGAATTAAAACTCTTCTAGGATCATTATAATAAAATCATTTCCTAAGGAGCAAATGTTACTATATTTAATTATTCTTACTTACTAAGAAGCATATTTAGAACTGGAGCATTAAGCATATTTAATGTATGGAATATTTTTCCCAATGGAAGAATTGGGCATAAAGAGGATGTCTATGTGTATGCGTGTGTGGATGCATTGGCATGTTTAACATCCATCTGCTAAATGAGAACACTTTTTTGAAAATACTTAATCTATGCATCATACATTTCTATGAAATATTGGTGGAAACAAAAGCTGGCATGTTCCTTGCATGCTCAGTTTCATTCTGCAAGTATTTCAATGTTTGCAAATGATTTTGATCTTGAAAAGGGGATCTAGTACTTTAATGGCTGTGCAAAAGCAGCAGGATTTGCTTCTTAGCTGGTTGCATGAGAAGCAACACTTGATGAAACCCCAGCTTAAATAAAGTCAAGGAAAGGAAGGAAAGGCCCTTCAAGGCTGGAGGGAGGGAGGACTGAGGAGGGAGTGTCTTGGACAGCGGTGGCAGCAAAACCCCACAAAACAGCAAAAATACAATGATGTGTGTGTGTGTGTATAAATCCACAAAACAGCAAGTCTGCAATAAGTGAACCAAGAAGTAGCGAGGGAACACTGTATACATACCCAGGAACTTTAAGAAAATGAGTAGATCTGAGAATGGCAGCAAGACTTTATATTTTCAAAAAAGGTCATTGCTTCTTTGGCACCATCTACACTGCCATATAAGGCACTTTATATGGTCAGTGTAGCATCATATAATGACATTTAATTGCATTGAATTGCATGACATGCCTCTACACAGACCGCACAAAGCAGTTTCAAACTGTATTATATGGCAGTGTAGATGAGACTTTTGTTCCAGAATGTATTGCTGGGTTTCACCTCATATCTGCATACTAGTGATTTATTAGTCATATTCAGGCATTTGCTTTATCATATACATGTGTGCCTTTAGGTCACCCATTGACATATGGCAACCCCATTAATTTTATGGAGTTTTCTTATGTAAAGTGTGCTCAAAGGTAATTTGCCTTCCTTTGTATCGTTTGCTTCCTTTAAAAAAATGCCTCATACACTTACTATTTAATGGTGCTCTCCCTTCCAAGAATTAATTAAGCCTGACTGTTCTTAACTTCTAAAATCAGACAGGTTCTGATGCTATTTCAGTATTTAGACTTCTTGAGACAGATAACTAAAACTAAGCTCCACAATAAAATGTCCCAGAGTAGCTCAAAACAAATTTAAATATATTGGGCATGAAGATCAGAAGACAAAACTAATACTATTTTTGACTTTTAAAAGTTACAAAGCTCCCATAAATGGGAACCCAGCTTTTATCAGCATTCACATTTATGGTACAAAGGTTTTGTAACAGTGTTTTGCTGAATGTTGTTACCAGACCTCTTCAAAACTTCACATTCAACATTGAAAAAAACTAACTTCTTTTAAAGAGTCTGTGGAAAATGATATGTGTGTTTACTTGCCAACCCTATTCCCAATTTTAGTCCTACATCTATTGAGCATGTACATTATTCATCTTCCAACATGAGATTGGATTTAACTACTGAGCTTATTGTCCCAATATCTGGCCTAATTTTGAGAGTTTCTGCCTTCATTTTTCCATCTTTCACTTTTCTCCCCACCATCTTGGCTCAGTGTTTCCAAAACTCTAGTCTTGGATCTTTTGAATTCACCTCTCAGAATTCCTGATCACTGACCAAAGTAGATGGAGTTTTCTGAGAGGACGAATGTCTTGGAATCACTGATCTAGCTCAATGAACAACTTTGGAAAAACCAGTATCTTTAAACATTCTTGTTGGCTTCTCATTGAACCCATTGCTCTGAGTCCTGACATTGTATCATGAGGTATTTTATTTTGCTTTTAGGACCTCTCCACTGGGGGAAGGGATTCTTAAAACAATAGCTAAAATTTTTAGACGATCAACACCTTGTCTCTCCAGCCTGGCTACTCCGGAAGGAAAAGAGATAAGGGTGTTCCTATATTTGATGGCTCTTTTGCTATAGCTTAGCAACGGGAGGGACAGCCACTTCAAGTTTGGCAGGCTTCCCCTTAAGGGTTTCCCATTGGCCAGCCCATTTAGATATCACTTGGATTTGAAAGGCAACATAAAACAGAGAGGAAGTCATTTCCCAGTTTCCAATAGACATTTCCTTTGTGACAGGGAGACTCCTAAATGAACTAGTGAGTCACAGGGATGCCACAATTGCCCTTTAGTGCACCCATTTTATCCCTCTGCTGCCATAGTTAAAAGAAGACAGAATTAAAAATAGGATAGCGTTTGGAATATTACTTTTCCAAACTATGATTTCCAATTAATAGATCCTGACAGTCACAATTAAACCATTAACTTCCCTGTCGTGGTCACTGTGAATCTTACTTATGGTATTTCCCGCGCCTGCGCGGACAGTTTGGAATCTTTTAAAAAGCTAATATCGCTTTAAATTGTAGCCCCGCCCACACTCCCCTCGAGCATATATAGCCAGTGGGAGGGGCTGCCACCTCAGATCTTTTTATCTGCCGCCATTGCGACAGCTAGGAATCTTATCTCATTTTTCTCTGACTAGCATATAATGAATACAAAACTTTTAATTAGAAGAAATTTAATATTAATTATTAATATTATTCAGCTTGGTGGCTATTTGTTACCACCATTTTATAATTAATAAATTAATAATTAATTGAGAATCTGACTCATAAAATTTGGCTAGCAAAAAAATTAATTCAATCACATTTTAATTTCATTTTATTATTGTTTTTTAATAGATGCTATAATTATTATTAATTATCGAGAGCTGATTGTCTAAAGCCAGACTGGACTCTCGCTGTTTTTGAATAACTATCCTGAAGAAAATTATTTACATATGATCTTGAAAGCTAAGTAGTGTCAACCCTGATTAGTACTTGGAAGGGAGACCGACAGATATTACAAGGCTATATTTTATCTGAGTTTCCGTTGGCTAACAAGATGGCAGCTCTAACGGAAAAAGAAAGGCTGAGGAGAAATGCTGCCAAAATGGCCGCCAACTGTCTTTGAGCTCATGAGTCTGGCAACATGAAGGTGAGCGCCTCTGCTCCACCCTCGGGTGTGAAGCATGCGCGAGGCCGTCGGGGCAGGAGTACCCCAGTGGGCGCCTCTGATCCGCTTTTGCGTGAATCATGCGCAGGACGGCTGGGACTGGAGTCCTTTCACCAGCGCCTCTGCTCCACCTTCGGGTGTGTAGCATGCGCGAGGGCAACCAGAAGAATCAGAAGCCCTCTGTCGAGCTCGAACCTGCCAACGGGACCAGGGAGCCAGCTGAAGCCAGAGCCTCTGTTGACTCTAATGATATGCCTCCACATATAAGCCATGGCTTCGGCGCCAGGAACCGCTCCTGCGGTACGGGCTTACCACATCCATTCACTTCTCCCGGGACAGGAGAGCCTCTTGCTGCTTTTGACGTTGTTGCCAGTATCGGCAGGGCCAGGGACTCCTGGGGCGGGGCCTGGACGAGCTCCGCATGGCCAGGGACTCCTGGGGCGGGGCCTGGACGAGCCCCGTCCTGGGCTCTCGGGATGGAGAACACGCGCGTGCGCTCCCTCTCGGTACCGCCCTGATGGAATAGTTGGCAAGGGAGAGCACTCCCTCAGTTGCTGAGACGTCTGCAATATCGGAGAGCGAGGCTCCTGTGCGTATGGCCCTGATGGAGGTGGAGGGACTGGCCTTTGAGCCTCTTGCTCCACCCTTTTCTCAGCTGATTGGGCAGTTTGTCCTGCCAGTTCCATAGCTCTCGGCACGCTGGAATCAGCTGTGCCGGCCAGCTCTTCTCTCTCACCTCCGCCCGATATTGGGCTTCTGCTAGCGGCTCCTCTTCATTATCTTTGCCTTCACAGCCTGCTTCCCTGCGATCTCGGAGGCAGGCAAGCACGCAAGGCCCCAAAAGGGGAGGGGCTGAAACTGCCCTACCTTGCTGGCCGGGAGACCTTCCTCCCGGTATGGAGACAGAGCGCACGTCTTCTCGGCGGGAGGGGCGACCTCGGAGCACCTGATCCCTAGCGCTTCGATGTCGACACCGTGGGCCCTTGCGCATGCGCGAGGGGCGTGACGGGATCCTCCACCATTGGTATGGAGGCGCCCGCAGGATACGCGTCCCTTAGCCGGGAGCATGAAGATTTGTCTTGTGGAAATGGCTTTCGAGCTTTTTGCGGGGCCCAGACTGAGTAGAGACGGGAAGTTTATTCCCAGCAGTGGCGTTTACAATGTACTGTGCCACAGCGACTGTTGTGTTCGGGGCCGTTTGGGTAGGATGCCCAAGAGGTCACCCTGCCATTGCCGACCTAGCAGTTACAAGGCAGGTAAATGTGAGTACATGCCGGCTGTGTGCCCTTGGAGGTGTCTGTGGACGACACCGGGGCTTTGACTTGGAGATACAGATGAGCACAAAGTCCCAGTCGCAAGCCCCAGCCTAAGATATTATTGAGGATGTTCCTACTTGTTATTGATGGCACTGAAAGTATAGTGTGCCATATATCACCCATGGATTGGGGTACTAGGAATTTAGCCAGCCATTCTGAAGCATGTAAATATGAGTAGGTCAATAGGTACTGCTCTGGTAAGAGGTAACAGCAATCCATGCAGTCATGCCAGCCATATGACTTTAAGGTGTCTCAGGACAACAACGCCTCTAAAAATAAATTGGAGACATGCAACAAACCAATTTTAGTTATATGTTTACTTATTCTTGAGGGCTCTGGAGTGCGTGTGGCCTTACATATGTCTTACATAATTGATAGCAGGCATGGATTGGGATACTGTAAAATTGGCTCTAACTACAAACCTAAGAGCATGTTTTAGTTTACCAAGAGAACGTTCCTCATACCCTCCTCGAGACCACAACGAGTGTCATCAACTCCTTTACTTATGGGACACTCGGCATTGCTTCTTAGGAGGACTCATCACACGCTTTTACAAACACGTTGATGACTAAAAAGGCCAACCTGAGGAAATCAAGTTCGCTTGCAGAAAGCACAGCAGAAAATCTCCTTGGGTGAGGTTGTTTCTTTCTGCGTTGTTGTTTCTCTTCGAGACCTGTTCGAAATGTCTTCTCGAAAGATGCTACAGCATTGTGGAGAGTGCATCTCTACACCTCCCGATGTGAGGCCAGGGTGGACCATTGCTAGTGATCAATCTAGCCGAGCCTGAGATGTTGTTTCAGGGAGTCCTTATATCTCTTTTGGGCTGACCTGGGACAAGTTCACCATAGAGGAGTATCTATTGCGAGCCGGTGTTCCTCCATCTTGGAGACGTGCCCTGTCCAGCACAGCTGTGTTTTCAATAGCCTCAATGCTGGTGATTCCTACTTGCTCAAGGACAGTGACATTAGTCACATAGTCATAGTCATATTTCTTCGTATATGTTTGCTGAGTAATTACCGTATTTTTCGCACCATAAGGCGCACCGGATGATAAGACGCACCTAGATTTTAGAAGAAGAAAATTGGAAAAAAATATTTTGGGCCAAAAAGTGCTTCAAGCGCCGGGGCCCACTTTTTGGCCCAAAATATTTTTTCCAATTTTCTTCTGGAAGGGTGGACCCTCCTCGGCGCCCTCCGCCATCCCTAAGCTTTTCCCTTGGCCGCCTCCTCCTCGGTCCCGCCTCCTCCTCCGCCTCCTCTGCCTCCGTCACCGCCCGCCGCCCGCCCCCCCCGCCGCCGCCGCTTACTGCCACCTCCGCCGCTTTCCGCCGCTTACTGCCGCTTTCCGCTGCTTACCGCCGCTTTCCGCCGCTTTCCGCCGCCTCTGCCGCTTACCGCCGCCTCCCTCGCCGCCGCCACGCATGCGCAGTAGGTCCCAAGCGCGTCTGGCGCGTCTGACGTCTGACGCAGGTGCGCCAGGCGTGCCTGCGTCAGCGCGCCAGCGTCAGACGTCAGACGCGTCAGGCGCGCTTGGGACCTACTGCGCATGCGCGGTGGCGGCGAGGGAGGCGGCGGTAAGTGGCGGAGGCGGCGGAAAGCGGCGGAAAGCGGCGGAAAGCGGCGGAAAGCGGCGGAAAGCGGCGGAAAGCGGCGGAGGCGGGGGCGGGCGGTGACAGAGGCAGAGGAGGCGGAGGAGGAGGCGGGACCGAGGAGGAGGCGGCCAAGGGAAAGGCTTTCTATCGCCTCCCCCTCTTCGCTCCATAAGACTCAGCTGATTTTCCTCCTACTTTGGGAGGAAAAAACTGCGTCTTATGGTGCGAAAAATACGGTATATGTTTTCTTGTATCAGGAGCAAAACAATGTATTTCAGAAACATTAGGTATAAAACATGACAGGTCTCCTCTGACCCTATAAAATGAATGGAATGTATGGTAACATTAGCGTCCCTTACTAGATGTATTTTTTCAAGGAACACATCTGGGCCTCCGATGGACGTGAAGGAATATGGCATGAATAAGTTGTTTTAATAATAGACAGAATGACTATGGAGTCTTGGAACTTCAAATACCCTGTGGAGATTCATAAGATCTCTACTAACCAAAAGTTCGTGAAGTCGAGGCCTACCCTGATCGGGGTGAGCTCTCGACCAGTTGTGTAGCTTGTTGTCGACCTTTGCAAACCCAAAGAGCAGTTCATCTGTCAAGTAGTAAGTTTAAGCACTTGCATCTGTCAAGTAGTAAGTTTAAGCACTTTGGGATGAGGATCAATTGAACTGATTTCTGGAATGTTAAATGGCCTCTATGTCTGTCTTTATATGCTGTATGTCAATGGCATTGAATATTTGCTGGTACATGTGCAATCCGCCAGGAGTCCCCTTCGGACTGAGAAGAGCGGAAGATGAATGACGTAAATACATAAGATATATATAAAAATATTATTAACATTACGCTCCATGTGATGCCACATGACGTTATTCTCAGGCCACTGATTACTGAGGATATCAATCTTGAATGGGTACTACTGTCACCAGACCACACATATACATTGCACTTTCTTCAGTTACCTCTGATTGTCTAACAGGAATGATGGCTAATGAGCTTTACTGAACCTAGGAAACATCACCTGTTGAATATTTTCAGCTTTGGATAGTATCGCTATCTACTATTGCTATCTACTATATTGCTCAGTGACATTACAGCTATCTGTGTATCTATAACTGGATACTAGTGACTAAATCGAAGCTTCTATTCCTTCTCATATCTGGTTCATGTGGAATTTATTTATTTATTTATTTAATTTATTATTTGGTTTTATATTCCGCCCCTCCCTGCAGGCTCGGGGCGGGTTACAACATATAAAACGGGCAGCATGCAACAGCCATGCAGCCCTACAATAAAACATTAAAACATTGAAAATTACATGTCACAACGCAGTAAGGAGGAAATACAGAAATACAGAAAGTGCCTTAGGTCCTTATGACTTTACAATCGCTACTCTTCATGTATGGTCCTACTTCGGACCATATAGACATGTTTTTCCTATTATTTGGTTATTTCGGTTATGAACCTCAATCAATTGGGTGGTCAGACCATCAGGCAACATCTATGCATTGTGTCCTTCATGCTATGTAGACAGGGCAATCGATGAAATGGCGCTGAAGCAGTAACAATAAAACTGTAGGAGCATCGGAATGTTAAAACAAAATACTATCAGCAACTTAGAGTGACTGGATAAGCGTTAATGCCTTGTGTCATATCTTCAGGACTCGAACATTAACGTCTTACGAAATTCTGTAAACATGCTGATGTGTTTCTCTAAACCATTAGTCTTACTAATGCTAAGTGCAGCCGTGCAGCATTTTCTGCATTTTAAAGTTATAGCACCGCCAAAATGCCTGGCCTCGTGTACAGGGACCAAAATGGTGGAAATTACAGACAGTGTGGTCGCTTGGTTTGTTCTTATTCTAAAGTTATATACGATTATATAACTCTCTATTTAGCAGCGTTGTGCTTGTTACCACAAGGTTAAAGTTCTTTAGTCCTAGAGAAACTAGTGCCCGGAATGCCACAAAAAACTTCAAAGTGGCTAACCAGTTGGAAAGCATGCAACTCCTGTTAAGGATAGTTAGCAGAATAGGATGTGGCTATTCACTTGTATTCACTCGCAGGTCTTCAGCAGCCTACCTCACAAACGAATGCACTCTCGTCAGGGAGACAGAGACATTACTTCTTGGAGGAGATCAATAGCTCTAAATTACCATATTTTTCGCACCATAAGGCACACCTGCTGATAAGACGCACCTAGATTTTAGAGATGGAAAATTGGGGGAAATGGGGGCTGTCTACTATATGGGACACGAATATGGAGAGGGGGCGCTGGAGCAGAGGGGGGGTGGCGATATAATCACGCTATAAGGGCCTCTATCTTCGGGCCCTTCCGGGGGCGCTGCTGCTGCTACCGCTGCGTCTCCAGAAGGGCCCGAAGCCAGAGACGCATCTTCGTGACGTCACTCCATCGCGCCTCTGGCGAGGAGGAAGAGAAGGGAGGCCTCGCCGGCCGCGCTGTGGGGACGGCCGGAAGAGAGGCCGGAGGGAGGGAAGGAGGAAGAGTTCCCTCCCTCCTCCAGCCTCTCTTCCGGCCGTCCTTACAGCGCGCGGCCGGCGAGGCCTTCCTCCACTTCCTCCTTGCCAGAGGCGCCCCCGGAAGGGCCCGAAGACAGAGGCGCATCTTCGTGACATCACTCCGTCGCGCCTCTGCCGAGGAGGAAGAGGAGGAAGGCCTCGCCGGAGGGAGGGAGCCCTGCGGAGGCGCTGTGGCCTCTTCCTCCTTCCCTCCCTCCCTCCTGCCCCGTGAGTCCCCTCTTCCACCCCATTCCTCCGCGCCGCCGACTGGCTGCGGCGACACAGCAGCGGAGTCTGGCCATGCGCGGCGCAGCCAAGAGCCGCTGGGAGCCGCCGGGAGCCGCCGGGGGGGGGGCAATATAGCGTGAGTATATCGCCACCCCCCCCTCTGCTCCAGCGCCTCCCCCCCCTCCCTGCCTGCATCTTCGCTCCATAAGACGCGGCTCATTTTTCTTCCTACTTTGGGAGGAAAAAAACTGCGTCTTATGGTGCGAAAAATACAGTAACTCTCATTCGGAAGGTTCTTTCAAATCTACTCACTACTTGGTGAACCTTCACCATGAATGATGAATCATCATATGCTTACTTTGACTGACATATTTGTACTGGATAACATGTATACTCATCCTCAAATCAGCATGGAATTTGCAGAAAATAATAATATACTGGGTAGTATATCACGGCCTATACCTTAGTTTCATCCAGACACTTCTCTCACTATGTCTTTCCGGACATTGTTCTTATTAGTGCCAGAGGAAATTCTTGTTTCTACCTTTGCAAGCACACTTCATTTGGTGCTTCAACCTAGATGTTGAACTCATTAGCTATTCAGATGCTGCACAAGCCTGGGTAATAGCTAGGTTTGCCCATTATTTCTGAACCACAGGGCCCCCACAGATAGGTTAACCGTCATGCTGCAGAAACAAGCTTAGTCCTGAAAGTAAGCATAGTCCTGGAAGTAACCAATCCTTCTTGCGACTTCAACATCTCTGGAGCGGAGTCTCCATCTACTATATATTAGGGCCCTAGTTTTTAGTCGGCAGGACTACGTGGATACGAAAACTCCAAGGAGTGATTGTGAAGTACAGAAAGGGTGCCAGTAGAAGACCTCTGTAATAGAGTGGCTTCGGCTATTCTCTTCGCCTTTGTCATGCATAGTCCGGTTTAGACTTAGAGTACTGGAAGGATACCAGTGGCCACCAGGTGTTTCAGCAGCCTTTCTGGGTTGTCACAGTAGCTTGTCTGGTTTACCATTTCACTGGTTGTACTTTAACTGAGCAGGTTAGGGATCATTTCATTAGATTTATGGTAACCCCACTACTCTTTGAGGGGCTTTATTTGAAAGACTGAGACTTCTGCTGGGAAGATACTTGGTCTTCTCTACTTACCTTCATCATGCATGACAGGTTTGATGCCTGCTTTCATAAGGGGCATTCGATGGCAGAGCAGCTCTTTTTGCTCTACGGTGGCATGACGCCCACCAGCCACGATATTAGCTCGCTAGTCTACCATAAGTACGATTCACAGTGACCACGACAGGGAATTATTAGTTGCTTACCTGTAACTGTAGTTCCCTGAGTGGTCCCTGTGAATTTGTACATTCCCGCCCATCCTCCCCGCTGATGTCATGCCTCAGTCCTTCAAGCTGCTTTTGCGGCGGAGTAAACGATCTGAGGTGGCAGCCCCTCCCACTGGCTATATATGCTCGAGGGGAGTGTGGGCGGGGCTACAATTTAAAGCGATATTAGCTTTTTAAAAGATTCCGAACTGTCCGCGCAGGCGCGGGAAATACCATAAGTACGAATTCACAGGGACCACTCAGGGAACTACAGTTACAGGTAAGCAACTAATAATTTTCAGTGCACTGCAATAGGATTCATCACATGCCACTGCTTGGTTGTTGTTGTTTCTGATGTATAGCAATCCTAAGGCAAAACTATCATGTCATTTTCTGGGGTGGAGGGTTATATGACTTGCCCCAGATCACCTAGTGCAGTGTTTCTCAACCTTCATAATGCCGCAATCTCTTAATACAGTTAGTTCCTCATGTTGTGGTGACCCCTAAGCATAAATTTATTTTTGTTGCTACTTCATAACTATAATTTTGCTACTGTTATGAATCATAATGTAAATATCTGATATGCATGATGTGTTTTCATTCACTGGACCAAATTTAGCACAGATACCCAATACGCCCAGATTTGAATACTGATAGGGTGGGGTGGGGGAGGAGATGATTTTGTCATTTGGGAGTTGTAGTTGCTTCTAGCTGTAGTTAACCTACAATCAAAGAGCATTCTGGACTCCACCAATGATGGAATTGATCCAAACTTGGCACACAGAACTCCCATGTCAACAAAAAAATACGACAAGGGTTTGGTGGGCATTGACCTTGAATTTTGGAATTGTAGTTCGCTCACATTTGGACAGCACTGTAGACGCCAATAATGATGAATCTGGACCAAACTTGGCATGGATACTCAATTTGCCCAAATGTGAACACTGGTGGAATTTGGGGGAAATAGACCTTGACATTTGGAAGTTGCAGTTGCTGGGATTTATTGTTAACCTATAATCAAAGAGCATTCTGAACCCCACCAATGATAGAATTCGGTCAAACTTCCCACACAGAACCCTCATGGTCAAAAGAATGGTTTTTGGCAACGCTTCTGACACCCAGTCACACCCCCCCCCCCCAGGGGTCCCGACCACTAGGCTGAGAAACTCTGACCTAGTCGGTTTTCATGTCTGAGCAAGAAATTTAATGTGGATGGAGGGGAGAAGAAACCTCACACAGGAAAACCTGGAGATTGGCTGAGTTTACACCTTTTCTACTTCTGGGGACTTCAAGTGCATTATTATTTTGACATATCCCCTTTTTTCAGAGCAAAAAGTGGCTTTATTGACATTGCTCTCCCCCTTTCCTCCCACCCTCCATGCATTTCAGCCCTTGTTGCTCATAGAAAGTTTTATGATCATAAAGCTGGCCAATAAACTGGTGTAGCATCATAGTTTGAACATTGAACTAAGTCTCTGTAGAACAGGGTTTGAATCAGTTATGAAAACCCACTGGGTGACTTTGAGTAAGTTATACTTTTATGCCCAGAAAACACAGTAATAGGTTCACCTTCGTTTGACCATGATTCCAAAATGACTTGAAAGCATACAACAAGAAGTGTGTAAAGGGTGCATCTACACTGTAGAATCAATGTAATTTGATACCATTTTCCCTGCCATAGATCATATCAGAAAGGCCACAATTTTCTTAGAGCAAAATTGAAAAATGTTTTGTACCTGGATACTAGCGTACTGTAGAATCAATGCAATTTGACACCACTTTTACTGCCAAGATTCAATGCTATTATTATATATATTATTAATATTGTTTAAGACATTCTCCACTTTCTTTTACCATAGGATTCTTGGAGGTTACCAAGGAAGAACCAAAAATATAGATAATTACAGCTAGTAATGTATATGGTTATGTTATGCCCTATCTGTTTCCCTTTACACTTCACACGGCTTTCCCTTACCCCTCTCCTATCCCCAAATCTTACCCCAACTCTTCCCCTTCCCTCCCCCCCTACCTTTTTTCTTATATTTCATTTTCTGTGGATTACAGCAAACTATAGGATGCTTTCCCCTTTTTATGTGACGGTGGAATATCCTTCTGCCATATCTATATACCTTCTGTAACTTTAACTTTTTACTGGAAAATTAATAAAGAATATATTTTTTAAAAAGATTCAATGCTATGGAATCATGGGATCTGTAATTTAGTAATGCACTACTCTTTGACAAAAGAAGGCTAAGATTTTATAAAACTACCACCCCCAGGACTCCATAGTTTTGAGCTAGGGCAGTCCACGTGGTGTCAAACTGCATTAATGCAGCTTTAGTTTAACTCAGAAAACCAAACTTGCTTTAGCCGTCTCCATCCCTAACTCTGGATAAATGATGTAAGTGGAGCAAATCTGCAAATTGTTTATGTGCTTATTTTGCTTTTCCCAGCCAAAAGGGAGATGTTGTTCAGGTTATGGTGACCTCAGTCTTAGAGTACACGAGTTCCAGCTCTCTACTTTGCTTCTGGGATTTCAGAAAGATTTTCAAGCTTAACTATGGGAGATAGTAATGTTTATCGATCTATAATCACACTGATAGAAAGCACTAACACATATAACACAAACTAAATGATGAAAACTACTACCCCCTCCCCAAATGAGGAGACTCAGTCTTGGAGTATGCTGAATTTTGTGTCATATGAGAAATTCTGGTTGTGTAATCAACCACAAACATGTGGATAACACATTGCCTTAATCTATGCGCTGCTCACATTTCTTCTCTTGGTACTAATTAAGCTTTTTTTAAAAAAAAAATTAAGCTCTATATAGCTCAGTTCCAGGTTATTTGAAGGGCTGTATTCTCCCAAAAAATGTTTATCCATGTTTTGAAATGTTCAGGAAGGCCCTTCTCTTTTTTCACTCCTTTTGCAGATATATCTGGGGGAACAAGGGAGAGCACTTTTTGGTGGCTGCTCCCAAGCTCTAGAACTCCCTTTCTAGAGGAGTTGGAATGATACCTCCTTGCAATCGTTCTGCAAGCAGGTAAAGGCCTTTTTTTTGTTTTAGTAGGCCATGGAAAATTTGTTACTGAGAAATTATAACCCAACATTATGAATTATGATGTACAGCGCACCCACTTTACCCTTTCCATTTTGCCTGGTAATAACCTCTCATTAATTTCCCTGGAATGTTGCCTCACTACACCTTGAACTTCAAAGAAGGATTCCCCAAATTATCACAATCTTTTCATAATAAACTGGAAACTGGGGGGGGGGGGCACAATGCCTGATTCCCCTGATACAATCTGGGTTATCTGTGGGAATATTTCCTCTTCTACAATATGTCCCAAACCAAAACCATCCTTGTGACACCCATTGAGATGACCATCCCCTTAAAGCACCCATTGTTTATCTGGACTAACCCAATTGTGTCTACTGGGGCTAAAATATTACACCCATTAACAATTGCCCCAGCACATTCCTTTCCAATCATGTCCCTCTTGTGGGCAGATGGATAAACTGACATACTCTTCAGAATAATCCAATAAGTTTATTAAGTTTCCCACTACAACATAGGCCAACCAGTGGTGATGTCAGATGGAGTCCAGAACCTATCAGAGAATGGATCCTAGCTAGGAACTTCCTGAGCTAATCAGGAGCTGGCACGGTATTGTTGAATAGCTATCAAAATGTAGTAAATATTAGGCCTGTTTGATCAAGGAAAAAAATGGTTCAAAACTCGTTGCGGATGTAGGGGGTGCTGGCGGTTTGAATCTAAATTACTTCTGAAATTTTCTGAAAAAATTGTGGAATTTTTTTCGAATTTTACTAGTGAGTCCTATTGAATCGAGGGACTTCTAACCCAAGAACACCATAAAGCAAGCCTGTACAACCTGCGGCCTTCCAGGTGTTTTGGACTTCAGAATCTTAGAAGTCCTGGTGATTGAACAAGCTGGCTAGAATTTTTGGGATTTGGAGGCCCAAACATCTGGAGAGCCACAGGTGGTGTAGGCTTGTCATAGAGTTCTGGTAGAGTATCTACCAAATGCCCAGAGAGGATATATTTTGACAGATGTAAATAAATGAAACTGTGGATACTACGCCTGCAGATATTTATTTATTTATTATTTCAAACTTATATACCACCATTCCCGATGGCTCATGGTGGTTCACAATACATACAGACATTCATAAAACAGCAATTAAAACACAATAGAATGGTTTATTACTACATGAGAGTAAATGAGCGTTTATTACAATATGAGAGTTGTACTGCAATAAAAATAGATAATTTTGTGATTCAAATCATTCTTCCTCTCTTATGGTTTGTGTATATAAAACACACACACATACATACCAGGTTTCCACTTGCACAGCTCTCTTCATCCGAAGTTCAAATATCTCCAGACTCATAGGCTTTGGTACCTTTGGGGGGATATAAAATATTCCCAGATACAAAGGTCCTGGCATTTTCATTCTCAATTCTCCCTCTCTTAATTTTATTTTAGCAATGATTGATCCTCCACCTTGTGTAACTGTGGAGCAAAAACAAACAATTTTGCATCTATATGCTTGCCCACTATGCCCTGCCTCATGCACAGAGGGGAGAAAGCCCTCTGTGCATGAAGATGCTTGCCACAGATGCAGGCGAAACATCAGGAGAGAATGCTTGTAGAACACGGCCATACAGCCCAAAAAACCTACAACAACACAGTTGTGAGGTCTGTTGGAAAACAAGGAAAATGGGGTTTATATATATATGTGTGTGTGTGTGTGTGTGAAGGCCAGGGTGGGAGAAAGAACTCTGGTGCTTCGTTCAGCAAAGGGCAAGAGGGATATGATGAATGTCCTCTCTTGCCCACATGGACTGTCTCTACTACCCTGTTCATCAGTCTCCCTACAAATATATCGGTTTTAATTTTATCTCATCCTTAGTTTTTATCATTGTATCTTACACATGTGCCTCGCTCAGCATGATTGTGTTTGTGTTTTGTTATTGTATTAATTTGCACTGTTTATTATATTTGATTTTTGTTTGATTCTTTTTTCCCTCTTTATTTTACTGTAATGTTGCTTTATGTATTTATGTTACTGTATTGAGACCATGCTATTGAGAACACAACTGCGCTGGGCAGGGCACGTCTCTAGGATGGAGGACCACCGCCTCCCAAAGATACTACTCTATGGTGAACTCACCATGGGTCAGCGCAAGAGAGTCGCCCCAAAAAATGAGATATAAGGACTCCCTGAAACAACATCTCAGGCTCGTCCAGATTGATCACCAACAATGGTCCACCCTGGCCTCACATCGGGAGGCATGGAGATACACTATCCACAATGCTGCGGCCTCTTTCGAGAAGACACACCGAATGGGTCTCGAAGAGAAACGACAACACAGAAAGATCGCAACTTGGAAACAACATCACCCAAGGAGACTTTCTGCTGTGCTTTATGCAACCGGACTTGCCTATCTCAGATTGGCCTTTTAAAGTCATCAATGCGCTTGTAAAAAGCGTGGGATGAGTCCTTCCTAAGAATCTTTGTTCGTGAAGTAATGCCGAGAGAGACTGTATTGAAATGCACGTCTGGGCTTGGCCTCATGTAAGCTGCCATGAATCCCCTTTGGGGAGATGGTGGCGGGGTATAAATAAAGATTATTATTATTATTATTATCCTCTCGCCTCTGCAGGAGTCTACCCTATACCATGGCAGCCCAACCCCCTGCCACCTTGATTAGCATTTAATGGCATTGCTGCTACAAGATCTGGCTGCTTACTGCCAGTATTTTTTTTAAAAAGACTCTAAAATCAGGATAGTAAATAAAGTGTACCACTCAGAAAACAGAGGAATACCAGACATTTCTCAATCAGGGCCATCTGTCGGGGGTAGACATTCCACAGATATATTGTAAACCCCATTTTCCTAGTTTTCACAACCTCTGAGGATGCCTGCCAGAGATGTAGGCAAAACGCCAGGAGAGAATGCTTCTAGAGCAGGCCTGGGCAAACTTCGGCCCTCCAGGTGTTTTGGACTACAACTCCCACAATTCCTAACAGCCTACCGGCTGTTAGGAATTGTGGGAGTTGTAGTCCAAAACACCTGGAGGGCCGAAGTTTGCCCAGGCCTGTTCTAGAGCATGGCCAAACAGCCGAAAACCCTACATCAACCCTGTGCGTTTATAGTTTGCTAAGCGCCCAGCCCTCCTCCCCTTTTGCCTTCTCCTCCTGGGCTGGCTTTTCTGCTGCACCCCCTCCCCACCCCCCCCCTTTCTGATTTTCCACTCCTCCTTTTTTCCCACAGTAGCCTCTAATCCAGACTGTATGGTATGTGGGCTGGTCCCAAATCCCCATGTGGTCCGGCATCACTGACATGGCGGAATCCCCCTCCGACGCCGCCGCCTGAGAGTTAGTTCTCCCGGCTCGATCCTCGCCCGCTGGAGCCAGGCGGCGGTGGAAGCAGGACTGCCTCAGCCTCCTTCCCAAGGAAACCCTCCGCCAGGCGGCCTCCCTCCCTCTCTCTCGCCTCTGGACTTCGGGTGCTGCTCCCCCATTTCCAGCACAAGGTAAGCCCCGCCGCCTCTTCCTCCCTCCCTTGGTTGATTATTCTTTGCATCCAAAAGGCCACGGAGCCCTCCCCACGAGAAAACGCAGCCAGCTTTCCCCAGGAACTTGTGGGGTTTCCCCAAAGAGCTTTGAGTGTGTGCCTGCTTCTGCTCCCCCCCCCACCTTCCTAATCCGGATTCCTTTTGTTTCGGAGTGGAAACTCCAAGGGGGGAACTGGAGTCTGGGGTGGGTAGAAGTCAAGAACTGGGTGCCCTCTTCCTCTTGGCCTTGGGGGGGGGAGGGGGCTTGATGGGCCAAACGGGGTGTGGGAGTTGGGGAAAGGGGAGGGGAAGGGAGGCTCCAAGATGGGACCCCAAAAGTTTGGGGTAGTAGGGAGGGCGTTTGCCTCTCTCTTCTTCTTCCTTTCGGAGAGCCTTGCATTCCCTAATTGACCCCTCACTGGGGGGCAGAGCACCCCCCCCCCCACACACACACACATATTGTGTTCATTGCCTGGTCAGAAAGAGAGATTTCTTTACCGTATTTCTATATGTATAGACCGCCTTTCTCAGCCCGAAGGCGACTCAAGATTCCCAATGAGATTCAAGGCGACTCCAATTGGGGTTCGAGGCGATTCCAAATTGTATGGTTGCAGATTTTGTAAAAAAAAAAAATTTGGGGAGGGGGATAAGGCGGATGGAGGGAGTAGACTTTGGAAAACCGACCAGTTTGGAACTGGGTCCGGTTTCCCTTGCTCTGGGGGGGAAAGGGAAGGCGCCAGTCAGGCTTTGGGGCCAAGGGAAGCCGCTGGGAAAAGGCGGCGGGGCTGCCTCCGGTTGATTTATTCTGGGGAGGGGGGTTGGTATAGGAGAGAAGGATGCCTTGCCGCTCTCAACCCCCATGCAAAGAAAACCAGCCGGAATGCAGAAGTCTTTGAGTATTCTGACCCCCTTGCAGAATGGGTGGAGAGAGTGGAAATACCATCAGAACCTCACAATCCAGGCAGGCTCCTCAGGGCTGTCTGGTTTCAGGGGCTTCCCACCCCCCTCCCCTCGCATACTTAGCTTGACACGTTTCTCTTTTGGGGTCGGATCCAGCCTCCCAGATCCGGGTTTAGCAGCCGGGGTCAAGGCGAAGGTGTGTGTGACAGTCAACCCGTCACTTCGTTATCACACTAGAGCAGGCCTGGGCAAACTTCGGCCCTCCAGGTGTTTTGGACTTCAACTCCCACAATTCCTAACAGCCTACCGGCTGTTAGGAATTGTGGGAGTTGAAGTCCAAAACACCTGGAGGGCCGAAGTTTGCCCAGGCCTGCACTACAGCCAAAAAAAATCCACTTAAAGGCTCCTCCCTAAACTACAAACCCCAGAATTCTGCAGAAGGCAGAAACAAGATTTTAAGTGGATCTACCGGTTTCCCAATCGATTACCTGAGTGCTAAACCGGGGTGGCAATAGTTGGTGAAGCGGGGTCCCCGAGAAGGACATCTCAAAGGCTTTCACAGTCGGAATCACTGGATGGCCATGTTCCAGAAGCATTATTTCCTGATGTTTCACCTGCATCTGTGGCAGGCACCCTCAGAGGTTGTGAGGTCTGTTGGAAACTAGGAAAATGGGGTTTATACAGTACATCTGTGGAATGTCCAGGGTGGGTGAAAGAACTCTTGTCTGTTTGAGGTAGATATGACTGTTGCAATTGGCCACCTTGATTAGCATTGAATAGCCTTTCAGCTTCAAGGTCTGGCTGCATCCTGCCTGGGAGAATCCTTTGTTGGGAGGTGTTAGCTGGCCCTAGAAAAATAGAATCATAGAGTTGGAAGGGACCTCATGGGCCATCCAGTCCAACCCTCTGACAAGAAACAATAAAATTGCATTCAAAGCACCTCAACAGATGGCCCTGATTGAGTCATGCCTGGAATCCCTCTTTTCACTTTATTTACTATCCTGATTTTAGAGGTTTTTAAAAATACTGGCAATAAGCAGCCAGACCTTGAAATTACAAGACCATTAAATGCTAATCAAGATAGCAGGGGGTTGGGCTGGATGGCCCATGAGGTGTCTTCCAACTCTATGATTCTAGGGCCAGCTAACACCTCCCAACAAAGGATCCCCCAGGCAGGATGCAGCCAGACCTTAAAGCTGAAAAGCTATTCCAGTACTAAGCAAGGTGGCCAATTGCAACATTCACACCTGCCTCAAGAATGTCCAGGGTGGGAATGTCTCTCACTCTGGACATTCCACAGATATATAAATCCCACTTGTCTAGTTTCCAACAGACCTCACAACCTCTGAGGATGCCTGCCATGGATGCAGGTGAAACGTCAGGAAAGCATGCTTCTGGAGCATGGCCATACAGCCCGGAAAACTCACAGCAACCCACCTTTGCTTTGATTCCAAGGAGAACTGTGCCAAGCCAAGGGCAAGAGCTGGGCTGTGTCTCAGAGGATTACAAGGCAGTGATGATGATGATGTCTTGGATGCAAAGGTCCACACACACTGTGCCCATCAAACTTATGCAATACCTTGTGCTGGGGGCAGAATTGGAGCTTTTCTGTATTATTTTCCAGCTAGCGCCTATATTTCAAGGGAGAGGGCTGTTTTCCCCTCAAAGAACTCCACTGCATGCCAAAAAGCAGAGTCCTAAGGGGCAGAGAAGGGGGGAAAACCCACCCCTCTGTATGGATGCAAGGCAACGAGTGCAACCAAGCCCAGGCTGGCTTTTCTGCCCCACAGCACGTAGAGTCTCGCCCTTTTCTGGCCAGGAAGGATGCCTGCCTGCCTGCCCTTCAAGGGAAGGCAAACCAGCCAGCGACTTCTCTCACCCTCTTCCCCCCCCCCCCACCTCCCCTCAGTCTCCCCAGTCTCTGGATTTCCTTTTCCGAAGGCTTTCCTCCGCCCTCCTTCCCACCAATAGAAGGGAATCGGATCAGGAAATAAAATGCTGTTTGGTTTCCTTCTCAACCATTTCTTGTCCTTTTCTTTCTCCTTTCTCCTTTAAGTATTTTATTTTCTCAGAGGGGAAGATTCCAATGATTGAGTCTCCTATAATTCCACTCAGAGACATTTCTTTTTCCCCAGTCAGATTAAGGCCAGTTTTTTTCCCCTTCTCTTTGAAGACAGAATGTGTCTGTCCTTCCTTTCCTTCTTTTTCATCTCTTTCCTCTTCGGTGAAGTTATCTGCTGGCACTGATGAGGTGGAGATTTTCCCTGTTTGGAGGGAGGCAGTCGTGGGTTGTTGCCGAGATGGGAAGGGAATATTGAAGTGTGTTAAGAATGTGCTTCTCCAAACCACACAGGGTAGGATCTGTTGAAATCTTGAGGAACGGCTGGAGTTTGGAGCAAATTAATCATGCTGCCAAATATGGAACCTGCTTTATACTGAGTGAGAATCTATCCCACTGCTGTTTTCTCTGCCTGAAGGCATCTTTCTGGAATTGCAGAACGAAGATGTTGGGAGCGAACATTTCTCTATAGTGGGCCCTTAGTGTCCACTGAGGTTTGGTTCCAGGACCCCTTGTTTATTTATCGTAGCAGAAGCAAATCAAGGGTACAGTTGTGATGTATTTTAAAAGCACAAAGTTTAAAAACTTGGCATTGTATTAAATGTCCTTTGACCAGTAGCTGGCCACTTAGAGTGCCTCTGGTGTTGCTATAAGGAGGCCCTCCATTGTTCATGTGGCAGGGCTCAGGTTTCATTGTAATAGACGATCTATGTTTTGCTCTTCTCCACACTCGCATGTCATGGACTCCACTTTGTGGCCCCATTTATTAAAATTGGCTCTGCATCTCGTGGTGCTGCCTTCAAAGTCGCCCAGTTTCTCATTTGGTATCAGCCATGGCTTGAGGTTCCAGGTTTTAGCCTGCCACTTTTGGACTCTCGCTTGCTGAGGTGTTCCTGCAAGTATCTCTGTAGATCTTAGAAAGCTATTTCTTGTTTTAAGGTGTTAGCATGATATTTGATATCCAAACAGAGGATGTGCTGGAGATGTTACTGCCTTTAATTATTGGCTGCTAGTTCCTGGCAGATGTCAGGTGGTGCAATACCAAAGAAGCAGTATAATTTCTGCAGTGGTGTAGGGCATAGATATCCTGTGATAATGTGTCATGTCTCATTAAGAGCCACATCCTCTGTTTTAGCATGATGAGATGCGTTCCACGCCAGGCATGCATACTCAGCAGCAGAGTAGCAAAGCGCAAGGGCAGATGTCTTCACTATATCTGGTTGTGATCCCCAGATTATGCCACTCAGCTTTCATATGATACTATTTCTAGGACCCCTTAAAGATACAAAAATCCATGGATGCCCAAATCCCATTATATGCAATAGAGTATGGTATCCTTTATATACAACTGTAAAATCAAAGTTTGCTTTTTAAATTTTATTTATTTATTTTGGGATTTATTAATCGCCCATCCCAGATGGCTCTGGGTGATTTTTGAGTGATTTTGGAATATTTTCAAGCCATGGATGGTAGAATCCATGCAGAATACATGAATACAGAAGGCTGATATTATATTGAACGTATATCCCACCACTAAGCCTCCATTTAGGACCTCCATATAGGAGAGTTTGCAATTCTTGTTTAATATAGAAGGCCACCAGGAAAAATAATTCAGAGCCAATGGGACAGTGATGATGTCCATCTCTTTTCCCATCCTACTCATTGGACGAATGTGAGGTTCATTCAAGACAAAACCATGGTCTGGAATCTGCTAGGTAGGAGTCGGTGAAATGAAACTGAATCACAATAACAGGGGTTTTGTGTATAGTAGGTTCATATTTTTAGAGATATGACATTCATGCAATTCTGGGTGCTATTATACTCACTCATCCCAGAGGTCTGCTTTCTTAGGGTTCTCTTAAATCCAGGTAATCTCCGTGGTAAGAAGTGCCTTTCATCAAGCTGGGTTGCTATGCCAGTTGTCAACTTCCTGGAACAGAGATTGCATGGAACCAATGATCAATTCTCTGATGACATTCAGGACTATCGGCTATAACACACTGGATGTGGGATAGCCTTTGAAAAAATTGATACTTTGATTCAGAGTAGTTGTTAGGAGGGTACTGGAAGGATATGGCTTTATGAGTTCCAGACAATTCCTGAGGATACATATCTTTACACAACTTAGGACCAAGACCCTGGAAGAAATGTCTTGTTTGCAAGAATAGAATCATAGAGTTGGAAGAGACCTTGTGGGCCATCCAGTCCAACCCTCCAACCCCCCCCCCCCCCCAAGAAGCAGGAAAATCGCATTCCAAGAACTATTTCGCACGTACTGCTATTGAGCCAGGCATCCCCACCTGTCCAATGAAGTCCTTCTGGGATGCTTTTAGATACACTTGTCTAGGTACTGAGGTCTTCTGAAGTCTTTGTCTTCCACTGGTGACAGCAACACACCATGGAAAAACCTTGTATGGAATGCACTTGAAGGCCAGTCCACTTCATTCCATTTCCAGGCTAAAAATAGCTTTTTAATTAAAGTCTTTGGGGCCCCATTTCCCTCCCAAATCTCCATGTTCATGGCTTTAAACTTTTAAGACCATTTAACTTACTTTAACTTGTTAACTTGTTAAATATGTTTTTAGTTGGTTTACATTCTTTTTGTGGTTTTCAGTTTTATAATCTATTCTGGAAGCTCTTCTGATGAGAAGTATTGGCATCCTTGTTAATAATAATGATGATGATAAAACCATACTCATTAACTGAAGCTGTACAGTTCATCATATTTCTTCCATCTGCTTAGCCATAATTTCCAGTGGAAGTAGTAATTCAACTTCTTACTGATAAGATTCTGCCACTATGTTCCTTCTGGAACACCAGTGCCAGTTTTTTTACTGCACATTGGCAGGTGTTGTTCTTTACTGTTCAGTTCTAAACTGCATTGGAAGACTCACTTGTGTACCCATCCTTGTTAATGCCAGAGAGATACAGTTATGTCTGGGATTGAGTTCAGATCCTACTTTATCCACGGGCTTGCTTGAATAGCTTAGAATAAGTCAGTTGCTTATTGCTTTTCCTCAAGTTTCCTATTTTCATAATAGGAAAACTAGCAATATGATTGAATTAAAAATGGTAAGAAGTAAAAGAACTGGAATTCTGTGTTTAATAAAACATAGACGAAAAGAGCCGGGAAGTAGGCTAGATGTTGTTTCTCCTCACTTGACATTTATGTACTAAAATTCCATAGTTTGTCTTTTCTTTTCTTTTCTTGGATTGTAGCTCCTCTTGGCTGGCTAGGATGGATAGAGTTGTAGGTAGAAAACATCTGGAGGGCTTCAGGTGCACCTCTACACTTAAGATACTGGATTGGTGAAGATCGTTTTTTGAGATCTGGTTTTTCTCACTGGCCTATATCTTGGTTGCACCACATATGGTGGTAGTGGTCTCCATGATTCATTTCCGCTCCTTTTGTAGAACTGAGCAAAAAGGATGGAGGAAAGAGTCCTCTTGTAGAAACCTGCCAGGTAAGGGAACAGGGTGCTAGTCTGATCTCTCACCCAAATGCCTGCTTCTCTCATAGCATCACCATACCTTGTCTGCTCAGAAATGAGTTCAATGAGACTAAACACTCAGGTGAAGCACATAGAAGATTGTAACTCAAAAGTAGGATTTTTTTGGGGTGTGGAAAATGGAATAGGAGTCTTAGAAAAGCTAGGCTTTCATCAATTATTAGTCACTGGCAGTGAAGTAAATGTTGTTTGGAATTTAAAAATGAATTCTGTAACAATGTATTGTTGAAGGCTTTCATGGCCAGAACCACTGGGTTGTTGTAGGCCTACATCTATGGCATGCATCCTCAGAGGTTGTGAAGACCTCACAACCTCTGAGGATGCCTGTCATAGATGGAGGCGAAACGTCAGGAGACAATGCTTTTGGAACATGGCCATACAGCCCGAAAAACCTACAACAACCCAATTCTGTAACAACTTGCATGCCAGGCAACAGCAAGATGACAATTAAAAAAGATGTGGCACTTTGTGGGAGATTGGCAGGAGATGTGTTGATGAAGGCCTCCTTGGTTATATAATTTTTTCTTAATATGTGTGGTGTTGGAGGTCTCTCTGCATAGTGGTACTATGCTGTTAAAATGGTGTCAAATTGCATTCATTCTATGGTGTTGCTGGACTCTCTCCCATTATTCATGTACAAGTCATTTTTCAATTTGGTTTTAAGGGAATTGTAGGCAATTGTGGTCCAATTAATGTGTTTTACTCTACAGTTCCTATCAGTCCTAGTTAGCTTAGGCAGCCATGAGGAATTATGGAATCTGCAGTCCGAGCGCATCTGTAAACCCTCCTTCACCATAAAGCCATACCACTCCTCCATGTGTTTTATTCCCATCTGTTGTTATGGTACATTAACTTGTGAAATGTCAAGAGTTCTGAGATATGTTTTGAGGATTAAGTCCAGCCATCTCTTCTCAGAATCGTCTCTTCCACAAAGCAAAAAAGATCAATGAATAAAGCTGTTGTTGTTTTTTGTGCTTTCAGGCTGACTAACTCATGGTGATCGTATTTTAGGGGTATGGGTGTATACAGAACATGCATGTGTGTGCATGTTTGTGTTATAGGAAGTGGTAAGTCACATTTAACTGAGTCACATGGGATGGTTTTGCATATGCTGACTGAAGCAAAAAAATCCTTATTGGCAATAAATGCTGAAACAGTAACCAACTAAAGACAGTTGATATGACAGGGTTGCAATCAGTCAAAGTTGACTTCATGGCAATTAACAAGAATAGTTGGAAATCTGTTTCATGTCTTATTAGAAACCCACTACTCAAAGCAATTTCAAAGAGATTGAGAGACACTTTTCCTATATTTTATTTTTCGAATGTATTTTTCTACCTTGCTTCTCAGCCTCTTCAGGCCCTCACAGAGGTTGACAGTCACATGGCAAGCCACATGCAAAAGAGCTGCTATATGCAATGCATTCTATAAAGTCAACAGATCCTAACTTGCTTTTTGTATTGGCTTGTAGAAGCCTTGCTCCGTTTGGTACCTTCCAGATACTTAGACCTTGGCTCTTCCTATTATCTTTCAAGATTGGCCACCTTAGCTGGGATGAAAGGGTGACTGGATGCATCAGGCTCCCAGGAATCCTGATTTAGAATGGGGAACTATTTATTTCTAAGAAGTCAGGAATTTATGACTACTGAATGCCCTTAAGGCACCGGTTCTCAACTGATCTTGGAAGCTAAACAGAACCTTGGTTAGTACTTGGATAGGAGACCACCACACAATAGAGCTAAATGGTTGTCCACACCACATAAAAACTAAGTCCTTCCCTGTGTGTTCTAAGCTGGAAATTTTTCTATATTTTTCCCCATTTTAGATTTTTCTGTGGTAAATGTATTGTTATCTCCATGTATTCCTAATGGTCTAGGACTGTTGTAGTGCAATCAATCTTTAGTGGAATTGAATGTTAAAGTAGTTGTAGTGGAGCAGATTTTTCTCAACTTGAAATGGAGCTGATAAGTAGCATAGAGAGTGATTGAGTGAAGCTGAAGTACTACAGCTATTGCACAGCAAAAGAAAGTCAAAGTGTTGATATAAGATAAATCAGGCTCATTTCTCTTTAGATATGTATGTTGAAAATGGCATTCTTTTTTGTGTGAAATGCCTGGGAAGTAAACTCTGCTCTGTTTACAATATTGCAAATATTCCAGTAAAATAAATTCCACATAAAATGTTGAGTTTGTTTCAACAGAACATTTAAACCAAATGTGCTAAACCAGATAACCCTACTTAATGCGCTGGAAAATCTTTTGGGTGGATTTACTTTTTCCAAAACCCCCACGTCATTGGTTCTAACTACATCAGTATGAATGAATTGGAAAAATTGCTTATTCTCCAGGTTGCTCAAAAGAATATATAGTAAGAGGAATTGGATTACTAATTTATTCATTAATTGATAATTAAAACAGAAAATAGTTATGGGACCTTTGAGAACTAAATTTTCTGTGCATTACATTGTGATTGTGAAGATGTTTATAATAATTATGAAGACGTTTATTCAAGCTGGAGAATTTGCCATTGCAAGAAATATCAGCTTTTGAACAAGCTTTGATTATTGTTCTTTTAAAAGAAGAAGCGTTCAGTAATTATTGTCAAAGGACATACTTGAAAGTCTGTGGGTAAAATCTTAGACATTAGTGGAAGATGTTTCTGCTCTTTTCCTTTTCTAGAGTTGGTCGTCTACATTTGTGGATTTTCCTTTTGCAGGTTTGATTTATTTGTGGATTTGATTAATATGGTCTCTCTAGGTCAGTGGTTCTCAACCTGTGGGTCCCCAGGTGTTTTGGCCTACAACTCCCACAAATCCCAGCCAGTTTACCAGCTGCTAGGATTTCTGGGAGTTGAAGACCAAAACATCTGGAGCCACACAGGTTGAGATCCACTGCTCTAAGTCCTTAAGTGCGACTTCAAGGTCAACTTCTGCTGGAAATTGACCATAGAGTGTTGCTGCAGGACCTAGAACTTCTCAGAGATAAAAGTAGCATTTTATTGATGGTTTTCCCATTTTTGTCAGTGTCCTGTGCCCCTGTTGGGCCTGTGTCCTCAGTAGGGATTCCGGGATCTACTGTGCAAGGGATTGGGGCAGCCACAGTTCATGAGAGAGATGAAACTTTTGCATATGTTTTGCAGAGACAGTGTTTGGGAAACTCTGTTAGGGAGGCTGGGAATCAGCAGTGCACAGATAATGCACCTGGCTGTGCAACTTTGGATAGAAAGAAGGAATGTGCTAATGGGCAGCTCAAGGTCCATCCTTCCAGCAGTGGTTTCAGTTTGCTGGAGTATGGGAGGAGAGTGAGGGAAATCTAGTTTCTGATATAGCCATGCCTTGCCATTTGAATCTTCAAATCCAGGTCAACTTCTGCAATTAAGCTTCATGAATTTATGCTCTTGCATTTAGCCCCCTATGTTCCAGGTCTCTTGTATTTTGGAGCTGAAGTACTCAAGTCTGGACTTTGATCTTTCTTTGAAACCTTTTGAACTTTATCAATTACTGGAACTTACCTGCTTGGATTTATAAGTGACTTTACAGAATTCCTACAGCCTATGGCCATTGGGAACATTTCCTTGGATTATTGATTGAGCTCTATTTCTTTGATATATTTCCTATTGCTTTATTGCTTGCTGTTTTCTTCAATAAAAGACTATTTTCTTCAGCTGGAGTTGTGTGGTTGGATTCTAAGGGCTCAGGTTTCTACGCTAGCGTGTGACAGCCCCTAAACCCAGCAAATGGGAGTGCTGACTGTAGCCAAGTGGTAGAGCACATACTTCACATTCAGCTTTCGGGTTCAATTCTTAGCATCCCCAGGTGAGGCTGGAAAAGTTCTCTTCAGGTCTGCTGTAGATAATAGTAGCCTAGATCAGTGGTTCTCAACCTTGGGGTCCCCAGATGTTTTGGCCTTCAACTCCCAGAAATCCTAAAAGCTGGCAAACTGACTGGGATTTCTGGGAGTTGTAGGCCAAAACACCTGGGGACCCACAAGTTGAGAACCACTGGTCTAGATGGATCAGGGGCTTGACTTGGTGTATGGCAGTTTCCTGTGTTAGAAGAAGCAGAAGGCAAACCCACACATTTATGCAGATAGCATGTTGAAGAAAGTGAGTTGTCTTTGTGTAGAATTCTGGCTTAATTGCTCTCATATATGCAGTCTTCTCTATTAACCTTATAAGCTTATAGCCAAAGAAGCGAGGAGAGGAAAGAGAGCCAAACAGCTTTTGGCAATATTTGCAGGGTCATTTTGCACTGTGATGCCTTTTCTTGGTTATGACACCATCTTCAAGAGATGTTCCATAACAAAGTAGCCTCCCAGACATTTCAAAAATGCATGGTTCAGCCATAATTCTCCAGCATGAAATGTTTACATCACAGCCCTATTTTGGCAAAAAGGCACTAATGGTGATCCAGAAGCACTAAGCATAATTGGCCGAATGACTGGTGCGGCTGGATAGCCTACACGTCTAACATAGCTCATGTCTGGTCTCTCATGGAAATTGAATCACTTGCCTTTTTTAAATGGGTGAGCTCATCCAGAGATCTGAGGTCATTGCTGGGATCGTGATGAGACATTTCTGTATAAAGTTTTCCAAGCCCATACCTGAAATACTTACTGGTTACAAATGACGGTGCCATTTATTGAAGACTTGTAAATGATAGACCTTGGTAAACTTTGGTCTCATTTTTAGTATAAAGTAAAGAAGTCTCACTTCTTGAACAATAAGATATTTAATTGGGATCAGCTTGGAACGATTTTTTATGCATCACAACCAACACATTGAATTGAGCTCAGAAACAGACTGGTACCTGGTAGAACTTTTGTAAGAAGTGAGTTGTATGCTGTGGGGTTAGTTATTCGACAACAATTCCAGTGACTTTTGGGCTGTTCTTGGACACAACCCAAAGTGTTGACTATAATTGATGTTCTTCATAATTTGCATCCAGGATATATGAAGAACTATGTTTTCCTGCTCAGGCTTTTAGATCTTTGGGAGAAGACCTTCTCTTAGTCCCAGCTCCCTTGTGGGTATGATTGGTTTGGAGTGTGAGCAAGAATGCCAGATCACATATATTTGTCCATAAAATACATATAACAACATTTTTTATAGAAGACAGACAAACACATCCACTTAAGTAAGCAAACAGGTAACACACGCACAAAAATATTCCCCCCACCAATCAAAATACAGAATATTTGTACACAAGCCCATGGGCTTTGTATACAAAAAGCCACATTTCCTTCCTATCACTGCCCAGAAATTACATTTCTTTCTATTTTTCCATGTAGTTGTGTCTGTTCAGTTTCAAGCACTTTTGGAAAATGGAAATCTCCATAACATTTTGGAGATTTTATGAACTTTGGAAAGGCACGACCTTGTTAGAAGTCATAACCCATAACATTTTAAAAAACATTACCATAACCTCTTGGTAAAAACCGTGACCTGTTAGAGTCATAATTTTTGGGGAAATGGTGTTCATGCAATTAGGCTGTTAAACGGATTTATCTAGATATCTCTTTGTTCTGTTAGGAACAAAGATATGCCAATGCACAAAAACACACACATATACAGTATTGTAGAGTTTCAGAAGTGTTATTTTTGTTGTTATTTGGTTAGTCATTTCCAACTCTTCGTGAACATATGGACCAGCCCACGCCAGAACTACTTGTTGGACATTGCCACCCCCAGCTCCTTCAAGGTCAAGCCAGTCACTTCAAGGATAACATATATCCATCTTGCCTTTCGTCGGCCCCTCTTCCTTTTTTCTTCCATTTTCCCCATCATCATTATCTTCTCCAAGCTTTCCTGTCTTCTCATTATGTGGCCAAAGTACTAAATCTTTTTAGTTGCCCAAAAACATCTATTCTCCCTTAAAACATCTTGGTTTAAATCAGGGCTGTCCAACAGGCGGCCCTGGGGCCATACACGCCCCCCGAGCCCCTTCCCTGCGGCCCCCTAACTTGTTTTAATAAAATACAAATAAAAAATAAATAAAAATACCTACTTCCGGGTTTAGGCAAGCATCGCGAGACTACGCCAGCCACAGACAGGATTTCGAGGGAGGTCGAAATCCCATCTGTGGCTACATAGTCTTGCGATAGCTGTCGAAATCTCGGGTACCACGGGATTTGCGGCCGGCCTGGGCGCGCGCCTCCTCCTCCCTCTCGGCTGCTTCCAGGCCAGCCCCCATTCCCTCAGAGAGAGGGAGGAGGGGAGTGAGGCAGGGCAAGCCCCTCCTGGCTCCGTCCTCTTCCTGTGGAGGGCCCTCGCTTCCCGCCCCATGGATGGGAGAGCCGCCGCGCCCGGCCTGAGCTTAGCCTCGGCTCCAGCAGGGCTCTTCGGGGACGGCGTTGGCGCTCCGGCCCTGTGGCGGGGCTTCTACAGTATGGGTAAGGGCCTGGCTCGAGTGAAAGCGGGACGGTGGGTGAGTGGGGGGGGGGGAGGGGTCCCTCAGCGGCGGTTTCCTCGGCGACACTTTCTTCCCCTCCTCGGCGATACTTTCTTCCCCTTGTTTTCCCTTCAGGGAGGGAGGGAGCTCTTTGGGCCTCCTCCACCCGCCTCTGGGAAAGGAGGTCCCATCAATCCCTGCGACGGCATTGAGGTGTTTGTTTTTTTTTTTGGTGTGTCCCAATTTGAGTGTGGACTCAAAAACTAAAGCTATTAGGAAACATTCCCCAAATCCACCAGTGTTCCCATTTGGGTGTATTGAGTATTCATGCCAAGTTTGGTCCAGATCCATCATTATTTGAGTCCACAGTGCTCTCTGGATGGAGGTGAACTACAACTCCACAACTCAAGGTCAATTGTAAGTAAATTGGAGCCGGGAAAGGGGCGGAGCTGGGGGAGGGATGGGGGCGGAGCCAGGGAGGGGTGGAGCCGGGGGCAGAGGCAGACCCTTCGGCCCCCCAGGTGATCAGTGACTGGAATTCCGGCCCTTGGGCCCGTAGAAGTTGTACAGCCCTGGTTTAAATCATGCTCTCAACAGTCAAAATAAGCAGACTTCTTTAAAATAACATAGTTGGTATACTCACAAACTTAATGTATTCAGCATACAGGTGCTTTGTATATCAATCCAGTTAGGATTTGAAGTAGTTTCTCTGTGCAGGTAACACAGAGCAATCCTTCTTATAATCAACAGTCCAAAGTCCAAAGCATCTCTGTGTTCTGAGAGACTTAATTATAGAATCTCTGTCTAGTCTGAAAGTCCAATGGAGTCTCTAAAAATACTGTTTCTACTGAAATCTAAAACATACTGTTTCTAAAATAGAGTCTGAGTATTGAAAAATCCCAGCTGTGATCACATGCTCTGCAGCCCCTCTCACAACAAGAGTTAAGGTAAAATTGCATACCAATACACACATATACAATATAGTAAGAAATCTGAATTATATACGTAACAAATAACTAGTGGAGGCTTGAAGAAGGTTGCTATTTCCAACAAGCATTGAACTACAATTACCCTATATTTTTATTTTTTCAGAATACTTTTATGGAATCACAGAATAGTGGTTGGATGAACCATTGTTGGAAATAAATTGGAATTGGGTACATGATAGCTTAAATCCTCATTCATTCATTCATATATCTATTTATTTATTTATGATTTCTTGCCTACCTTTCTCTCATGACTAGGGTGCAAGGTAGTTTCCAACATTTTTTTAAAAAAACCCAACTGCCAATAAACATACCTGGCAATAAACATTCCCTATAAGCTTTCCTTGCCTAAAAAAACTCTGTGAAATCTATGGGGTCCCCCTAGGTCAACAGATGAAGGGACTCATTACCGTGTCAAGAGGTAACTCATTACGTTACTCATTACTTTTTGTTACTTTAAAAGCCCCTATTATTGAGAAGACATGAAACGCAAAAAAAAAGCCTGTCAAAATATCCCTAAACTGCTTTTAAAAAGCAAGGTTCAGAAATAACTGGAAAACATTACTCATCATTACATGGATACAGTGTAATTCTATCTCATTTTGTTACTTCTGAAAAGTGATTTTTTGTGTCTTTGTTATTGGGATGGGAAGTAACTTTTTACATTATATTATGTAACTTGTTTCACTTCTTATAGCATCACTTCCAAACTCAGTAAATCACCAACCCACTGTGTTTCTCTGCTAGATGCTTTAGATTTAGAAGGAGGTTTGCCTCCCCTGTATATCCTGCTGACAAACACAAAAGACTGACATTAAAAGGGACACTTTGCTTTATCCCTTCTCTGCCAGTTAATTGCGGGGAAAGGGTATTTCTTTTCCATGAGTAAAGTAGAAGAAGAAAGACTGGGCTACTTCCCCTGCCATTCTGTTCCTACCTGGGAAAGAATCATGTAATGCTGTCATTCTGTGCCTTCAAGTCATTTCCAACTTATGGCAACCTTAAGGGGGGCCTGTAATGTTTCCCCCCCCCTTTTTTCTGGAGCTGAGAGTTTGTGACTTGCCCAAGGGAATCCTGTGGGTGTCCTGAAGTGGGGAGTTAAACCTTGGTCTCCAGAGTCATAGCCCAACACTCAAACTACTATACCATGCTGGTTATCTCTATACTTGTATGCATTTAATGACCAGATAATAGTTGGCATGGTTCACTAACCCTATATTTATTCATAAAGTGAGTTGGCGAAAGGGTTTTTTAAAAAAATAACTTTTGACTCCTAATAATCTTGTTGATTGGTAAATTCTGGGAAAGAGAAGACCTAAAAATAAATTTTCAAGCAGTACCCTCCTGAAATAAATAGAGGAGTTTGTGGTAACTGTTTTCAGAGGCTGCAACCTGTCACCATGAATTTAAATTAATACTGACATTATACCTGTTGATTTCAGTGCAGCTTTATTCTGTGTGCCTGTGTTTGGGATTGCAGTCTGCATGGTAATACTATCTGAAATGAGTTGCTTGAGTCAAGAAGCAAATCTACAGAAGCTCTTGGCACTGGAATCTTCATTAAGCACAAGTCTCATTAAAATCTAGTTAAAAGCCTACACGTATAATGAAGTGAATGAGTTGTTTAATTGCGCTGATTACATGATTAATACTTTTCCATATGAGTGCATACCTTTCCATATTGTCAGTTCATAATTGTACAAAATGATCATTATGTAATGCTTGTTTTTCTGACTTGTGCCAAAATAATTTTGAATGAAAAACTCTGAACTAGCTGTAGCTCTGTACGTGAATAGCAGAGCCTTTGGAACTATCTACCCTAGTGTTTCTCAACCTGGGGGTTGGGACCCCTGGGGGTGGTTGCAAAGGCAGTTTCAGAGGGTTTGCCAAAGACTATCAGGAACCCTTTTGGCAGAGAAGACTGAAGATCTCTCTGCCTGTCCTTTTCTTCCTTTTTGGTGGTTGTGAACTACAATGCCCAGAATTCCAAAACAGTCCCCCCCAACCCCCACCAGTATTCAATGTTGGCCATGTAGGTAATGTGCAAGTTTGGTGCATCTTCCGGTCCCAATTCAAGGTGCAGTTTCTGACCTACAAAGCCCTGAACGATTTGGGACCCGCCTACCAACGTGACCGCATCTCTGTTTACGAACCCAGGCAATCTCTCCGACCATCTGGAGAGACCCTACTCTCGCTCGCACCGGCCTCACAGGCACAGTTGGTGGGGATGAGGGAGAGGGCCTTCTCTGCAGTGGCGCCCCGACTCTGGAATGCGCTCCCCAAGGATATGAGACAGGCCCCCACTTTGGAATCTTTAGGAGGAGCCTGAAGACATGGCCGTTCCAATGTGCCTTCCCTGAATGAAGTAAATGACGCCCTGCTGTGTTCATTCTCTGGTAAAGGTCCTCAGAAGCACTTTATCTGTTTTGTGTCTGCCCCATATTGTTCTTGAAGCCTTCCTACTATTTGCAAACTACCACTATCTGCACCCAGTGTTTATTTCTTTTAAATTTTAACATTCACATTTGACCCACCCGAAATGGTTTTAAATTGTCTGTTACTGCTTGTGTTGAGTTTTATTGATTGTATTGTTTTTTATTATGGCTAATGTTTTGATATTATGTGTTATTGGGCTTGGCCTCATGTAAGTGCCCCGAGTCCCCTTGGGGAGATGGGTGTGGGGTAGAAATAAAGTTAATAAATAAATAAATATCAATTGTAGACTGAGTTCAGAGTGTTCTTTGGTTGTAGGTGAACTATAAATCCCAGCAACTATAACTCCCAAATGACAAAATCATCCCGTCCCCCCTCAACCTGTATTCAAATTTGGGCATATTGGGTATTTGTGCCAAATTTCGTCCAGTGAATGAGAATACATTATGATTCATAACAGTAGCAAAATTGCAGTTATGAAGTAGCAAAAAAAATATAGTTGGGGGTCACCACAACATGAAGAACTGTATCAAGGGGTCGCGACATTTGGAAGGTTGAGAAACACTGATCTGCATTGTAGAAGAAATGCCATTTGACACTGGAATATGAGAGTTTTAGTTTGGTGATGTACCAACACTCTTTGGCACAGAAGGCTAAAGACCTTCTAACACTACATCTCCCATGATTTCATTGTATTAAGCCACAGAAATTAAATTGGCACTAAACTGCATTCATTCTATTGGGGGGTTGTTGTTACAATTATATGACTTGTTTTATACTTTTGTATCGGGTGTATGTTATACGTGCACCCTAAATTGCATTGTAAGCCACCTTGAGTCCCTTCGGGGAGGTGGTGGTGGGATATAAATAAAGTTGTTGTTATTGTTGTTCAACTGCATAGATGCAGCCTTATTGGTCCATGGAAAACAGGAATTCTGAAAATATAAAGTCTGGAAAAGTTACCCTGGATTCCATGCTGGCTTGTGTGATATGCATAATTGTTTCTAATTTGTATTTTAGCTATGGAGAACTAAGTAGCAAGCAGATGAAAAAAATTATCTTGCATTTTCCCCTTTAAAGAATGGACGAAGTGTGTGAGCACTAACGGACACCTCCACCTTAGTGTGTTGTTAACAAATATCTTTGAGAGAGTTGGGCTTGTTTTTCCAGGATTTCTCATGCTTGTACCCAGGTAGACCTATATAGAATCCTTTCTAGCAGATGTCTCATGTATCAAAAGCTCACTTGTTTATGGCTCAGATTTAGTGTCACGGTGTGATCTGCCCCTAGAGACCAAAGGTATGTGGGAAGAGGGAAGTTTTTGAAACTACAAAGGGGAAATAGGAGCCGATAGACATACAACGATTACAGGCCATCTACAGGCAGGAATGTTTGTCTATTTGAAAACAGATAAAAGTCTTTCAACATTCTTTCTTTCTTTCTTCCCTCTCTTCTCCCACATGTGGGGGTTAACTTTTTTAAAAAATGCTGCCTGGTTGCAAGAGAGTTTTCAAAATAATACATTCTTCAGTAGGCTGGGGCACCAATTATTCTTCAGGGGACCAGGCAGCCAGGTGGAAAAAGATGGTTTAAATAAATGCATTTGTTCTTGAATTCAAAATATCCCCTAGGAAGGAACTTTCAAGTTGTAGCTGAAAGCAACTTTACATGGGAGTAACTGCTAGCATTGAAACCCAGTCCAGTAATGGACATTGTCTTCTGGGAATTTTAGTGACCCCTGTCCTATTGAAATAAATGAGATTTGCCCAAGAACAGACGGATGTTCTTCCAAGCAATTTGCATTCATTTTTATGAGGCCTTGAGCTGGAGATTTTACTAGTGCATTGTCTAATTTGTACGGACATACTGAATTAAGCATAGCTTTCCTGATCTTCTTCCACTGTAGCAGACAGAAGTAAGAAACATTGGGAGTCATCTGGAGAGGTTGTACTTGATCTAACCTTGATCTACAGCAATTCTTCCCAAATGGTAACTTCTGAAAAACATTGGAAGTTCCTGGTTGGCACTTCATTGGAAATGAGTGAAATTGCTCATGGTGGGCACTGTGAGTTCTGCATTTAAAAAAGTATTCCATACTTCACTGACTTTGGGTTGTAGGTGAATTCTCCTGACATTCTCGACTGAGCATGGGAATGGGATATGAATGTGGATAGAGGGTTTCTTCTACTTACTTTCCTTGTGTCATTTATGCTTTTTCAGTATAGAGTTACTGTGCCACCGGAGCCCCTAGAGGCACAGTAGGTTAAACCACTGAGCTGCTGAACTTGCTGATCAAAACGTCAGCGGTTCAAATTCAGGAAGCAGCGTGAGCTCCCATTGTTAGCCCCAGCTTCTGTCAACCTAGCAGTTTGAAAACATGCAAATGTGAGTAGATCAATAGGAACTCCTCTGGTGGGAAGGTAACAGTGCTTCTTGCAGTCATACTGGCCACATGACCTTGGATACATCTACGGACAATGCCAGTTCTTCGACTTAGAAATAGAGATGAGCACCACCCCCAGAGTCAGACACAACTAGACTTAATGTCAAGAGGAAAACTTTCTCTTTACCTTTAGTATAGAGTTGCAGAGAAAGGTGCCATCGTTTATGCCTCACAGCTTCAAACCCCCTTTTTGGCAGACTGGGTAGAGATTTGTGGCTTTTCCCAACTTCCTAGGAATTACTGTTAAGACATGAATGGCTGTTTTATGATGTTACAGAAATCAGAAAACCCTGTTTGTTCTTTATCAGTGAGCATTTTATGAGGGACTTCAAGTGACATGTAAATGTGTATTACTAATTATTAGGTATTGAAAACTGAAAATACGTTACCATCCTTTATTGTCATTGTGCTAAATATTTCAGTGAAGTAGATAATTGTTTACCTCTCTTTATTTCCTGACTATAAAATGTAGGACACATGGCCTGTGAAGGCCACATAATTTGGGTTCAGGAGCCCCACCTACACTGCCATATAATGCAGTTTCTGTCATGGATGCGTATCTGGTGTGTTCCTCATAACCAAGGTTGAGGAACAAAACATCTGTACCCTGAGTGGGAAGGAGCCCAATGACATGAACTGGCTGAAACTGGGATATAGAGCAATTGATGCTGGAGGAGGAGGAGGACTGAACGACCAATTGCTTATTTGCTTTCATCCAAAGATCTATGTGCAGTGGTGTGTTCTGCTGTGCTTCAGTGTTTGTTTGGAGGCTGGACAGAGGAACTTTCGGGAGTTGAGTGGTTGGGGTTTGTGGGGTTGAAACTGAGACCTTGTCTGCATTTTCTTTGTACAGAACTTTGCTATATGGTAGTAACCTAGTGTTAAAGAAATTTCCCAGATTTCCTTTTGAGTGAATTTAACTGCTACCAAAGTTCTGCAATCATCACAGTTGGATAATGCAGTTTAACTGGATTGAACTGCATTATATGAGTCTACACTGTCACCTAATGCAACTCAGTATAGTTAAACTGCATGATGAAACTTAATTATATGGTAGTATAGATGGGACCACAGATGTGATATCAAGCTTTGGATAATTGTGTCATCCTTGCATGTGTTCAGGCACTATCTCTTTCCTTTTGTTTCTTAAAAGTGAGAGATGGAAGAAGAAACCCATGGAATAATTTTGATTGTTCATGTAGTTTATTAGTCCATAGTTTAGCATCCAAAAGTGAACTAGGACCCTTAATTAATTCTGAGTTGTGGTCAAATAGTTTTGTGTGTGTGTGTGGCTTCAAGCCACCTGTTAATTTATAATCAACCCATGAATTTCATGGGGGGTCCCTGGGTGAGGTATACCCAGAGGTGGTTTCCTTTGAAATGTAGCCTACAACAATGGTTCTCAACCTAGGGTCCCCAGATGTTTTTGACCTTCAACTCCCAGAAATCCTAACAGCTGGGATTACTGTGAGTTGTAGGCCAAAAACATCTGGGGACCCAGGTTGAAAACCACTGGCCTACAGTATCTGGCATTCATTAGCAGTATGCTAGGGCAACCTTATATCAAGTAAGTATCTCCATAACAGATCTCTTCCTTGAGCTCCATTTTCGTAAGTGCATCAGTTGAGGATGTGTTGTGGTAAATTACTGGTATGTTTTCATGTTTAGACCAGAGAATCCTTGTGCTGTGGTTTGCATTTTTATAACAACAGGTCTAGTGTATTTTGCGTACACTACAATCTACAGGTTGTTTATAAGGGACTTCTGAATGAAGTATTTAGATTTGTAGTTAGCTGATTAGAGTGTTGGATAATCTATTCATTTTTGTTGAGCTATGCCAGTTGCTGCTGCCCTCTTAACTTATCATACTTGGGAGAGTGTGGTTGGGATAACAGTGTGTTGATCTAACAAATGGTGAGATATTTGTTCCTATGCTAAGTAGGGAACAATGATGGTATGTTTGTCATCAGCCACTTTCCACTGAATCATCTGTGCAGTTCAGGAGAGGAGTGTGTGAACTGAGTAGTGACCCATTGGCAAGTCAATGAGGAAACTTGCCTTTTCCAAGGAAGCTCTTGCAAGTGATTTTGTAGTTCTGGAAGATGTTACCTTGGGGAAAAGATGTCACAGCAAACACACGCTAAATAGAACATGTTTGTTTTTCAAATGTTACCATATGAAAACCCCTATAGGATTTTCATGTGTTTTCACAGTGAATTCCTATTGTCTGCATAGAAACTAGCAGCAAATCTCATACTGCTTCACTCCCATTGCATTCAGTGTGGGTGACTCTAAGGAAAACACACCTAAATGTCAAGTATTTAGTTGAGTTGAGGGTGTGGTTGATGTGTGCCTTCAAGTAGTTTCTGATGTATGGTGACCCTATTATGGGGCGGAGGATGTGTGACTTATTCAGTGGGTTTCTATAACTTGAGCAGGGAACTGAATCCTGGTCTCCACCATCATAGTCCAACATACAAAGCATGCATCACAGTAATTCCTTCCTTAAGTTTCTCTGTGTGGGCAGCCACTGTGTGCAACAGAAAGACTGCTGCAATTGAATTAAACCTCCTGTACAATTTACAGCTTTGATTTTGCAAATTTTGTGGGATCCTATATAAGCACAGCAGTCTTCCAGGGTAGACATTTAGCCTTCAGGTCATGGAGATCTGTGAAACTGAGCTTTGATAAAGATGAATGCATACCTATTCATTGGGGGTGTTTAAAAGACTGTAGAGTGTGAAAGCTGGACAGTACAGAAAGATTACAGGAAGAAAATCAACATATTAAAATGTGTAGCAGAACAAAGTTCTACAGATACTGTGGATTGCTTTGGACATGTGACACAATGATGTGATTTACTGAAAAAAGGCAATGATGTTTGGCAACATGGAAGGCAGAATAAAAGATAAAGGCTATTTTAATTCAATCAGGGAAGCCACTGCCCTGATTTTGCAAGATCTGAGCAGGGCAATAATGACTGGGGTCTTGGAGCTCTCATTCACAGGGCTGTCATAAGTCAAAACTATTTAATACATAGCAAGTAACAACAATAGGTTGGCTGTAAAATAGCTTGGATCTTGTTTTTGACTATTGGAGATATAATAAATTAATAAAATAATCCTGATAGAACAGGACTGGAAGAAAAATACAGGACTTATGTGGAGTTCTCTTTTCTCTGCCCTGTAAAGGTAAAATCCTACCATACAAAAGGAACTAAGGTCTCGCTTGGTTGTCTGCTGACAAGAGGTGAAATGCTGAATTACCAGATACTTACAAGGATAGTGATTCCTAGAATAAATCTTTAATCCATAGTGTTTAGTCAGCTTGTGACCCATTTTGGGAGAAAAGTGGGATATAAATAAAATAAGTAACCATCCTTAAAAAGCTACAGTGTGTGTATAGGCTTTGCATTAATTTGAAACTGGGAAATCCAGGGCTTCATTTATATCTTCCTAGACTAAATCACCATAGCTTCCCAACACATCTTAAAAAGGTGTTTGTCCACCCAAATTCTTCATCCACAGAAGGCAATACATATAGGTTTGATATTGAGAGAAAGGAAGAATATTAAATAAAATCTAGGTAGGTGTATAACGTAGACTCATAGAGTTGGAAAAAATCACAGGAGCCATCCAGTCCAACCCCCTGCCATGCAGGAAAGACACAATCAAAGCACCCCCTAACAGATGGCCACCCAGCCTCTGTTTTAAAGTCTCCAAAGAAGGAGTCTCCACCACACTCCGAGTTCTACTGTTGAACACGAAGCCTGTCTGCTTTGTCCTACCTATGTGCACACTTTCACTTTTTCTCCTGGGAGGGGAAAAAAACACCAAAGCACCATTTTACAATTGAAATACAAAATGTAAAAGCATGAGACATGCTTTTATACGGGGCACAAAAGGTTGTCACTTTGATTACTAGAAGCAAAAGAGAACAGACTTCAGAAGCTCATAAGCAACAACTGGAGCATTGCAATGCTTGAACAGTTCCTTCTAGGGAGGAGTTTTATTCATTCTGAAAGAAGTCTGTTCATTGGGACTGAAAAACTATATTATATTCTTGCTTTGACTGTGAGTCTTGCAATATCCAGAAACATATCCACAACTATATGGAAAATTTCAATAGAAAAGAGGAAATCATGAAAATGAACAAAAACTGGCTACTTAGTATTTAAAAAACCAACAGAATCAAGACAGTATATAATGAACACTATTCAGAAACAGAACTCCAGACAATAAGCAATCAAGAGCCTCTTCCAAACAGAGGATGCCTCCAGGCAAGAAAGGCCAGGCTACTTCTATGTAGATACCCTCACTGATGGACTTTGCAAACTTCATGGCTACCTAGTGCAAACTTCATGGCTACCTAAATGCTAATTCAAGCTTGCTAAGTGCAACATTCACACTCGCCTTAAACAAACAAGTGTTCTTTCTCCCATCCTGGACACACACACACACACACACACACACACACACACACACACACATACACACACACACACACACACACATTCTACTTCCCTCACTTCAACCTCTCAAGATGCCAGCCACAGATGCAGGCGAAATGTTAGGAGAGAGAATGCTGCTGGAACATGGCCATACAGCCCGAAAAACTCACAGAAATCCAGTGATTCCAGCCATGAAAGTCTTTGACAATACAATACCCCAAAAGCTGTTAGGTATTTTCATGTCATACATTTTGGGGATTGCCTGCAAAAGTTTATGTCATGATAAATCTGTCAATATTAATGATGGCACAAGATTTCTTTCCCTTTTGTTTTTAGCTGTAATAGGCTAATGAGGCCTGGAAGCTGTAATATACCTTGTGCACTGGATTCAATTATTCCCCAGACTTGCTTCTCTTGAGGTGTAGAGACAAAATGATAAGAGAAAAGCTTCACCTGTTATCTTAGTATTTTAGGCTGAGCCTTGATGGACTGCAAACACCATGTGACTTTCCTTGACTGAGCAACTTGTGATGTGATAATCTTGTGCTAAGTTTCTTTACAATGCACCAAACACTACAAAGTAGAATAAATATTTATAGCCACAGGTTAGATTCCAGAAGAGACAAATTGCTGTAGAGCAGGGGTGCTCACACTTTCTCAGCATGCAAGCTACTTATAAAACAACCAAGTCAAAATGATCTACCTACCCACTACTCAGAGAGCCATAAAAGCAAAATATTTGGAAATTTATTTCAGTGAGAGCCATATAATATATTTTAAGACTGAATTCAACTAAATGTGAGTATAATAAGCTCCTGAATTTATTCATAATGATGATGATGATGATATTAATTCAGCCTCTACTACTACTACTACTACTACTACTAATAATAATAGTAACAACAACAATAGGTTCCTAGAGTAGAAGGAGACCTCCAAGGGGTATCCAGTCCAACCTCCTTCTGCCATAAGGGAAAAACACAATGAAAGCATTCCTCACAGATGGCCATTCAGCCCCTGATAATAATAATAATAACAACAACAATAACAGAATAGGAGGAGAGCTCCTAGGGCCATCCAGTCCAACCTCCTTCTGCCAGGGCCCTTCAACACATCCTATTTTACAGTTGACACACACAAACTGATTTCTTACTACTGGAAAAATTGCTGCCAAATTTGACCACAAGACACCTACAAGGACACCACACTGCCATATATTCAAGCTCAAAGCCAATAATGTGGGATTTTCTGCCTTGATTTGGGGGGGGGGGGTTCCACACAGTTCTATATGCCAGAATATCAAGGCAGGAAATCCCACAAAATCTGCTTTTTGCTGGGTTATCTGAGTCCACACTGCCATACATCCCAGCTCAAAGCCAATAATGTGGGATTTTCTGCCTTGATATTCTGGGTATGGGATTGTGTGGAAGGGCCCTTACAGGTCTAAAACAGGCCAGGAAAATGTGCCCCCATGTCTATTCTGGGTGAAAGGACGCCTCCAGTATTTCACTCCCGATAGTATTTAATGTTTTCATGAAGGCATATGGGAGTAGGTGGGAGGGAAGAAAGGAAGGGCAGCAAGAGTCACCTTTGTATTCTGTGGAATGGAGAGGATGAAGGGCGCTCTCTTGGAAGCCTTTGCCCAATTCAGAAAGGCGGCAGAAGGCAGGAAAACGGGGCCTGGAAGGAAGGAGGGAGGGAGACCTCCCAATAAGGCCCGAGGAGCGAGGGGTGGGTGTGTCGCTTCTGGCACCTTCTTTCAGAAACTGTGTTTGAGGGACTGGCGGGGGGGGGGGGCTTCCCTTTGGCCTCCACACAGGGCCAGCTTCTTTTTGGAAGGGGAGGGGAAGTTGAGGCTGCATCTTGGAGTGGGGCGAAATGTGGGGTGGCTCCTCCCGGTGCTGCTTCTTCAGGGCAATCAGGTCCCAGGGGCAGGCAGACCGGGGCTGAGGCCCCACCCCACTAAAGGGCAGCTGGCTTCCTCCCTCCTTCCTTTTCCGGCGGACCTGGACTTTCAGGCCACGAAGGCAAGAGCCAGAGAAGGGCATGGCTGGCTGCTGCTTCTTCTCTCACCCTGTCCTTCCCTCTGCCTTCTTTCTTCCCCCTCCCTCCTCCTCAGGCGTGCTTGGAACTGAGGATGGAAGAGGCGCAGACCGGCGGCAGCAGGGAGTCGAGCACGCCACTGGAAAAAGAACCGGCTCTGATGGGAGCCATACACACCATACGGCCCTGCCTGCAATCACCATTACGGCCTTTGCGATCGACCAGTCGATAGCGATCGACGTAATGAGCACGTCTGCTGTAGAGAAAGGCAGACCTTTGAGTGTAGTAGATGTGCGTATGTAAAAGAGAGAGAAACCCCCTGAGTTCTGTTGTTGTCAGTATAAGAGCAGTGTGTTGAATGTGTGCCTCTGTCTTTTGAAGGGCATGTAATGGTGTCATGAAATCTGCTCCCTGAGGCAGGATTGAATAATAAGGATAGTTTCCTTAATACAGTTCCACAACATGAGGAACCTTAATACCTTAATACCTTAAAACCTTAATAGTCTCCTTAATACAGTTCCACAACATGAGGAACTGTATTAAGGGGTCATGGTCACAGCATTAGGAAGGTTGAGAATCAGTTATTCTCAACCTTCCTAATGCTGTGACCATGACCCCTTAATACAGTTCCTCATGTTGTAATGACCCCCAAGCATAAAAATATTTTAATTGGGTTGTTGTAGGTTTTTAGGGCTATACGGTCATGTTCCAGAAGCATTCTCTACGGACATTTCAGGTTTATATTCCTAGTTTCCAACAGACCTCACAACCTCTGAGGATGCTTGGCATAGATGCAGGTGAAATGTCAGTAGAGAATGCTTCTGGAACATGGCCATATAGCCCGAAAAACCTACAACAACTCAGTGATTCCAGCCATGAAAGCCTTCAACAATACATTATTTTCATTGCTACTTTCATAACTGTAATTTTGCTGCTGTTATGAATTATAATGTAAATATCTGATATGCAGGATGCATTTTCATTCACTGGACCAAATTTGGCACATATACCCAATATGCTCAAATTTGAATAATGGTGGGGTTTGCGGGGGAAATTGATTTTGTCATTTGGAAGTTGTAGTTGATAGGATTGATAGTTAACCTACAATCAAAGAGCATACTGTGTTTTCTGGTGGTCTTTGGCAACCCCTTAGATACCCCCTCGTGATCCCCCCCCCCCCAGGGGACCTGACCTCCAGGGTGAGAAACACTGCAATAGAGGTACATTGGGGTAGTCAACTTCAGCAAGTTTATGGGGCTAGTTTGCTGGCCTGGGACTCCCAAATGAAAAAAAAAGAATGACAAACTGAAAAGCAAAATTGCAGTGGGCTGAATGAATTATTACTCTTAGGGTGCATCAACACTGTAGATTTAATGGAGTTTGATACCACTAACTGTCCTGACCCAATGTTGTCGAATCATGGAATTGTAATTTTGTAAAATCCTTTGCCTTTTCTTCCATAAACTGCTGATCCATCACCAAACTACAATTCCCATGATTCTATAGCATTGAGTCAAAGCAATTAAAGTGGTGTCAAATTGCATTAATTCTACTTGGAAACTTCCAGGGCCAGCAATTCAATCTTCTTCCTTTTTAACCAGGAAAATAAGGTTTTGGTAGGATATCAGGGAGTACAAAGATGGGGTGTTAAGGATTAAACTTTACCCATCCCTTGAGTTACAGAAATTGCAGGGGAGATAACATTTTGGTGTTTTTGGTTTTCTGAGCTTCTGCTCACTGAAGCGTGGAGTCCACTCAACTGCTTTCCTGTCCACCCACACATTCTTGTCACTGATTTCAGCCAGCATCTTGTGCAAGCAGTGGCTTCTGTAGAACTGTTTACCAGTCCACTCACCCTCCTTCTCCACCCACTTGCTGAAATCTGCACAATGCTAAAAGTCAGGGACATTTGGAAAATAAGTGTATGAAAATCCTGACTCGTGATGCTTTCACTGGTGAGCACTGGGGCTGTATGCCCATATTTTTAAGTAGGAAGAGAAGAGAGGCAGCATACGGGGAAAGCTTAAAACAACAGGAAGGAGCCTCAAAATA